>VZTU01000743.1:65824-164741 GCA_013400835.1 Zapornia atra
CCCACCCCATTTATATTTATGAACTATCTTTGATTTTAATTGGCATTGAATGTATTTCAGTCATGAAGCTTAGGGGAATAATTCCATTATGTCTGAGAGGACCTTTCAGAGCTCAATTGTCATCATCCCAACTATTAAAACGTCATGAAAAAAACAGGTGTATTGCTCTCAAGAAAACCAGCAGCTCTGAAGCATGCTTTAACGTACTGCTGGTATAATAGAAAAGAAATCCTCATACTTCAGTTCCTGGGTGTGAATGGTAATAACTCCCTTTTCAGTTTCATGGAGCAGTGCAATACTTGATCTCAAGATGGATAGTCTCCGTTCCTTCATATGTGCACTTTACATTAATAGTTATGAGAATTGCACATGTGGATTATGCTCAGGATATTTTGAAAACACATTCTATAAGTTCTGAGGTGAATTCTATTTAGTGTTTTGAATGTGTTGAAAGGTACAGATGACTTCAACCATGAGAAAAAGAAAGGAATTGTGGAGAAACTGGCTGTTTTCAGTAACTTATTTCAGTTAAGAATCTGATAATACCTTTTGTCTTTTTAAGGTAATCTTTCCCAGTCTGTAAAAGTCGTTACTATTTGACAGCTGTTGGAAGGCTTGGATGAAATATCTGGTAGGTCTCCGTTCAATTTTTAGTGTGTAGAAGTCTTTAAAACGCCAGAGGCTCCATAGAAATGATGGTGTTACAGCTCGTTTCTTGTGTTTGGAGCAGAAGATCTACTTGGTTATGGGTATGGAGATGGAAGTTGAATAACTTTACTAAAGCAGGTGTGTGTTTGGTCTAGTATGGAACACATATGATAGTCTGGGATTTGCAGAAGTCAAAAAGTGCTGAGGCAGCGACTCTAATCTTCCCATTGAAAACAGTGCACAGAGAAAGGGGACCATGGCTTAGGAAAAATAATAGGAGATACTTAAGTTTTGGACATTGGTTACTGTGCTAATGTACCATTTCAAGTGACCAGAGTAGGTGCATATATTTCCATCCCTTTGTTTTTATTTAGTCTACAAACTAGTTAACATCACTGGCAGAGGAGCAATGATGTTCTCCATACAGAGTGATCTAGAACATGCAATGATTATTCAAGGATGGGAAACAGGCAGCTACTGTGTTGCCAACCTTTCGTTCTCATTTTCTAACAAGAAGATTTTAGAAAGCCCATGGACTCCTGGAGTACAGGTGATTTGGTCATGGTTGGTAATGGCTGATGCTCTTTCAGACACTTGCTCTCTTCAGCATCAGAGACAAAATGTATTTTTTTCAAGAAAAGTTCTCTGCTAACTTTGTACTTACATTTTAAAAATGTACTAAATATAAACCAATCTTGATTTGCCATCTGTTATCTATTGTTTGTCAGAGAGAATGACAAATATGCTCGTCTAAGAAATGCTGAAGTAAGGATTCAGTGCAGCCAGGACCTAAATTGCTTTTGTGTACTACAGTGGATAAAAATCTAGTAAAAGAATTGAGTATTGATTTTCCTAATCTGTTTTGTGTTTGTATCAACAGACAATGCATACACATGCAGTGCCCATACCAAAAAGGCTTCTTTTCCATATGAACTTCCCAACGTATGTATACACATATGCACAATATATACGAAGATCTCACATCTCTCACTTTCAAATATGTTTCTGTAAATCCTTATTTAATTTGACATACAAAACCATAAAGCGTTCCCTTAAAGTAATTTTAAATTTTGTTACCATCACTAGACTCTAAAATCACATCTTAGGTTTTGCTGAGTCCCTTAAATAATATTCTTTTGGCTTAAAGACTGATTCTCAACTTCTGCTTTTATTTATGTTTGATTTGCTTGCTTCATGCTGAGGCTGGAGTGGTATATACCTCAGCAAATGATCTGGGTTTGCTAATAGAGAGATTTATAGACATCTTATTTTCCCTCAACAAGCTGCAGACATTAACATAAAATGCCTGTTTTACCTGCTCTTAGAAGTATTTCCTAAATACTTGTGAAGCCACTAAACAGAAAGCATCTGTTTGGTCAGCAGTCAATATGTTTCTATACTCCTCAAACATAAATACTTGCTATAACCCAAACTGTGGTCACAAATAACCCTGCCTTTTGGGGCAACTCATTTAGAAAACCCTTATTTTGATTTTTTTATTATGATGGGAATTTTCAGCTGCAGTCAGGTTAAGCCCTGTGCTTAATTGCACTTGGTGGCTGATGGAGGGCAACTTAGACTTGAACAATTTTGAAGCCAGTTGTGTTTTCCTGAAGCTTAATGAAAGCTGGTGGAAAGGCTGCAAGATAAAACCAGTGTGTTGAGAAGAGTCAGTGGGTCTTTGCAGAGGTAGACTGGTGGGTCCATGGGTCTGTGTGAGGAAAGCTAAAGAGAAAGAGACCCCAGGGGCTGCTCTGCCTGAAACTTGCCAAATAAAGATCCGAGGCAGAGAACAAGCTTCCAGTTTGAGGAAGCTTGGATTTGCCTTTACATTTTCCAACACAAGTTCACCTTAAATATAGAATCATAGAAGCATAGAATGTGTTAGGTTGGAAGGGACCTTTAAAGGTCATTTAGTCCAACCTCTCTGCAGTAATCGGGGACATCTTCGCTAGATCAAGTTGCTCAGGGCCCCATCAAGCCTGACCTGGAATATTTCCAAGGATAGGCCCTCCACAACCTCTCTGGGAAACCAGTTCCAGTGATCTACCATCCTTGTATTGAGGAACTTTTCCCTAATATCCAACCTCAATGTCCTCTTTTCTAGCTTAAACTCATTACCTCGTGCTATTGCTGTGTGCCCTTGTGAACGGTTCTTCCCCAGCTTTCTTATAGGCACCTTTCAGGTGTTGGAAGGCTGCAATAAGGTCCCCCCTGAGCCTTCTCTTCTCCAAGCTGAACAACCCTGACTCTCAGACTGTCTTCATAGAAGAGGTGCTTTAGCCCTTTAATCATTTTTGTGGCACTCCTCTGGATACACTCCAACAGGTCCATCTCCTTTTTGTGCTGAGGGCTCCAAAGCTGGACACAGTACTCTAGGTGAGCTCCCACCAGAGCAAAGCACAGGGGCAGAATTACCTCTCTTCATCTGCAGGCCACACTTCTTTTGATGCAGCCCAGGATGTGGTTGGCCTTCTCATTCACAAGTACTCCCAAGTCCTTTTCCTCAGGGCTGCAATATTTTACAAGACTATTTCATTGTACTGAACACATGAGAAGTGAGATATTTGCAGCTGGGTGTGATTAACATACATTGATGCTGCTAATTTAACACTCTGCAAATTGTATTCTTTCCCAGTTAGCTCATGGAGCGCTGGATGTGAGGTGTCTCTCAGCAGAGTGTGAGTCCTTTTCCTGTAACTGCTTCACGCTTTCCACTTGCAGAAATTAAATTTGCTCTGTCTTTTCACAGGTTTTACCATATTTCTTTTTATACTGTAGTTATGTGGAAGGAAAGTTTCTAAATGAGAAATGCAAACTCAAGTGGTAGTCATTTGAAGAAAAAGATTATGTAAAGGGTTCTAGTCTCATATGGCTGTACATCAAGAAAAACTTTGAAGTTTGTCTGGGGTTAAAACTAGTGCAACTGATGAGATGTGGACTTCCTTTGTTTCTATAAGCAGTGTTGCAGGAGCATATGCTCATGCTGGTGGACCTGTGGCCTGAGTGCAGCTCTCTGCATCTCCCTTGCCACCACAGCGCCATTTCCTTTTCGGCATGTAATTATGTACACATTCACTTACCAAAAGTCTAAAAGGAGTTGAAGCAGCTGCTGAAGCACTGCTGACATTTTTCCTTTCCTTCCATTTGAAATGGACAAAACAACACAGTGACTTCTGTGGAGTGGTTCACTATGAATTACTACCATCAGGGCTCCCCTTATAGCCCTGCTCACAACCCCACCAGCACAATGGACAAAATCACAGGTTTCTCTGATGGATCGTACCGACTCTGCACTCACAGAAAGACTTGGGGGCTAAGGGGAAAAGAGAAAAGCACTTTGCAGTTGTTAGCACAAAACAAAATAACAATCCTTTATGTTTAATAGCAAAAAGCCCTGTAGAAAATGGCCCCACGCTGAGCCCAGCTGTGATTGCTGTGCTGTTGGGATGCCAGGAGTGAACAGGGGAGGGGGGGCCGGCACTGCGAGACCTCCGCTGTGGGAGTCGCTCCGTCTTCCTGGCTTTTGTTGGTCAGACATGAAGAGCTGCAGGGGATTGTGCAAGGTCTGTGTGGTTATGCTGCAGGGGCTTTCTCAGCTACAGATGTTTTCGCTGGGAGGGATTTTACTGTAGTTGATGCAGTTAAGCTCACTTGTTACTGCTCGTTGTCAACAGGTGGTACCCAGACGTAGGCTGTCCGTGGCTTTCCTAGCTAGGAGAAGGAAATTTTCCCCTGCAAAGACAACATGGTGATAGGGGTACACTTCATAATGTGATCAGCTTGTGGAGACAAGAGACCCTACAACCATCAGGAGGACAAGCATGTAGTCTGTGGGTTTGAGTAACACCTCCAGGGTCAGATATAGCTGTAATAAACTGTGCAATGGGACTATCTTCACCTGTGGCAGGAGTTTTAGTCCTGTAACTAAAAACATGAAAATTACTGCTAAAAAGCAGTTTCATTTTTGAAGCTTTTTAGTTACATACCAGCTTAAGTAACCTTTTGATAGTTGAAAACTCTGTTTAGAAACTACCCGTCCAATTTAGGCATTAGCATGGCACTGTGTTTATTCTCTTTATTCTCACTCTTTACTGCTTTCAAGAAGATATTAAGAGATGTATGTCAAGCCACTGGTATTGCTTTTAAAGTTCTGTGTCTTTGCCTGCTGGAAACATTTTCCTGTTTTCAAACAGTTTTCACTGGATCAGGCCAGTTTCCTTGACCAAAATCTGTAACTCCTATGCTTTTTATGTTAATGAAATTAACTTGGTAAACTCTCGATGGTGGAAGTTTTGGGAGTGTGTGTTTGTGAGGGTGTGCAAGAAGAGCACCTGCAAAATGTGTCAGGCTTTGCATGTGCTGCACATGAGGTGTGACATGACTGGGAGGCAGTTGTGGGCACAGGCCACGGTTTAGTGAAGCATTCTGGGACCCAGGGTGACGGAAGGCAGTGTAACAGTGTGAAATAATACAATTACTCAAGCAGGATCATTGCTAAAAGCCTCTTATCATTCTTGTATGCAGGAATGTGTGCCTCTCTCTTAATGTAAAATGTAGTTCTGGTAGCTTAATGAAGGCTTATGGGCTCAGTGAGGGAGAGTCTGAGCTAAGAGGGATGTTCGAAGCACCTTTTGTTGGGTTTTGTAAAAAAACCCCAAATGGAGGAATCAGAGGTTGGTTGAAGTATTGAGGAAGCATTTCCTGGTAATTGCCATGTGGCTTTGAAAGATGTTTTCCCATATTTACTGAGAAGATTTTGCTAAATCTAGCTGTGTGGTGCTGCAGGGTGTACTCGTTGCAAAGAGCTCCTGGCTAACTTGAAATTCTCAAGTATTTTGTAAGATCAATGTTTTTGTGGAAGTTTGCAGACTGTAAAAGCAGAGTCTGTGCAGCTAGCTGTCAATATGAAACGCAAGTAGTTCAATTTCAACCCGTGCAGAGAAGCAGGAGTGAGCTGTGCATGCTGAAGTTGACCTGAGGTATGAAAAAGTCATGAGGCTCACATAAGAAATGAAGACTGAAATAAGATTAAAATAACTTTGCCCCAGATTTGGGGGTAATTTTTTTTTAGCTTTGGCTTACTTTGTAATTTTGTGCAGCTCTTATGTGCTGCACATAAGAGCTTATGAGCTTTTTCTTGTTTCTAACATTTTTTTTTTTTACCTTCTATGAGTTAAGATATTAGGAAAAATGCATCTCTTTAGGGAAAAGACAAAATCAAGCGCCTTATATTGGTGCAGAAAATGGAATATTTCTAACTCCCCTTTATTTGTATTCTTATTTTCCATGGGCTTTTGGCTGGAAAACCTGGCCCAAGGACTCTCTTTTCTCCTCACCTTTCGTCTTTGTCCAGCAAGGGGTGTTTACAGGTGCCAAAGCATGGATCTTATCAGTCCATATCCAGGGCCTACAGTTCTTTACTTGGCTTTAAAGGTGGCACGTAAGGAAGGCAAGGTAGGTACTCCTGTTCTACCAGTTCATCACCCATTGTTCAATTGAAGAAGGGTGCTTCTAACAATTCATCAGTAGCTTCAGATCATATAATTATCTGGAGCCAAATTCTTGTCAGAATTAACGCACTACACAGAGATTTCTCCATAGACCTCGGAAGGATAATAAGGCTGTGGAGGCAGCGCCTCTACATGTTGCATTGTTTTGCTGTCTTTAAGTATTAAATTAATATGTGGGTGAGGCATAATGTGTGGAATGCTTGCGTATTAGATTAATTTCCTAGTTTTAGCTTCTGTTTTGTAGAGGTCAGACCAAAGGATGTCTCAGGAGGGGAAGAAAGAGAGTAAAATGACATTCATCTTGCTTTCAGTGTTCTCGAAACTCCGCCAAGGTCAGCAGGCCAGAACAGCTGGTATTACTGTACCTTGCCTGGCATGATTAAATGTTTTGCGTACTGTTCATGTACCATCTGCTTAGTTGTTCAGTAATACAATGACCAAAATGAAAAGCAAAGACATTTGTTACTGGCATTGCATGTGATAGGCTGCTGGAAATCCAGAGCAGTTTCTATCTGCCTACTTTGAGTTAGATCCCTTTTTTATTCTGATAAATGACTGTCCTGGGTGGTTACTGCCAGCCTTTTTGAAGATTGCATGCCCAGGTTTTTAGGTGCTGAACATTTAGCAGATGTGTGCACAAACATGTATAGCTATTGTAGGTGTGTGCTAGGGCCAGATTTTCAGAAGTCCTTGGCTTTTGCACAACTATTATGCTACAACCACACTTCCAAAAAGCAAGAACTCATATTTTTAAAAACAAGGCTAATTGGAATTTTTTTTTTCTGCCTAAAATGAAATGAAACAAGAATTTGCTTCCAAACAGTGTCTGAAGAGCATGGTAAAATTCTTGTCAGGGTGGGTAGTCTGGCATACAAAAAAAAACACCAACCCAAAACCAAGCACAAAACCAACCAATCAAACAGCAACAAAGAACCCCAAACAGCCAGAAAGAAAAGTGCAAACCCCATGTTTTTAAGGAGGTGGGAAATAATGCATGTTCTTTGCATGGTTTAGACAAATGCAGATACTGTGTTTCTTGAAGCATATTCAGCAAAACCCTCTACTCTTCTAAAAACTAGGAAAATTTTTGCAAAACCCTGTGCTAAAAGAAAGCTGTCATTCAGGTGTCTGCTGAAGTGTCAGGAACTGCTGAAATTAAGTTTCCATGTTGGATCTTTGTTCCACCCCCTGAGCAGTACTTTTAAGAAGACCTGCACCCAGGAATGAAGGATTTGGCAGTCACAACCGTGACATCATCTCAACTTTAAGTCAAAGCCAGGCAGCATTTGACACCAACTTATTTGTTCAACTCTTCCAGTTCAGGCAGATGTAGCAGAGAGGTATCAGAGGTCACCAGCACTAATGAAGGCATCCCCCATCTTTTCATAAATCTTCCCAGAAGTTTTCTGTTTATACTGAACCCGAGGGATGACAACAGAAGGTCCTGGGAGCATGCATAAGACATTGTTTTATCAGGAGGAAGGACTGCTCAGGGGTTAGGAGGAAACACCCTCTGCACTTCCAAATTCTTACCCTTACCCAGGTGCCTGCCTATGATGTCTTTTGGAGCCTGGTCTATAGGTTTCCAGTTTGACTGAGGATAGATGTCCTGTGCTTTTCTGTAAGATTATGCTAATAAAGCACTGTTGTGAGATGAAGACTCAAAGCAGAAGAGGGGGCTCTGTGACTGTTTGTGCTACTTCCATCCTCCCCGGTGTATTAAGGCACTGGAGTGGGGCACCGTCATGGCCTAAGGGATTACCTGTTCTGTGGGTGTGTAGAGATGGCAGCCATGGGTAGGATTTGGTAATGCATGGAGGCTTTATCCTCTTAATTTATCTACTTTATTACAGATTACCACAAATATTACAAAAACTCACTGCTAGCAAGTACAGCACAAATTAAAAAGCAAATACATATATCAAACTATTACAAAGTACTACCAGCAATGCCATCAGGCATCTTCTCTGTCAGTGTTTTTCAGCAGACATTTTCTGTTGTTCTGTATTTTTCTCTATTTAACTAAGCCACCTTTATGGCTGCTCATATCAGGCAGGCATAACATGCCTCCCTTCTCATGTCCACAGCTGCTCCAACACCCCAGACATGACTGGTGCTGTGTGGCAACAGCTTTTCATCCCACAGAGTCTTAAGGTGTGCTATCCCATTTAAGGACTGTCCCCTGGGGGAACTACTGTGGGTCAAGAGACCTTTAATTAGCCACCAATTCTCACTTTTCCCACACATAAACTAGTGTTTGCTTGGCCTTTGCACTGGAGCATTTCCACAGAAAGGAAGGCAACCAAGCTATTATTTCACACACGTTCTTCTGCAGCACCTTTCCCAATTTGAGATAATAAATGGTAAAATTTCTGGAATTAGCAAAAATGTCTGCTTTTTGATAATGGCTATTTAATGAAATCTAGAAACAGAAATAAGGTATTTCAAGTAGCTTTCTGGGCTTTTGGACTGGTCAAAAGTAACTGATTAGTGACTTATAATAAAGGTAAGTGCATGCTGGAGGTACTATAAAAATCCCAATTTACTCATGAAAATTATAAACTTTGATAATTAATGCCAGTAATTTATTTTTCTATTTTACATGGAGATTAGCACTTGCAGACAGAGAGTTAAAGTTCATAATTTACAAGTGCCAGAGGCACTGGTGGGCTATGATGACAGGCTTTTTAATGACTCCAGTAGGTTTGATATTAAGCAAAGCCACTGGAAGTGCCGCATGAATATTCATTTTAATGACATATATTGGTAGGCAAAGAATTGCAACTTGCACAATATAGCTGTCTCTTAAAAATTAAATGAACACATGGTAAACGATAGGCACTTTAGAGAAGCTCTGGATAGCTTCATTACAGTTAGCTGGCAGTGATGGAATTAAATAATAATAATGAGAAAAAGAAAAGCTTTCCTTCTGTGTGCGGACTGAAACCGTGATTACACTGGCATCACGTGTATACGATAAGTGGGAAGGGACTGCCCATACCATCTGAAATTGCTGACAGCTGTTAAAATCAGTCTTGTACCATGCGCACAGGCATTAATCATCTTGCTGACTACATCTGTTCTTGGGAGAGGGGACACGTCTTGCCTTTGAGGACAGTTACCTGGCTAGAAAAGGCTTGTTTCCAATTGTTATGCAGACCCGTGTGCCCTACCACTACCACAGACTATGAGTTTGTGATAAGAACTAATTGACTAGCAATTCCTTATTTGCATCATATATTTGGTCTCCAGAAATCAATGAGTAACCTGAAAGTCGTGGCATTGTAGAGGTCAGGCGCACATATACACCCCAGCAAGCCACAGGATTTGATTAGCTGAAATGGTAACGAGGTTTTTGTATGGGGTTTTTTATGTTTGCTGTGTGACACAGCCAGCCGAGGTAGGGCTGGCTCAGAAGCCTCCAGTACTCATGTATCATTAAAGCTTATACTGCTGACATCAGGTGGTGATCTTGGAGTTTCTGGTGAAGCATCAGGATACTGAGGAAGCAAATTTAATTATTTCTGCCACTGTTCTTACACTGGATTTTCAGGCCAAGCCTAGGGAAAGCAGAAACTTCACCGAGGTAGATGCTCTCATACCAAAAACTCATATGCCAAAAGCCTGAGGAATAGCTTTTTCCTCCAGAACAGCAACCCTAACATCACCCTAAGCAGGACTTCTAATATGGTGATTAATCTAGGTTTTCAGGTTCTGTGATGCAGTCTGCTGTATTCTGTATGAATAACAAATGCTTTGGAAAAAACCAGCCATTCTACAGCAAACTTAAAATCTCAGAGTGTCAATTAAATATAATGCGCTCTGCATAAATCATCATAAATGGTTTTGATACCTCAGAAAAGGTTTCTCCACTCGGCTCATTTTCATTAACAAGTTGCACGAGAAAAGGAAGGTCAGTAATCATTGTTCACACAGTGTCTCTACATTGTCCATCAGAGCACATGTTAACAGTGCCATGTTTTTTAAGAGGGAAAGGCTATTTGTTTATCTCCATGGAGTGAAAGGAGGTGGTGACAGGAGGAAATGATGAGAAAGAAAATTGGCAGAAGAGAAAGAGAAAAAATACAGAGGAAAAGATTTCTGTAGATGTTCTTGTGTCATGTCATGCTACTTGCTGTTCGAAACAGAGTGGGATTTTAAGAAAAGAAAGAAAAAGAAGCCTCCAGAGGAGTTTTATTTAAAAAAAAACAAATACAAACCAGCAAGAAACCCCGAAGGTACCAGCTGTTTGATACGGGGCATTTAGTGGTATGCGCTAAAAGGGGAGGGAAGCATGAAATGCTTTACAGCCTGCAAACAAATGGCTAATGTGCACACTAGGACAAGTCTCCCTGCATCTGATGCGTTTTCAGTTACTACATTAACATGACTAGAAGTTATACATTTATTTACTATTTTAAATGTTCCTCTTTAGGGAATGAAAGATTTCCCTATTAGTACAGCAGACATTTTCTCAAAAGTGTTATAATTCTACTTACTAATTAGGAAACTCTTTTAAATCCTGTTGACTGAAGAGACCAGAATGTTTTTCATCTGAGTAGCTAGCTGTCAGACAACTTGTGTGTTAGCACAATATAGATGGCCTTTATTTCACTCTAGTCATTTATGGATTTCATACACAAATATGAGTGTTCTCACCTACTGCTATGTTACCATATATGCATGTAGCAGAGAATGTTGTGTGGTTTTTTGAACTCTACATGTCCATGAAGTATAGACATCTTTTTAGTAGAGGTACTGTTTTTTATCTCTTCATTTGAAAAAAAAAAAAAAAAGAGGTAATACTATGTCAATTCTGTTTGGGTTTGGGATTTTTTGTTTGTTTGTTTGTTTTTAATATGGAATACTGATTTTTCATTTTATTTAGTGCTCTTAAATTAATTTTGAAGAAGCAGAATTTTCCCCATTTTAAACACTAAAAAGACTGAAAATGTGAAAATTAATTTCCTAGGAGGCATTCTCACACTGCTAGTAACACATTATGAAATGCAGCTGGTAAGAAGATGCAATATGATACTAATAAATAAAATATCATGGCAGCAAAAAATAATTTATTTTATAGTTTCTACAGTGTCATGACAGTGGCATAAGTTATTTTTATTCATTACAGAATGAAAAGCCTCCTACCCGAGACAGAAATTCTTCTGCATTTGCTAGATGTGATAGAGAAAATGTGGTAGATGAACCTCTTGCAGAGCTGAGGCTGTCCGGTGCCACGTGGCTCTGCCTGAGCTCTCCTGGGGGCTGCCCAGCTTCAGCATGGAAATGGGGCTCTTGTGCCTGGATGCATTTAGCTGAAGGGCTTCAACAAAAGGTCTGATGGTTGCTTTCAAGGCACATGGAAAATCTTTCAGTCTCTCTTGTTACCTGTGGCCCTGGGGTGGAAAAGATGGATGGCTCTGTCTTGATGCTGCTCCTCCCTAGAGGTCTACTCTTTCCAGTGCCTCAGAGGTTCTACTTAATGGAAGATGGTCAGTAGTGTGCTGTTTGGTGCAAGCTTTGTAGTATTTTGGTTTTTTTAAACGAGTAAATAGTGTATAGTATCACCACTAGCACTGTTCTAGCTCGGTGTAACCTGATCTTCATGAAGCTGGGACATTGCGTGGAGAGGCAGAAAAAGACACAAAGATTTTGTAGTAGTAGATAATAAAGGTGTGAACAGCTCTGTAGTGTGAAGCCATCTGTTGCTTCTGTCTTGTAGAGGCATGTTATGGTTATGTTAAGCAGACTTTTGGAGGACTAGGATCCTCTGAGGTGCTGAGGATCCTTCTGTCTCTGTCGTCTGCAAGAGACTGAAGTGTTCAAACATTTTGAGGGACTGAAGCATCATTCTTGTGCTGCAACAAGCTGGTAAATCACTGAGTGTGCGCATACTGTCTCCTGCCCACTAGTGATTTCACCTCCGTTTGACTGCCTGCCTGAAGCCAATGGGACAGGTCCAAATGATTAAAACAATAACCCCAGGCCGTGCTACAGGCTTGGGGCACAGTGGGTGGAGGGCTCCCTGGAGGAAAAGGACCAGGAGGTGTTAACGGACAGCCTGCTGAACATGAGCCGGCAGTGTGCCCAGGTGTCCAAGACGGCCAACAGCATCCTGGCCTGTATCAGGAATAGTGTGACCTGCAGGAGTAGGGAAGTGATTGTTCCATTATACTCAACTCTGGTGAGGCTGCATCTTGAATACTGTGTCCAGTCCTATGAGAACCGCTGAGGGAACTAGAGCTTTTAACATGTTTAGAAAAGGAGGCTGAGGGGACACCTGATCGCTCTCTACAACTACCCTGCAAGGAGAGAGGTAGGGGTTGGTCTCTTCTCTTAGGTAACAAGCAATAGAATGAAAGGAAATTGTTTGAAATTACACCCGGGGAAGTTTAGGTTGGACATCAGGAAGAATTTCTTTACTGAAAGGGTAGTCAAGTATTGGAAGAGGCTGCCCAGGGAAGTGGTGGAGTCACCATCCCTGGAGGTATTTAAAAGGTGTTTAGGTATTGTACTTGAGGACATGGTCCAGAAGTGGACTAGGCAGGGTTAGGCTGTGGTTGGACTCAATCTTAAAGGTCTCTTCCAACCTAAGTGATTCTATGATTCTATGGTTCTAAACCAGTGATGGTCTTCTTCACAAGATATTTTTCATTTTGTATTGATTTTTTGTTACATATTTTGATAATAAGGTTTTAGAAACAAAAGGATTTGATTCTGTAAGCCTTTACTCTTCTATTCAGCCCTGTTAAATTAAGTGCTTTTCCCCCTATTCCAACTATATTAAAGATAAAATTGAAGCGATGTTTTTGACTAGTGTTCATAAAGGTACTGCTATCTACAGTGTTTCTTACTGAACAGAATTTTAATTCAAAACATCCTAAAAATTAGCATTGGAGTCATGTAATATCTTATCTCAAATATCCTCTTCTTTAACATGGGAGCTGGTTTCAACTTTTGTAATACTTAAACCTTCTGCCTTGTAAATAATGCATATGCGCTATGCCCCTATTCAGTATTCAGTCTATTGTTTTCTATTATCTTTCTTATTTATATGGTCTTCCTGCTGTAAAAAGAAGATGATTCTGGACATATTCCCCCAGGACAGGAAAACTGCTAGTAGAATTCAATCCTCTCTGCCACAGAAATTTGAATATAATTTGAATGCATTAAAATTAATTCTAGAAGGTAGATTTTTTTTTTTTGCAGAAAGGTATCAATAGGCATTTTGCAACAAGTTAAAGTACTTTGTATGGCCTAGTAGATTGTCTTTCAACAATCATAAAGAAAACTCAAAAAATGACTTTCAGAAGTCATTTTACAGTGCATTAGAATATTAGCGTAACTAAAGTTTTACTTGTTGCAAATGTGATTCTCAATATAATTTTCCAAGTAAATGCACTGCCTCCAGTATTCAGCACACACAGAAATGACTTCCTGGGGACTGCAAAAAGGCAGCTTCAGTTCCACCTGGTTTCCAATGTACTGCTGGGTCTGAAAACTCAACCCATTACTCCTGCCAGCTTTTCTGTTTTTCAAAAGGATGAACCAAGGGGCACTGTTCATCGCACAGCTGTGTATGGTGTTCTGTAGGTATTTTTCTTGAATCTGTAAAATTTTTTGAAGGAGGTGCTCCCCTGAGGCTCAGGCTGGCATACCGTGTACGTCCAAGTAGATCTTGTGCAGCCTTTTCAAATAACAGAGAACACAAATTGTGGGTAAAAATTAACTGTCTGCCTGAGGTTTGATAGAGTAGGCATCTAATTTTGCTCTACAAAAATGGCAATAAGAGTGGAAGCTGAATTGAGCTGGTTTATAAAAACAAAACAAAACAAAAAACAACAAAAAAGAGGAAAAGTGAAATAGAACAGAATTCATTCCTTTTCAGTGGGTTCTATACTGCCCCAGATGTCGTAATACAAAATGGTAAAGTCATAAAAGTGGAGCAACACAACTGAGACAAGGCTGTGTACAACAGTAGTTTGCTGAATAAAATAACAATAACGCCAGATTCTTATAGTCCATTACTCACAATTCAGAAGGCAGCTTTCTAAATACTTCTAGTTTACAGCATACAAAGAAATCACAGAGTAAAATAATTATATGTCAGGCCATATGCTATCAAAGCATTATACTGTGAAAGGGATCTTAGATATTCTGTATCACTTAATCATTTCATAAATATGGGCTTTCATTGAATATGAAATGTATGCACAGTAAAGACACATAATGCAGCCAGTACCAACGTGATACATGCTACAGTAGTAAATAATCCAGATAGCTGAATTTATCTACTGCCAAGCTTCGAGTTGTATCGAACAGTTATGGTTATGGCAGTGTAATATATCTCTTATTAGGGATGGACTTTGACTCAGTTTCCACCACTTACAATTTATTATGTCGAAGAGTGACTACTTTTAAACTCAGCTAATTAATTATCGCCTTAATACTTGGCAGTCTCCTTACTGTGCAGCAGGGTTCAAATCCAAGTTATTTATGGAGGTTGTTCAGGCACTGGACGCAATTGGTTTTCATGAGCACTGAGTTATTTGGGTTTGTGGATCAGCACACCGTCTGAAGACGTAAGAAGAAGAAAGGAAAGCAGAGCAGTGACAAAGAAATGGCTGCTCGAAGAAGTGCAGCTCCCACCATGTTGCAACAGCAGCAGCAATTGCATCAGGGACAACTGAACAACATCATCGTGATTTTTAGAGGCAAAGTCCAATCTTGCAACCACAATTACTTTCAGTGGCAGTGTGTGTGCACGTGCATTTGTGTGTTGGGCCCAGGGGTCTCACGCTATGCGATCTCAGGTCTCAATGTTGGCTTAGGTTGTTTAACTGGGACTTCCACAGAGAAATCAGAGCATTGGCATTAGATACCTGCCTCTCTTTATTGACTTTATGGTATCAGGTAACCTGAGCATTGAATTTAGTGCCTTAACATTGGATACTAAAACTGTCCTTCCTATAAACAGCTAGGTAATCTACAAATATGGTGCCATGACTTGGTTCTGCCTTAATTTATTGAAATGGGTGTAATGAGAATTAAGTGATGGCATATTTTGGCCCATCATTTATACAGTATCGTTATGTGATGTAAGGTGGGAATTAACAAAAGCTTGTATTTCAGGTGAGTGTTAGGTTTCACATGAAAGATGCTGGGAGTGTGGCAAGAGGAAGCTGGAGGGCTGTGAGCAAGCACATGGGCTGCTTCCAGCTCATGTGAGAGGGTGGTCTGGTGTGCACTGCCCCTCTGTTTTGTCACCAGTATTGTCTTGTTCAAATAGGTTTTCAAAGAAGACCAGAACATGGGTCTACATTAAGATCCAGCATTTCTAACCTCTGAGCCTGTCCTTTCTTTTTCATCACCTTCCTTCAGAGGTGAGCCATAATTAAATAAAAATTAAAGCTACTTCTGGTTTTATCTACTGTGGTGGTGTCTTGCTGCAATTGCTTTTATGAAAATACAGATTTTCTTTAACATTATGATTAGTGAAGACTCTGAATGAACATATTTCATGTGTATTGTAATTTACAGTCTATGTCCAACCATATTTAATTGGGAAATTTCCCTGAGTTATGTGAATATTTAATGATTTTTATTAGACTTAATGGAAAAATAGAGAGAAATGTTATGTATAGATTGAGATCTGCAAATTTTAAAAAGTGCAAGTGCACTATAAAATAGCAAAAGCCAATAGTGCCATAAAAAAATCTGTTGCAATATTGCATTTCATTTAGTGCTTAATTAGTAATTTTGGTATTGTTTTTTACCTACTGAAGCTGATTTTGGGTGGGCTGGATTGCTCTTGGGACATGAGTACCTGTCAAGGGAGAGCTCTGGGTGATGTTCCTAAACATCCAGGTGGGGATGAATCTATCTTCTGCCTCATCTTTCCTTTTGTGCTTGGTGCAAGTCTTGGAGCAAGTAAATGTGTTAAAACACAGTGAGAGGAGGACTGAAATGGATTTTTACCCATGGGCTGTAGTCACGTGTCATAGATGAAGGTTGTGAAAGGTTGTGGCCTGCAATATGGCAGTGTCCATATGCTACTGACTGCCCCGGCTCCTGTAGGTGCTGTTCCTAAGAGAGGAACTACTAGACATGGTCCTTCAGTCTGTCTAAATGATGTCTTCTGTATGTCACTGCACTCACATGTCATACAATGCCCCTTCCTTAGATCAAACATGTGGTCCTTACTTAGATTTCTTAAATGGAACATAAGATCAGGAGTGGCATGGTCTGCATTTATGTAATCTAGGGATTATTTTTTGAATAGTAAAATATAAGATGAACGTGGCTGAAGAGGCAGCTTGGGCCAGTTGTGCCAGCAGAGCCCCTCTCATGCCCATCTGTGCTCAGCTGCAAAGCGAATGGCCTGAGAATAGAAATAGAACAAATTCCCATTTTGGCCAGGCCCAGTCTGGTTTTTGCCCTCAACCTAGTTTGTACCAGACACAGACCATTCCCGACACATGCCTTGTTCCTTCTATCTACCTCCAGGCATCATTTCCCAAGACCAAAGAGCAGAACAGAAAATACACCAATTGGTTATTCTCACCTTGTAAAAGCGGTAAGGCCCAGCATGCCCGTGTTTAGTGGGGCATTAACAGGACTCAGCTGTCTGAAGATACTGCACACGCCTTTAGCTCCAGCACATTTTAGGTTTTCAAACAAAAGTATAGTCTAAAAATTAAATCCCACATTATTTTGAAGCATTATCAAAGCTGTTATCTCTCCTCTTTTTAAATAAAGCATAAAATAAAGTAAAAAGAAATTTATTTTCCAAAACAAAATGCCCTGTTACTATTGGAGAATTAGATAACAAGGTATCTGTGAGTGTGACAAGTTAGCAGAGCATGGAGTTTTCACTATAGAAATTATTCAATTTGAAAGTTTCAACTTGAGGTGTAGATACAGATGCCTTAGATCACAGAAGCCAAAGACAGACCAGGTTTTAGAATATTTAAACTTCTGCATGTAAAATTATGCCATTGTTGCTTGTAAATATGCTAAAAGCCTCCTGTAGTGTCTTGTAAATATGCTAAGTACCCCCTGTAGTTAGTTCCCCCCGCTACCATTATAGATGAGAGCAAAGAAAATGTATTTCTTACATTATAGCTTCTTTTTCCCAGGTGTAAATGTGCTGTTTTGTTTGGCATTAACGGCTCCGTTCCTTGACGGACAGGGTTCTTCGGGGTTTGCCGTAATTGTGAGTGGCGCTCGCTGTCACTGTGCTTTGGAGTCAGCAGGGAATGGCACCACGTGCCATTTTTTCAAAGAAAGGGCATTACTGCATCAACATCTAAAACATCCTGAAAGCTTTTTTTTTTTTTTTATTGCTCTTCCCCCACCCCTCCCTTCCTCCTCTCTTCTCTTGGTGTCTTTCTAATTACTGTAATGGCACAGTTACTTTTACATTACAGCATCATGGGGCTGAGGTGCTGTAGTTATAATTGTCTTAGCAGTCCCATTATAAACCTGAGTTTTTATGGGTGATTGAAAGAAGCAGTGTAGTTCGGGCTGACAGATTGTCTATCAAATACTGCTCTGTGCTTGCTTCCTAATATTCATTCCAGGAGCAAAACAATATAGGTAGAAAAAGTGAAAGTTATTTCCAGGAAATCCTTGTTAGCAGCAGCGAAAGAGGGGCTGACACACAAGTGCTGCATTGGTGAAAAGATGCCAGAGCTATCCACAGGCAGCCAAAGCTGTCAGTCACGGGCAAAAATCATGAAAAGCATTTGCATTTTACAAAGTCCAAGCAGAGCTGCGAGGGGCTGCCCACAGGACGGGGTGCCTCTCTGCTGGGGATGCCATGTGTGTGCTGAACCTGCTGTCCCTGGATCTGCTCTGCCCCACAGTCTGGCCAAAAGTCCTCTCCTGGGTGCAGCCTCGGGGACACCTAGGCAGGCCCTGCTCAGGATATCCTGATTTTACACGGACCTTCTGTAAGAGGGCAGGGTAAATACCATGAATCCTGAGACAGCTACTCAGTTTGCAAAACGAGGTTGTGATCCAGCAGCACAAACCACAGACCTTTCTGGTTTCTTTCCCAGCATGGACCGTTTTACAGAGGGGTGGGACTACAGGGATGAAATTGGTTTTGTTCTTCATATTTCACCATCATCTGGGAGGTGGGCAGCCCAAGAAGTGTTCAGGGACAGTTCGGGGATTGGAAAGAAGATATATTGTGTGTTTGTTGTGCAAGCCTGATTTTCCCAGTGATTGCAGAGGCCAGCTCTAAGTTAAAATGCTAATTCAGAAATAATTTTTGATGTACTAAAACTGGAATATCCCTATTGAGTAATGTACTGCGGTCAGTAGAGTTTATCTGAAATGCTGCCAGCTTAATGTAGAAGGACGTTTCTTAGTCATAGCTTTGCATTTAGTCTTTATCATATTCCTTTTCCTTCAAGAACTGCTACAGCTGTTGTGATGCTGTTTCTGCTATTATCTTATCTGCCTTCTCTTTGTTTCATTGTATTGTTGAAAATATATTCTTTCACTCAAAATTAATTATTTTGTTTTCTTGTTTGGCAAATGTAAATTCCAGGTCTGTGGGCAGACCACTCTACAGCAGTCCTACTGTCCTGTTAGTACTGCTAAAACGGGATCACATTTCTCTAAGTTCTTTAATGTGCACAGCATACTTTGCATGCCTATTTAAATACCCTCTTTCAGCTATTTTTTGTTCTGTGTGCATGTTATTTTCAACACATGCCAATATAATTGCCTTACATTCTTTCAGGTGAAGAATGACTGATTTGCCATAGAAGAAACAGAAAAAAAAGATATTGAGCATAGAAGCCTTCTGAGTGTGTCCTAACATTTTTGTGTTCATTATGTGGTTAAGAGAGAGTACTACCTAGTTCTAGAGCAAGTCTTTGCAGAAAACAGACTGCAAAAAAAGTCCAGCATGTGTCTAGAGAGTTCTCAGAAACACAGTTCTGTTTGTGGTGTAAGGAACAGAGCACCATGAAATGTGTGGTAAAACGCAACATAGAGTGATTTTTACATACCAGAGGTGCTGACACGTGCTAAAAAACATATGCCCTCACAAAGACCTGAATGTTACAGGTCTGTTTGCTGGAAATACTCGGAAGTATATTTAAGGGCTTAAGAAACTTAAGGTACCATGTCTTTCTGCATGCTTTTTCATGTGTCAATTGGGACTTTATTTACATTTTTTCTTCACTGTACTGTGTACTATCAGTTTTCTAGAAAGTAATTCTATAAAGAGGTGTCAGTAGAAATGAACTAACTTTATAACACCTCTGAACTGATTACAAATAACTCGTTGCAGTACATTGTTTTGCCATGGGTGAAGCTGGTTATTGCCTAACACTCTCTACTCATACTTCTTCCTGCTTGTATTTAACATTTCTATTAAATATTCTGGTTAACACTGGTGGCTTTTGTAAGCTCGGATACTGTTTTCTCTCCAGAGCCTTAAGCAGCACTAGAGACGTTTCAGTGTTGCAAAACTGAAATTTTGAGTAGCTCATCTCATTTGGGCTGGATTGCAGCCTAAATTCAGTTCGTCTTCTGACCTCAATCTGGTGTGCAGGGAAAGTACAAACTCATTTTCTTGCTATTGTTTCCTTCATTAATAGAGGAAAGCAACAAGAAGGTAAAAATTGCAAAATAAAAATAATAATATTTTTAATTGAAGAATACCTGATTTTTGAGTTCTTTTGTCAGGACTAGTTAAAGAATGTCTTTGAATTCCACAAACTTTATTCAGGTATCATTTTACTGACTTCTGAACAAATTATTCTTCTGGCCTTCCTATTGTTGTCTTGTCCCACTGGAAGTCATTTGAATATCAAAAACCATATTTTTTTTGTGTCCCTGCCCATGGCAGGGGGTTGGAACTAAGTGATCTTTGAGGTCCCTTCCAACCTAAAGCATTCCGTGATTCTATGATTTAACCCTTTTTCAACTGAACTGTGCTTCCCAAAAGAGGTGGACCATTGCAATTTAACACTACTAGTTTGTTAAAATACTGTTAGGTTTAGAATCCAAGCTCTTTGAGATTTAAGATATTTCAGATTAGGTGCTTTTCCATATATGGTACTTAGCACATGCTTGAGTGCTATGTCAGTCACAAGCAAAAATGAACTTCAGAAAATGAAAGAAGAATGTGCCTTCCTTTTTACCATGTCATTTCTGTTCATCCTATTGTGACTTTCAAGATTATCACTGATGCTTCCTGAAAAGTTTGCAGTTGCATGACAGTCTAAAAGACGTGAATTATAAGAGGTAAAATGGAAAGACTTCAGTGTCTTGGCCTCTCCAGCATCTAAAGATACTTTTTGGTATCCTCAAAGAGTAACTCTGCTACTAATTGTTAACGAAATGTGCTATGTTTTATTGAATCTTTGTCTTTCTCTTGGGATATTTTTACTGGTCGTTACTCTCAATGCTGGGTATTTTGTTTGGGTATGACGTAACCTGCTAATCTGTGCAGTTTTGTATTTCCACTTGGTCTGCTGAATTCATCCTTACACCTTTTTTCTTCCTTTCTTCTGAGTTCCTTCATATTAATGTCAATTCCTGTTGCAATACCTTTCATTACCGCTCTAAATTGTGTAAGCATGCTATTATACTAATAGCTTTGCCTGGTGTCTTGGCAGAGGCCTGTCCAACCAATACGGCTGGTGAAAAGCAGTTTAAAATGACCTGTCGGCCCTACCCAGTGAGTGCTGGCAGTCACTCTGCAATTTCTTTCCCTCAGTTAGTAAATGTAAATTTTCAACAAAATTAATTTTCTAGTTTCAGAAAGCTTCCAACTTCTGTGACCCTGCAATACTGTATGTATACCTGGGGGGATAAGGAGCCATCAGAGATTCTTTTGGCAATAGTTTTATCTTTTCCACTTCCATCCTTCTCTTTTTCCTTCCTCGAAAGAATCATACCACTGCTCATACCCTTCTGAAGGCCTGTGAGGACAAAATGTTTTGTTCAGCCCACCCTTAATTATCCAAAGCTGCTTTTGAAGGTTCCTTGTCATCCCTAGGGGGTGAAATGCCTTTTCCTGTTACCTTTGCCTGTTTGGGGTCAGTCCTGCCTCAATAATCAAGCTGAAGGAGGGTAGATTTAGATGAACTATTAGGAGGAAATTCTTGACCATGAGGGTGGTGAGGCCCTGTCACAGGTGACCCAGAGAAGCTGTGGCTGCCCTTTCCCTGGCAGTGTTCAAGGCCAGGTTGGATGGGGTTTTGGATAACCTGGGATAGTGGACAGTGTCCTTGCCCATGACTAGATGATCTTTGAGGTCCCTTCCAACCCAAGCCATACTTAAACAGCTCATTTTCTCTTCCTTTTACCCTAATTTCCTGTTTAAAGTCTTTTATTAAATCTTGTATGAACAGTACCTCTCAGTTAATTCAGAATAATTAAAAGCATTTTTATTTTCATCTTAACTGTTGGATATCAGTTCTGGCCTGCTGATATGATGATAGAAATTGTGATATAAGGATTTTAATGGACAGCCTGTGCTGAACCACTATGCTGCTAGTTGGCGGGGACAATCTGTCCTGGCAATAGCCCTGCTGGTTTGCCTGGTCCCTCATTGGTCCTCAGGAAACCGTGGTAGCTCTGTCTGCCAGGTTTTTTCATAGAATCATAGCATTACCTGGGTTGAAAGAGACCCTTTAGATCATCGATTCCAACCATAGCCTAACCCTGACTAGTCTACCTCTAGATCATGTCCTTAAGGACTTCATCTACACATCTTATAAATACCTCCAGGAATGGTGACTCTTCCACCTCCCGGGGCAGCCTATTCCAATGATTGACAATTTTCTATGTAGATCAATGTATAAGCTGGCAGGGTACTGGAGTCTGGTTCTATTTTTTTTCCTCTCCCCTCACATATCTCTTAGCCTTATTTTAATGTAAGTTTCTTTGCTTCATGTGTCTTTGCATCCACAGGGGCAAAAAGGCAGTAAATAATTTCTCCCTCACTATTTTAATTTGATTTTCTAGTTTATAGTACCATGCTCAGGCCCTGAACCTCTTAAAAGCTGCTAAACACACCACTTCGGGTCCTGCTCACACACACTTCAGGCTCTCAACTCCAGGGTTTCCCTGTGGTTTCTCCCTCATCTGGGTGTTCCACCAAAAGAGCAGTCAGCTGTGGAATGCATCATCTCCTTACCCACCATTCATTCACTTTTGCCACTTTTCTTCTGCAGTTTCTCTGTTGGTGAAGCAGATGCTTCTTTCTTTTAACTGAAATATTTGTAGGTCTGTGTGTGGCTGCAGGATCCACATGAGCCAGCCTTCCTCCTTACCACTTGGGCAGGGCTGCCGCTGTCCCTCAGCCCCTCAACTGACCAGGAGCAAGCAGATCCCTGGGCTGGGACGGCCAGGGGTGTGCACTGCAAGGCTCTGGGCAAATATGTCAGAGTTTTCTTTAGACATGAGGTCACGTGTAATCTTACTTCCTCAGTCTTCTCGGTTGTCAAATGGGAATAATAAGCTTCCCCCTGTTGTTAGTGTTTGAGAAACTTTGGAGAAAACTTTTGTAGGAATAGTTCATACCATAGAAGAAAAAAAAATAATCAATGGCGACTAATTAAAAAGTGGGTGTTGTGCTGCATACTTTTCCTTTTGTAAGCAAAGCTGGTAGGGGCAGGCCATTAGAATGAGGAATCATGTCTTGCTTGAAGCCACCTTTTATTTCTTTAATTTTGTAAGTATCTTGTGAGTTGTTCTAGTCAAAACCATACTGAAATTTCTATCCCATATGACAAAATGCATTACTGCTAGACCTCTGAAGTCATATGATGTCTCCGTAATCCAATTTTGGTTTACACAGCAATATGCAGAGGCTATAGCGTTTGGCTATTAGGGTGATATTTCATAATGTGTTCCTGCTTGTAGATTTACAGGAACAGGTTGCACTATGTTATAATCAGGTGTAGGGCCTGGGGTTCTAAGAGTTTTGCTGAGTTAATGTCTGTCATGGTTCAACCTGGCAAGCTGCTAAAACAACCCCACAGCCATTCGCTCATTCTCCCAACCCACAGTAGGATGGGGGAGAGACTTAGGGAAAAAAGAAAAGGTAAATCTTATGGGTTGAGATAAAGACAGAAAAGGAAGAGAGTTGGACTTGATGATCCTTATGGGTCCCTTCCAACTCAGGATATTCTGTGATTCTATGAATAAAAATATGCAAAACAGGTGAAGCACAGCACAACTGCTCATAACCCAGACCTGACGCTCAGCTAGGTCTTGAGCTCCTGGCCAACTCCCCCAGTTATGGACTGAGCAGATGTCATATGGTAGGGAACATCCCTTTGGCTGGTTTGGGTCTGCTGTCCTGGTTGTGTCCCCTCCCAGCTTCTTGTGCGCCCTCCATCCTCCTTGCTGGCAGGCCAGAGTGAGAAGCAGAAAAGTCCTTTACAGCTTGAGAAAAACTAAAATATTAGTCCATCATTAACAATTCTCCTCCTAAATCCAGACCACAGCACTATACCAGCTTCTAGGAAGAAAATAAACTCTATCTCATCTGAAACCAGGACAATATCCTACAAAAATCAGACCAAATTTTCAGATGATGGATTCAAGCATAGCTTTATGAAAATCAATTCGTTTTTCCCTATTACATCAGCGGCAATAAATTCTTCAATATCATTGTGAGATAATTAATAATGTGAGATTATAGTCTCTGAGGCAATGTAGATAAAGAAAGGAACCAGAGGTAGAAAATGAAAATTTGATTGTAATGTTAAAGGTAAAGTAACAAATGGGTGAAGCAATTATTAGATTTAAAAAGGTGTCATGTAAATAGAAATGTGATGGAAGTGTAGATTCTGTCCTGCCTGGACACAATCCCATGCAGCCTGCTCGAGGTGATCCTGCGTTAGCAGGGGGTTGGACTAGTTGATCTCCAGAGGTCCCTTTGAAGCCCTGCTGTTCTGTGTGAATCTGTATAAAGAACTGGTAATGTGGAACAGGAAAATGTGAGATGTATGATGCCAATGTGTCTCATATTTCAAGGAAATAAGAAATATTCCTTGAAATCAAAAGTAATTTTTTATCAAAACTCTTTAAAACTCACAAGTGCTGTTTTGGAGAATGCACAATTTTCTCTTGGCATGCAATGCTTCTGGGGGAGTAGAATTTATTTAAGTTCAAATAAACTCTGTGTGTGTGTGTGTGTATACACATATCTGTATTATAGATCATATGTTTGTGTGCTCCTTATAGAAGAAGCATTGTATAAACACTTTGTGGCATGAGTGAGATCTGGTGGGAGAACCAAGGACAGATACTGTCAGCACACATGAAAATAGCAAAAGGGAGGTTCCCTTGTAGCTTATAATAGAGAAAATTTAGTGTTAAGGAATAAATTCTGTCCTTTTTACTTCAGAGGCATTGGACCTTTGTGCCGTGGGTCTGATTCTGGCCTGCAAGGCAGGGGAGTCCAGTGCCTGTGAAACAGATTTGATGGGTTTTGATGGGCTGGACTCAGGCCAGGGCTCCATGCCTTGCCTGATCATTCCTTGTGAAATGCATTAAAGTATTCCTTTTTTTTAACTTAGGAGAAATATTTTGTTTGCAAAACACGTAGCTGCCTGTTCGCTTACACTTTCCAAGCATGTGAATGCATGGGGTGAGATGGATGACAGTAATTTTCGCAGCTTAAGTTGCCACTTTATCACGAGGAAGCAAATAGGATCCATACAATGTACATGTTATTGCAGGGTATGTTCCTCGTGTAGCATTCAGCTGCAGTTAAAGCCCATCAAATCTCCTTTATGACTCCTTATATCTCAAGACTCTATTTGTGTCAGATTTAGGGTGTGTAATTCACTAGTGGCTGCGTTCAAAGCAACGTACTCCAGACAGGAGACCAGCTGCGGGCTGCTGCCATGCTAGGATGGAAATTCACACGAAGAACATCTGCATAAGCAGGGAAAACCTGAATTCCTAGTGCTAAAGGGGGATGTCTGAGTCAAGGAAGGGTTTTTCTTTAATAATTACTTAGTAAGAATTAGTGGGATTTGCTGTTCGTTAATCTCATTAGGTCAGGCAAAATGCTTTGTTTTACTGTGGTTCACAGTTGGAAAAAAAAGTGTTTAAAAATAAAAGGCTAAGCAAAGTGCATGCACTGATTAAAGAACATAGTTCTTTATTGATTGAAGGACCTATTGCATCCTGGTACCCTTCATACCCTATTTTTCATAACAAAACAAGGACAATAATGCAGTTTGAAAAACGCAGAAAAGGATTGAAGATTGCCTGAAATACTGATTTGAAATTTCAGTTCTCAAAGCATTTGGAAGCGGTTGCCATTTCCATGTATTAAGAAAGCAGGGTAATTCTTGGGAAAATACATTATCATAAGTCTGTTGTCCATTTCATAGCCTGTATTGCTTGATTGAAAGATCTACCTTGTAAAGAAACAATCACTTTGATAATGAGCTTTCTTGGGTCTCTACAGTTCAGCTTTGGTTCTCATACTCCCCATATCTGTGCCAGAGCTTTAATGATGAAGCCATTGAACACGCAGGTGGGTGTACTGTGTGCGGTGTGTCCTCTATCGCCTCCTGGCACGAGGATGCCAGCTTGCAGCAGCCACCCTTGCAGAACCTGTGCCCAAGGCTCTGTAAGTAATTAGATGGAATTATTGTACATTACAATATGCTGATACATTTGGAAAGAGGTTATTATAACAATGGGATTTTTCGAAATGAAAGCTGCCTACTGTGTTCCAAGCCTGCCGCGGCAAAAAGTTAGCCCAGTATGATACACAGCCAGCAATGCTAGGCTTTTTTGGGAGGATTGAATAACCTGAATTTCTGCTACATAAAGATTTTACAGCTGTTAGATGTCTTGATGAGGATAACAGAATAACCTATAGGTTATTTATCTCTGTAATCTATTTTGGTAGATTATTTGCTGAGCTGTTTCTTATGTCTTTTATCCTTACATGCACAGTATGTTCAGTAATGCTAATTTACAATTAATCTTTTTTTTAATACCAATAAAAAAATGGCACCTGTGCTTTTGGATGCTATGCTAACCCCTGGCTTGGGTGACAAAACAGCACTGCCCTTTCAGACGGTTCATTGCCTGCTGCTTTCCTTCTGTAGTGCCTGAGGGCAGCAGCCCCGTTTTTCAGTCATGGCACCATCACGGTCCCAAAAATGCACTTTGGGAGACATTGCTTGTGTGGCACTGCAACATGTTCTAGTCACTGCTTCAAACTGTTCTATCTTAAGCTGTATAGCTATGTAGGAATATGTCATGGTATAATTTTTTGGAGGCAGGGTTGTAGCTGACATTGTTTTCTCCCTAATCGTCTTTTCTGCTTCCACTGGAGATCATTTCAAGTGGCTAATAGAAATGCTGGTCTCTTCTGTGAGCGAGCTCTATACGACTGTCGTTTGCTCACATTATTGTGTCAGCTTTTAGAATATTGTCATTCATTTTCAAAGTATGTGGAAAAGGCAACAAACTAAACTCTACCTGCTCCCTCCGCCATGCGCTCATGTTGCGTCAGGCAGCCTTACAGCTGCATGGCATCAGCGTTGTGTGACTCTGGGCTGCATGTACCATGCAGACAGGCCAGGTATGTGAGATGGAGTGCTGGCACTGATTTTGGAGAAGTTGTGAAACAGCAAGTGATTTTTAGGTGAAAAGAGAGTGGGGGCAAGGTGTTGTGGTAGTCTCTGACAGATGAATGCTCATTAAATGCAGGGGGAGGAAAATGAAAAGGGTAGGAGAAGGAGGGGAAACTTTGAGTATAAGACTATCAAACTACAGACAGCTTTGTGAAAAACAAGTTATGAACTAGTCTAGGAAGCAGTCATACAACAGGGAGAAAAGATGTAACAAACTGTTTCTGCATTTGAAGAAAGCAACTTTGCTGCTCACCTGAACTTAAGGGTAATTTTGTTTTGAATATTGAAGGAAATTTTGCATCATGTGATGATGGGGCTTTTCAGACACCTCTGGCAGTCTGCATGCTAAATCACACCTTAATCAGCGGTAATTCATTCAGAAAGTCTTGTAGGCATGGGACTCCTGTAATGAGATCACGCACTCTTTTTGGGGTTATAGTCCTAGTCTAGAAAAAGAGGCCAGAAAAAGAAGCTATTTTTGAATCATTCTGATTTTGCATTTCAGTGGCAGATACATGATCGCTCTGAATGGCAGGTAGTACGGGTGTCTGCCAAAACACTTGGGTCAGAGCATGGAAACAGCTTTCAAGCTGCTCTGCACTTGGAAAAACTATAGCTTTTAGTGTTGAAATTCTAATTCTCATGGAGAACAAGAAACATTGTAACTGGGAACTTGCTCCCACATCCAAAGAAGAAAGTGTGGCTTTAGAGTTCAGCTTGGACTTTAATTATCATTCTTACAGCACGGGAACAACCAAGGTGGATGCTCTTGGAGACTGTTGCTATCTGAGAGTAGAGATGAATCATTAAATTCATTCAGCACTCCCTTTTGTGCATGCATATTCTTGGCAGCTCTTAAATGAGTATATTCCTAACAGGGAGTATCTGAACACAAGATGAACAATTGTAGTATATTATATTTCATTGTCAATCTTTTTACTTAATTGCTTTTTTTCTTTTCTGAATGAAGGCTATAGTAACCATTTTAGTTTGAACTCAGTTTATTTTCTTTTAACTCATACTGTGGAATATACTGAAAATCTGTGGGTAATTAAGGATTTTTTTTTTAATAGAGTGTAAGTACTACAGCTCCGTTAATTTCCTGAAAAACAGAGCTAATACAGCCATGTAATTTTTAGGAATTATTTAAACCAGCAGATAGTTGTCGGCTTTTTTAGTTTATCTATTAAGCTAATATTTGAAATACCTCAGAACAAAAGGTTTCTGTAACAGTATTTTAAAATGTAGGAGTGCTTTAAAATATGTATCAAAGCACAAATAGGCATTCTAACCTACTTATTGCCACCCAAAATTTCAATACAAAGTCTTGATATCCAGGCTTGCCAAAGAATTGGTTTGTGGTTTACCCAGATCAAAATTGGATGTGTAATTGGGGTTGCTCATTACTGAGGAAACCCTGCCCAGCTTAAGGCACATCAGTCCTACAGCACACATGGCAGGGGAAGAGTGTGAGGAGTCCTCCCCCTGAGGAGGAAGGAGCAGCAGAGACAACATATCATGAACTGACTGAAACCCTCATTCCTCATCCCCTTGCATCACCGGCAGGGAGGAGGGAGAAAAATCAGGAGTAAAATTAAGCCAGTGAAGAAGGAAGGGATGGGAAAGTGTTTTTAAGATTTGATTTAATTTATCATTATTCAACTCTGGTTTAATTGATAATAAATTAAACTGATTTTCGCTGAGTTGAATCTGTTTTGCCTATGATGACCATTGGTGAGTCTCAACCCATGAGCTTTTCATTATATTTTCTCTCCCTTGTGCAGCTGAGGAGGGGAGTGATGGAGTGATTTTGGTGGGTGTCTGGTGTCCAGACAGGTTCAACTCAGCACAGCACTGTATTTAAATAGAGCTTGAGGCTTTTTTTTAGTGCACATGGAGTCAACATAACCCAGGGAAAGTCATGTTTTTACCATGGGAAGCATGATCCTATCATGGTTGAAGATTTTGTTACAGGAGCTGAACTCTTGTATTTTGATGTGGGGGATTGATTGAGGAAGAGGGCACCATCTCTTCTCTCACATCTCTCTGGGGATTGTTACCATGTTTGCCTATTCAGTTTTTCAGACAGGTAGAGAATTAATGAGTATTGGGAAGAAAGGCTGATCTGATAACATTTTAAGCACTGCAAAAAAACCAGTAAGCAAACTTTTGTCAACCCATCTGATGTGGTTTCTGTGGTTATGCAATAAAAGCAAGACAAGACTAGCTTGTGTCCAGGGGGTAAGGGGGGAGAGGTAACTTGTCCTCAAGTTCAGAGTTTTCTATTTATTGGTTTATTTTTGCCCTTCCACAGAGGCTGGCCAAATAAAAATATTTTCATTGTGCCCTGCTCGCCACTCCAGTGTTTTCAGCAATTTGTGCTCCATCTCTGGGATTGCAAATGTCAGTCAGCTGCAATAAAGTGTCATTTTTGCCAATTCTGTGTTTATTGAGAGATCTCAGATATTTAGAGCCCAGTTCTTGGACCTTTGTCTTGGGTTAGCCATGTGGGACGTGCTCAAGAGCTGAGAGAGTAACGTATGTAGCTGATCCCTGCACAGTAGTAATAAAATACAGAGCTAAGTGTCGTCTCCTGCCCTCTGACATGTAAGTTCAGCTAACTTTGTTTAAGTTTCTTGTTTGATGAAAATGTTTGGCCTTTATGATTCATAGGACAGATTGAAAATGTTGTCCAAGTAAACCATTATGAATCAGTTGCCAAATAACAGCTATTTTGGCTTTGTTACTCATAGAAAATTCCTTGCCATTTTTAACGGCTTTGTTAATTTGTTTATTTTTCAAGGAAAATAGCAAAAATCTGTGATTTTCTTTTTTTGATTGCTTAAGCATGGCGTTACTGCAACTGCTGGTTTTCCTCTACCTTTTGGGAAGTGGGCAAATTAGATCATGGTCTGGTGTCAAAAGTGCAGGCACAGACATACAACACCTAAGTCCAGCACTGGAGCAGTCCTACTATATGCTCTCTGCAATTTGAAACGAATCCAGGATGTTTCCTGGAGCCTTCCTGGGAATTTGCTGAAAAATGCCAGTGGCAAGGTTGGTCCTGGTACAGCTTCCAGCCAGGACAGGTTAAGGTGAAGCTGTGTGATGTCCTGGAACTGTTTTGGGTTTTGAAGCAAGCAGTGTGTTGGAGGCTGGGCAGTTAGACAGCTAATAAACATTAAGCAGTTTGAACAGAAATGGGTTGCAGAGGATTTTAGGACTGTGTTTGCACCTTGACTATTTTGCCATCTTAGGAATTAATGAGTTTATTAACATTCTTCAGTGAGCCCCAGGCTAACAACTCCGTGAGCTTAATCACCTTCAAGGTCATTATTTTTTTTTTCCTTTTAAATCAGGGCAATTTTGTAAATGTCAAACAGTCTGGGACTACAGAATGACTCATTTGGTGTCATTTTATGTCTTTGGATAACTATGATTATCTGTCCTGTCTGAGAACCGTTAGAAAACTTGACTGCTCTCTCCCATTTAGACGGGGTAGTACCACAGCAGCGCTTGGTAATCCTTTAAGATTTCTGGAGCCAGAATAGTGTCAGGATGCCATAAAGATGCACAGCATAGTGAAAATGATGTAAAATGATGTTGCATATTGGAAGGTAGAGATGCAGTTGGCCTTTCCCCCTTGCTACACGGAAATGTTGTGATGCAGTTTTGTTTGGCCATTCCGTATGCGCTGCCCGGGATGTGCAAAATTCAGCTGAAACTGCAGAGCTGCTTGTGAAGAGTACCACAGGGGAAAAGGCATGGCTGGGAAACAACCAGAGGAGCTAGAGCATTGCCCACTCTAGAGAGAACGTGCAATTTAAACACCGGTAGTAATTCATGTAAAAAAAAGAGAAAGTACCTACAGGTTTAGATTCCTGTCTATAGCTTGGATGAGGGAGTAGAAGAAATTATTCTGGAAAAGTTTTGTGGGGCACACTGGATAGTCTGGCTTTAGTGCTGCAAATGGCTTAAAAGTTCAGTTACCAAAATTAGTCCTCCTAGTGTAGTTTGGGCTCTTCGTTGGGTGAAAGGGGAGGAAGGAGGTGGGGAAGAAGGGCAAGGATGGGTGGGTGTGCAGTCTGTTTGAGACTCGTGGGCAAAGGGAGATTGATGGAATAGGTGTCCCTGGTTAGAAGAAATGCTCCCTACCCCATGGTCTCCAAAAATGGCCATCAGCATAGGGAGGGTTTCAAGCATTATATTGGAAATGTGCTGGCTGAAAAAGATAGTTGAGGAGAGTTGAAATTTACTACCTGTAGCAAAAGACTAAAATGGACAGTGTGGTAGTGAAATGCCTAGAAAAGCAAACCTACCTGGACTTTTATAGTAATTCTGCCACCTGGTTACAGCTGATGCTTTCAGAATCTAGAAATATTCATTCTGCAGGATCCCCAAAGTGGGGGCAGAGCAGTGTCCCATAGGATCTGCATCCCTATTTCACCCTAATCTCATGGCAGAAGAGAAAGGTTCAATAAAAAGACATTAACGGTGCCCAACCCAACCCAGCTAACAAACCACGTCAACCTTTTACGTTATTAGGTACCTGTTTTCTCAAATGAGTGATAGTGTTTCGTCATGTCTCTGCGCTGTGCTCTAACTAGTGAAACATGCTCATTTTTGGAGTCTGACATTGCTGATGAGCTTTGCAGAAAAGAAGTGGTTCTTCACCAGCTTCAGAGCATGTGACACCTGCTGCCATCCCCTAAGCAATAAATGAAAGAAGCACTTTATAACAGATGCTTTATAAGGCATTTTTATAATGCCCTGTTTTATGTTTCCTTTTACTCTCTCTATTAAATCAAAGTTTTTAAGCTGTTTTCTTTTCAGACAGGTGACAAGTGAATCACTAAGTAAAGGTACAGATGCAGAATAGTTTGACAGCCCATGAAAACAACAATCCAAGGTACCAATGACAAGACTGATTTGTAATTCTGATTTGTACGTTGCAAAGTTCCTAGGAACAATTTCATAGTCTTGGAAATTTCTTGTTTAAAAATAACCTTCCGTTGTGTTGCAAGTGAGTGTCTGCAACTGTTCCTGAAAATATGGCCAAATATGAGGACTGGAATTGGAATTATGTTTCACTTTGAGTTGTCTCTTCATTATCCATCAGCACTGGAGTTCTCATGGCTCTCTGCCCTCTGTTTCCCGTGATTTCAGAATGACTCCTGTCCCTCTGATTGCTGCTTCTGCTTAGATGGTAGCACTTTGGTGAAGACCTGCTCAAATCGTTTGTGGCTTTGCTAGTAGTGCATAAACTTGTTAATAAATCCATGATGCTCTAGTACAGGGTTTCTTTCCCTGTTCCTACTGAATGTTTCTGTGCACACGCATTGGTGCAGCCAGTGCCAAAGACCTTCTGTGACCACTGCAGTCTCTGTGAAGAGTCCCTGCGGTTTGGCTTGGTGTTGGTCAGGCAGGTGCACCTCTCCAGGGTGCAGAACTTACATTTTCATCACCCAACTGCTGCCAAATAGGTTAGTTAATGCCTGGAGTGAGTTCTGCACCTCCTTACTGCGTGCTAACACAGTAAAAGCTAAGTAAGAGTTTAGCGAAGTGTAAGATTAGTTGAAATCGTTCCCTTGAAAGTGTATTGCTTCAATATTATTTTCTTTTGTTCAGAGTCCTGTGTGGTTTTGAATGTCTTAAAAGAAGTTATTACTTAAAAGTCATCTGTCTAGAATCAGGTAACCGCTCAAGGGCCTGCTGTAAATTGCCTTAATGTAATCAGGAGGATGGGATTAGGCAGCTGCCCCAGCGGCAGGCTGGTAATGCTTGCACTGAAAGGACAGATGATTCCAAACCGTATGCTATAGTGCAATCCAAGAACTTCTTGAAGAGGTTTTCGAGTACCTTAAACTCTCTTTTAAAAAAAATTATTTTACATTTCACAGTCCAGTTTCTTCTTTTTCTTTTTCTTTCTGTGAATATTTGTTGCTTCTTCAGAGTCTTTTAGAGTTTGCCATGATGGCTGTGGCTTGATGCCAGCTGGGTACACAACCTGACTTGCTGTGAGACAAGATTGGGGAATATTCCAAATAGCTGGCAACTACAAATATCTGCAAAACAGAGACTGCAACCTTGCTGCCAGCTGTCTCTGTCTGACAGAATGCCATCTTGGGTTATATGTACAGAAGAGAATAAATTTTAAAAGTGGGTTTTTGGGTTGGTTTTTTTTAAAGCCAACTGAGCTAAAGAATCAGAGTTTTGACAGCTTATCTAAGACTCAAGAGGGTTCATGCTTTACTCTTTAGCAGATTTGAGATCATTATAGTGATCTTTACAAAACAATGCTATTATTCTTATTTATGTTTTGAGAACAAAATTATTTACATGTAGATGCTCCATAATACAGATGATGTTCACATAAAGAAAATTTACTCATTGGAAGGGAGGGAGGAGTTTAACATAAATATGCATTAAATGTAAATAAACACTAATAAATGGGAAATTGTGCTTATCACTGTGTAATGATGAGTATTTAGACAAATGTTTTCTAAGTGCTGTGATGGATGGGGAATTTGGTTGCACTTAAAAGTTAAGTCGATTGTTTTAAAAACCGAATGCAAGTTTCTTTTATCATTAAGCTGTGTTTAAAAACGGTTTAACCATTTCAAAACATCTGCCTAGAGTGGGAGATGCTGTCTCATCATCTAATTGTTTACTTCCTACTACACTGAAATCTAATCAGAGGGGCATGTCCCATCCTCTGGGAGAAACGGGTCTAGGCCAGTACATAAGCTATCGGCAGAAAATACATTTAGAGCAGCTTTTGTATCTTTTTTTTTGTTCTGTTTTATCTATAAGTATGAGCTATAGGAAAGTACAGGAAAGTTTCTACATTTACAATAGGAGCCAAGAGATGTGTAAAGGAAAATGTATAGCCTTATAGTGTAATATGGGAATTGTCTGTGACAATAAGCAAGCACTATGGACAGAAGTCTTTAGTGCTGGTTAGTGAACAAGATAAACGCAGTTCTGTTACAGTGGCCCCACTTTATATGTGTCTATAAATATTTTAAAGAAATACTGACTGAAATGCAGGTGGGATTCAGGATCGCGCCTAAAGAAGAGTTTGCTATTCTGAGGATCATGTGTCAGTACCGCAGGATGTCTAGGATGTTTTAGGATGTTTTGAACACTGGAATCCAAGGATCCCAGAGTTATTTTTCACTACATTTACTCTGGGCTTGGACTTGGTCCAGACTTTGGAATAAAGTCCATCTCTTGAATTGGCTAGCTCAAATGTTCAACTTCAGCCATTCTCTGATGGTGGCTGCAGGTTTCTCTCAAAGGACTGTAAAAGGTGCTTTTTTCCACAGATATCAGTATAAGAATTGACAACATAAGGCTATACCATCCCTCCACTTTCTGTTTAAAAATCACCTCTTTCACCCTGAAGTGTTGCAGTTCTGCTTATCCAGAAACTCGGCATTATTGCTTGAACTAATAGAAGTATAATCCTCTGAGGTGCTGGTGTCTGAGGGGCCAGGAGGGCAATGAAAACGCCAATCAGTATGCTATGAAAGCTCCCAGGTAGAGCTGCCTGGTGAGTTAGTGGCAGTGTGAGCAGCACTGATTTTTATTGCACCACAGATGAAGGGCTTGGGCTGAGCTGCTCCTGACAGGATGGGGACAAGCATGAAAACTGGTGCTGCGCAGGAATGCCCTTCTGAGCTGAGTAAGGGGTGTGAGTGTCCAAGGGTAAGGTGGTCTTTGGAGTAGCTCACATGTCCCCTCCTTGGGGAAACATGGGAGACCTCAGTCAGCAGCAGCAGCAGTGAAATGCCACTAGCCAGAAGAGAGAGGAGAACAGGCAGATTAAAAATATTAACAAAGAATGTTTCTTGCCTCTACCTTCCTTTCCTCCTGGGAGGGAAGAACCAAAACAACACTCCCAAGCCCTTTGTTGTTCTGCTTGCCTGATTTCTGTTCCTCTGCAGAGGTCAGAGGAGCTGCGGTGGTGCAGCTGGGCAAGAGCTGGCAGTTATCGGTAATCCTGTTTACGCTCACTCTCCTGAGGATTTAACTTTCCAGGTCAGTTTGATGTCTGTAATTTAAATGTAATCCTGTAAAACAATAAAACTGGAAGGGAGGTGTGGTGGTTGGAGGGTTGCTGAGCTGCGGAGAGCCGCCCTGTGCAGTGGCACTGATACACACAATGACCCAGGAGGCAGCTGTCCTCTGTGGCACTGGGACACACAATCGTCTGTGGAGTGTGCCTCCCGCTTCAGAGACATCAGTGTCAAGCTGTAACTTGAAGGTTGTTTCCATACCCTCGGTGTGCTGCCTTGCTTGCCTTCTGCTGGCAATTCTTCAGGTGAGGCTGTAAGCTTCTCCCAGACTTCTTTGCTGTTGTCAAAGGAAATGATGTGTGGTAGAGCAGGGTGTCTTCTCTGGTGAAATACAGCCTGTTGATAGTGAAAGGCCAGACCCAGCTCTTTCTCCTCAGGCAAAGCCTTCCTGTCAGTCCTGTGAATTACACCAGAAGCAAGTTCCAGAAATACAGAGACCACTGCATGATGACTGAATTTGTCTTTGGTTACGGACTTTGGGATTCACTCTGAATCTAGAAAAGGCCCTTTTCTGACATTGTAAGGAGTGAAAAATCAGCTGAGTAAAGCTGAAGGCTCCTGTAACTTATCTTATATGAAGGGTGTGTAAAAACTGTGTGTTTTCCCCTTGGTGCTAAAAGCTGTAAATGACTCCTTCTTGGAAGTGGCACAGCTCCTCCCAGCACAGTCTGCTCAGCCCAGTAGTGGATCCATAAACTACATAGTTTGGGTTTCTTTAAAAGCCCACTTTATTTTACACAAGTCATGGATAAGATGTAGAGGGATAATCTCTGCTCGCCTTTCATCTCTGAAAAGTAGCATCATTCAGGATGAGATTCAGCACTTGGGAATCTTTCTTACAGAGTTGTTTATGAATTCTGGCTTTTCTAATTCATCCAAGGATTATACACACTTTGTCAGTTTTCACTGAGCTCTTAGTGTAAACATACAATTCTCATTCCTGAGAAAGAAACCCAGCTTTAGGTGTGTCTATCCATGGTAAGGCTGAATTTTATCATGTGGTGTAATTTAACCCTTTAAAAGCATAGCCTGTCCTTTTATCAGAAGGAACTGCTTTAATTACACTAGATCGGAGAAGCGTGGCTCCCATTCTCTTTACGCAGTGAAAGATTGTGAACTTGCTTTACATTGCTTGTGAGATAGGAGACAGCGAACAGCCTGTGGTAACAGATCTTGGTGAACCTGTAGGAGCAAGTGAGACCTGGATCCCTCCAGCCCCTCCACAGCCTTAAGTACGCCAGCAGTGCATGGAAAGCCCTTTCCTTGTTGTTCTCGTGAGGGAGAAGATGATCCCTTTTAGCCATTCGACACTTACACGCTTAGCGTGAAGATGAGATTTTGTTTCTGTCTGAGCCTCCTCTAGTTCTCAGAGCACAGGGAGTTGTCTGGCAACATGTTGTAGCGATTTATTTGCAGCTGAACAGAAATCTACATGCAAAAATCTTATTCTTGGAGGTTATCTGACAGATACCTGACATTTCCTGCAGGGCAAAGGAGGATTCTATAAGCCCTCACAGATTTCTTCCATTTAACATTACTATTTGAGATGGCTCCACAGATAAAGTCTTTTAGTCGTATTTTTCACAACTCTGTGCATGAAAGAAAAATTAACATAGAAATTGATTATATGGAATACTTCAGTAGCATTAGTTATATTTCATTTCTAAGTGTTGTGCATAGAATGTGATGAAAAGATTTGCATTTGAAGAACAAACCTGCTCTGGCAGGGGGATTGGACCCAATGATCTCTTGAGGTCCCTTCCAACCCCTACAATTCCACGATTCTGTAACAAAACAGGCATTGCTTTATATTTATGATTATGTCAAATAAGCAGTCTGGTAGTTAAGGCTGAAGTGATCCTTTAAGTCCTAAATTCTAGCTTATATAATTTCTTTTAAAAATCTGTATTTCATTTTGTTTGTATAGCCTAAACCTTGAATTTTATTTAAAGTAGTGGTTGTAAAATAACTATTCATCCATCATTTCTCCTTTTAGATATGGAAGAAGCTGTTTCTTTAGCTTCTGTTTAGCTTCATAGAGTTTTGAGAATCCTGGCCATTTTAAAACCACAATTTCCAATAGAATTTTCTCACGGTGTAAAATATGCTGGAGTTTATACCTGAATGTTTTGCTGCTGTTGGAAAGACAGCATACTAACTGCAAAATGTCAGATGACAGAGCCAGCTTTCCGGTTCTGCTGCAGGTGTACCTTTCCCAACTTTTCTCAGTCAAAACCAAATAGTCTTCCGTGCTCCCCATATAGATTTCAAAATTTTGATCTGTCCAAATCTAAACTTGCACAAGACCTAATGGGTATTCAGCCTCAAACTTCAAATCCAATCCTGAAATTTCTGTGCCTGACAATGTAGCCTGTAGGTCCCTTGATAAGTAATTCTAAGTAGAATTGTGTATTGCATCATAATCCTGACCCAGTGGAGGAAACAGGAAAATTCCTAGAGAATTCAATGGAATCTGATTTTCATGCACTGCTCTTTGAGAACTATGTAAAAAGCAGTCTGAGGCACTGTAGCTGTTGCAAAATTAGAGAATTAGTCTTGCTTTAGTTTTCCTGATTAAGTTTTCACAGTTTAAGTGAAATTTTTTTTAGTTTTCTAAATTGTCAAGAGTCTTTTGATAACTCCTATTGATAAGCCAAGAGCAGAAGTAAAAGTCTGGCTTCGGTTTGCCAAATACCTGCTCATTTGCAGTTCTGGACTTGAATAGTCGAAGGCAAACTCTTTGTCGCCTTCAATACAGAAAATGCAAAAGAGCAGAGATTAGGAAACTTATTATATGATAAGAACTCCAACAATTATCGTTGGGTTTTCAGTTCTTAATGTTCCCTTCTATTTCCTATGAAAATTAACATGTTCAACAATATAGTCCCCATTGAATGTCTGGTATTTGATAGTTTAGACAGAGACTTTCTTCTTCTGCAATATGCAGTTTCTCTTCCTATACTAGAATCTTTAAAATACTCAGCTGGCAATTCCTATTATAGTTGCTTATTTGGACCAGGCAAATTGCCGAATAAAAGGTTTGTAAATTATCTGCTTTATATTTGTGCTGTCCTCAAAGGACTGAAATTTGCTTTGGGGAAAAGCAAAGGACCAAGTAATAACATTTTCTTTTTTAAAGCACTGCCAGAAACTTAATTTCAGAGAGCTTTTTATTATTAAATTTCCCAGCCTTCCTTTCAAGCACTTTATTAGGAACATGGCTCATTTATTTGTGAGGGGGAGGAAAGCACTGAAGAAGGGGGAGATGAAGGTGAAAAGCAAGCTCATTAATTCATATTGTGATCTAAGTGTAGTGTTCATGTTGGCAACAATTTCAGTTTTCTAATGTGCAGTCATTGTGAAAGACTGATTTTAACACAGAAACCTTAAAGAAGTGGGGAAATTGTTTCTCTTGAACTTTTTTTGGAGCTCATTTATATTGAAATTCTGAAAGCCTTTGGAATTTTTAAGTGGCTCTCCTAGAGCAGGTGAAAAAGACCTTTGCTGCTTTATCACAGGGAACAAGAGAAATCAAACCATTGCTTGTTTTAATTACAACCTAGATGCAACTTTGAGCACTGGGCTCTAGTCTGATGTGGTTAGAAAAGCGAAGGGAAGTCTAGGTAATAGATATGTGTCAGGAGGAATTGATCCTGCTTGTGGGTTGTGCTCTGCAAATGTCTTTTTGTTCATTTACATTCAAGGCTTGGCAGATGGCACCTAACATTCAAGAAGGGATCATTTGTTTCCAGCCTGCAAAATAAAGCTGTCCTGGTAAGGTGTGAGAGAAGAGTTCAGTGGCTGCTCTTAGCTGTATAACAAATGCATACGTTTTCCCGGTGGAAGACAGAAATGGTGTGAGCCCACTTAGAGAAAGCTTGCGTGTGGGGACAACCCAAAGTCTAATTTTGTCAGTGACACCTGAGAGAGCAGACTGGAAAGAGCTTTCCATTCCTCAGGAGAGCTGGAATTTTCTGTTGTTCCAGTTTGAAGCAAAGGCTGGCAAAATTAGCATTCTATGATATTCTGGTTTAGGGGCATAGAAATATTTCAGGTTTAGTATTGTCCTAGAAAGAGGAAAGAAATGGGTTTTTTTCTATTTAAATGTTTACCAAATCTTATCAGATTAAATTAGAACTTTCAACAGCAAACAGCTCTCTTGAGAAATACCTTTGCTATTTGATTATCTGGAGACCAAGGACATGTCCCTCTGAAGGAAGGCCTTCATTTTCTGCCTATTAAATCTAACTGTTTTGCTGCTCTTTCTACTAACTTTTCAAGCTGGAGCTCCGAGCCGTTGGCTGTCCTTTTCCAGCAGCTGGTTCTGTAGTGTGTGGTTCTTGTCAAGAAAAATGTGGAATAAATTTCCACTTTCCTCAGCACCATGAGACGTTTCTAGCTTCCTGAAGTCATGTTCAGGCACGGGCAGAGCTCTGAGGAGCCATGTGTGTCTCCAGTGCTTTTAGAACTTGAGATCAGCAATGTTCTTTTCTACCCTTTTTCTTTACTTGGTTTAACTCTTCCCTCAAAAAACTTTCTACTGTCTTACTATTATTCAAGCCTCCTTTTTTTGTCACTGATTTTGTATTTCATGAGGTTGAGTTTTTTTAAACAGGCTGATTTGTATCTTGCGTGCTTTTTGTCTGTGAGGCATAATCCTTTAGCACTCAACTGCAGTGCAAAGCTAAGGACAGGCTTGCTCTACAGCAAGTGCTCTTGTTTAATAGGAAGGGATGTGTCTGCAGTGGCACCAAGGTATAGGGAGCAGTGCAAATGATCTATTTCTTCCAGGTGACACGTTGCTTTATTTGTAGGCTAGAGAAGTGTGACAGACAGCAGAGATTGGAAGGAATACACCATACTGTTTTAGAAATGACAAAAATAATACCAGTCAGCTGAGAGGAGGCAGCCGCAGCAAGGTGGGGTGGGCACATACTGCTTTTCTGTGTTACAAGGAGCTTGTGTGGGGCTCAGCAGGAGACAGGCTGTCAGGTGTACCTTCAGGGGTCGGAGAGATGCACCATTACAGTGCTAGTGGGAAAAGCAAAACAGCTATTGACACTTTTCCAAGAAATGGAGGGGAAAAGAACTGGCCAGCACTGTTCTGAAATGCTAAAAAATACTAAATTAATGTGGCGTTTCTCTGCTGGAAACATCCACGGAGAAAAGTGTAGGGTCACAATTTGGTGCTGATGCGTATGTAGCACATAGGTAGTAGTTTTCCTACTGTAAATCCAGTCCTGTTTCATCAGGTTTACTTTCCTGACCTTCATCTTTCTATGAACTTTTCAAGCCCCACCTAAGCTGGTAAGACTCAGGGGGTGGGGGATGGAGGGAGCACTTTCAGAACTTCACAGCTAGACATGCTTTTTTTTCTTCTAAAATTTATACCTCTATATCTTTTAGCTTAAAGCCCCCTTTGGACTGTTTAATGTACCTAGTAGATGACCAGACAGGAATACCATCCTTCCTATATAAGGTTTTTTAGTCATGTTGCATCAGAATGTTATCTTGGTAATTTTGAAGCCCGTTTCTGGGTCTGCTCTGGTTGGAAGGATTCCTTCTGGAACTTGGTTGGTATTGTACATAGTGTTTCAAAGGAGGACCTCTCACAGGGGCCTTTACCTTGGGCATTAATCTTCCTTCATTCTTGTGAGGGCACATCACTTTATAGTTTTACTTTTTTCATGGCTGATGATTTGTAGACATCCCATCTTCTACAAATACACTTCTCCCTACGTCGCTCCTCCAGCTGACAACGTTGTAGTTTATAGCAGAAAGTCTTGTTATTAGTTCCAAAGCTTCTGACCTTGCACACTACTATTAAATTTCATGCAATTTCTATTACCCCTCCAGATAATCCAGCTCTTGTCGTGTGAGCCCTGAGTCCTCCTTCTATTGACAAGGCCTCCAGACATTTAGTTCTCAGGAAATTTATTTGTTTGCTTTTATATTTTTGTGCCAATGTCATTAATACCGGTATTAAATGAGATTGGTCCCGACTCTAGTCTTTCAGGGCTTTCATTATTAACCTGCCTGAGGTTTAACAGTTTCCCTCCTGCTGTAGGCCATATGTTCCTTTAAAAGGCTGTAACTGAGAAGCAGAGGGGGAGCCTGCCCCAGCCCCTGCATCCCCCTTTCAGTGGATGCCTTTGGGGTGCAGCGCAGGCAGCCCTTTCTCCAAGCACTACTGGGGAAGCCCGTGGAGCAGACCTGATAAATGCACATGGTGAGCACTGCCACTGCAGCCAGACTGCTGCCGGCAGAGGCGGAGAGACACAGCCAGCATTTCGGGATGGCGGGCAGAGGTATATGAAAGTGCATCAAGAAAGACTTTGTAGAATTTGCTTTGATCAAGGAAATGAGCAGGTATTGCTCAGCCAAGAGCCTGCCTGGAAGAAAGTGCCTGCCCTGCAAGGGCGCAGACCTTGGGGGAGAGACTTATTTGCAGCCCCCTTTGCTTTCATTCTTCATCCAGCAGAGCTGAAGCTATGTATTTCTTTATAGTATTTACTGCTCTAGCTGGCATTCGACCAAACCTGTTTTCTGAGATGTTGGGATACTTGCTTTAGGCAATAGATCTTGGCACTTCTTCCTAAAATCTCCTGTTGATTTGAGGTCTGCTACAGTTACGAAAGAATTACAAAATTAAAAGAAAAAGTAGAAAGCTGAGAAAAGCATTACAATGCTTACATTACAAGCATTACAATGTAAGGTATTGTACCAAATCTGACTAAAGGTGTTTTAACAACCTAGCACTTACATAGTTTTGCAATGCAAAATGTGCTGTTTGAGTGTGTTTAGTTTATTAATTTATTGATTATCACAAACATTTGTCTTTTTGGAAGAAACTGATTGATTAGGATAACAATATCCACTGATGATACCCATTTCTAACTTCGTTTCAATGGTCAGAAACCATGAAGAGAGACAATATGCTAAGCATCACCTTTCACGGGCAACAATTGCTATGATTAAGGTGTATTTTCTTTTGTTACAAGACTCATCAACATGTCAGAGTTGAGAGACTGTGCTGATGCCTGTGCTGATGCTTACCCCTTCTCCTGTTCGCAGCCTTGTACAAACATTAGTGATCCAATGTAAACAGTCATTTCCATAATGTGGCTTAATACAAGAAGGCATTGTGAACCTTGCTTCAACTCTGTATACTTGAGGGATTGTAATTTGTACCGTTTTGCCTGTGCAGTGAAGGCTAGTCCCATCGCCTACCCACTCCCATTCATCCATTCCCAGTGCAGTTCCCACCAAAGCGGGGAGCAGCTTTGATTTCACACAGGGCTCCAAAGAGCTCAGGTCCTAATTCGTCTGGCTCGCGTCCAGCTTTCTAGATGGTGCCAGTTTGCTCCAGGCTTCCTCTGTGCTGTATCATTGCAAATCCTCCCCCTTTTTTTCGTTGCTTTTTTGTTTGGGGATGTGGATTTCCCCACATCTGGAACTAGCACTGGCATTGCAGGGATAAAAGACCACCTGCATTTCAAAAGTGCCTGTCTGCTACACTGTCTTACATGTTTGTCAGCAGGAAAACACCGCCTGTCCTATTCTTGTTTTACTTTTAAAATGCTGCTTATCCTTTTGCTTCAAGTTAGAAGTATGTACATGTATTTTGGCAGCATGATTTCAAATAGCCATATTTCAGATTTAAGAAGTGTGTGTCCTCAGGACTTGCAAGAGATGGGGGCAAGTGAAATTAGCAGACTAAAATGAAGTGAAGTGAAGTACTGGAGGGCTGGTGTCGGTTTGGGATTACAGCAGAAAGTATAATATGGGGGCCAGGTCTCCCAGTTGTTGAAAGTGTACTTGGAGATTGCTGAGAGAAGAGGATACCAAAAGGTACTTTGCCTCTGACCAGCTCATGCTGGTTGGGTCTCCCACAGCACCTGCTGCTAGCTGAAGTAATCCTTATCGGGGTTATCTCTGTATGATACCCACCTATGTACAGGAAATGGCCTTTATAGCCAAGCTGACTGCATCCTGTGAAACTAGAGGGTTTATTGACTCTGTAGCAAGACCAGACTCCTTCAGGGCTGCTTAGCTTCTTGGCCTGAAAGGTTGAGGTGCAAGGTATGTGTGGGAGTAAATTTCAATATGTTGTTGGTGTACCACAGACTTTCACACTGGCCAAAATGTGATGAATTGAGCAGAAATAATTCAAGCCTCTGTGCTGCAGTTTGTTGAGGGGAGACATGCACCTGACAGCTGATAGAGTTAAGCATGTGCAGCTTAAAGGTGTACATCCTGAGAGCTTCTGAAAAGCAAACAGGACTTGAATTATTTACGTTATTCAGTGCAGATGTCTGGCTTTTAGTCTCATCGTTCATCATTGCTCAGCAAGCACCTGGGCTCATACATTGCATCATAAATATTACAAAATGAATATGTAATTTTATATTCCTTGAATATGAACCTGATTCACAAGTGCACAATGATGTGACAAAGCTGTGCCATATTACTTGTAAGATACATATTGGAGAATGATGGTTGAACCCAATTATTCTCGAATATAAGAAATTTCTTTACTTATTAGCCCCAGCACCAGTAGGGAATTGTGCTCTTTTAGACAGGACTTAGGCACGCCAGAATGTCTGAGAAGAGCCTTGCTATGGTGCTACTTAAGTTAAATGATCAGATGAACAAAGGTAGGTCTGTAATTTGTTTTATCTTCTAACTCTGAAAGCATAAACTCAAAGGAATCCCATTCATGCTGATGATGATACAATGATGTGCTCAAGAGTTGAATATGGAGTAGGACTAAATTCTACAGATCAGAGGTACAAAACCTGTAGGGAAAAAAGGAATTCTTTTTTTCTTCCTTGGGAAGAAAGGTGAACAAATCCAGATCTACCTGGATGAATAATCACCTCCAAAACAGACATTAAGAAGTTGATTAAAAAAAGGCTACAGCAAATGGACAACACAGTTTTGTTGTCACTGTCAGGAAACACAGAGCAAAAATGAAATCTCCAAACTGGTTTCAATCTTGCAAAAGAACTGTAATGAGTACCTTATGTATAACAGGTACAACAGCAAATGAACAATCAAAGAAGACGTAGAGCGCTACAATGAGAAGTGGGTTAGGACTAGTTTAGGCTTATAATCAAGATAATGAAGACTAATGTTGAACTCTAGGTAAGGACTGTGATGCTGAACATGGGAATAAAGACAGGACACCTCCTGGAGTGGGAAGATCAAAGTACCTAACAAAACTTAATTCATTCCAAAAGAAAAGTGGATATCTATCCCTTCATTCTTAACAAATTAGCACGTGATTAATGGTGGCAAACATGGTTCACAACATACTGATTTGGTTTTATGTTCTTCATTATTTGTTAGCAGTGACTTCAGCAAAAGGTAGAATAATGCTGTGTTGACGGCAAAATTGGAAGTCATCAGCAATAGAAATGAAAAACAAGGTCACATCATTCATCAGTCAAGAGAAACTGAAATAAAAGAACACTAGAATAATTTAGGTTGAAAGGGACCTTCAGGGGGTCATCTAGTACAACTTCCTGTTCCAAGCAAGTCTAATTAGATCAGGTTGCTCTGGGCTGGTAGGTCTTTAATACCTCCAAGGAAGGAGATCTACAACTGCTCTGGGCAAGGTGTTTCGGTATTTTACCACCTCCTGGTAAAGAAAAAATAAATCCTAATATCTAATTGGACTTTCTCACTTTCCAACATGTGTCCATTGCCTCTTGTCCCATTGCTGTGCACTGCTGAGAAGAGTTTGGCTTCAGCTCCTCTGTATCCTCCTGTCAGGTAGCTCAGAAAGGGAAACCAGATGAACTTGAGTTACAGTGTTTAGGGACCAATAACAAGAACTGGTCACTGAGTAGGAGTCACCAGCTCCAGTGATTTATACCAGTCTGGAAATGACTGACCAGTATGTACTGGTGTATACTTCATGAACCACCTGCTAGTGAGATGTTGCTACAAAAAGCCAAATGCACTCATGAAATCTATTGGCTCAGGAATTTCTAGGCAAGTGTTTTAAATGTAGCTTAAGCCCTGTTAGAGATGGGTAAAATCAAAACGGAGCAGGTACCAACCAGGACTATGAAAATGGTTGATTATGGGGAATAGGGAGGAGCACAAGAGTCTGACTTGTTCAGATAGATTGAATGAAGACTTTGAATGGTATCTTACTGCTCTCTGCAAGTGCATTAGCACTAATAGGCATAAATGGGAAGGGATAGATGAAGACTGTTAATTAGAAGAAGGTTTTAAACATGAAAGCAGTGAGGATTTAGAGCAGTCTTCAGAAAGAACATTTGTAAAAATATATAAAACAGAAACAAAACTAAACTGACTTTGACACAGGGGTCTGCAGGGGCAGCCTTTTGCCAAATATTCTGTTTGTATTTTCAGGGTAGATGTTGTGTTCTGGAGGAATTTCAGTGGCAGGGTAGGCAGGCTTACATTGATTGCTCCTGTTGTGCCCCAGTATTTTCCAGGCACGTGGATGGGATAAGCAGCGTGTGCACAGTTGCTGTCTTGGCAAATCCCAGGTGCTCCCTAGTGCCTGTACGTGTGCCCTGGCCTCGGCTGGCGTACGCGCTGCAAGACTTGACACATGACGGAAAGGTCAGTCTTACCGCCTGCGTGTGTGAATCCTCAGCGCAGCGAGACTCCGTTAGGTCAGGGGCTCTGCCAGCGTGTCAGCCGCGCGGGCGGGAGCTTAGCATGTGCTTTTCTGCCAGCATAAAAATACAGCAGCTTGTAAGAAGAAACAGTTGAGAAAGAGATTGTGTAATGTGTACTCAGTGTGTACCCTGGTCCCTGTGCTTTCAAACCCAGTTCTTTCTTATCCTTGAGCAGTCACAGTATTTCTTCCATGACTGAACACAAATAACTAATTTCTTAGAACGTTGACTGATTATTTTTTTTCCAATTATATGTTTAATTTGCCAGCATTATATGCCCTTACAAGCAATTTAAGCCAAATCATGAACCTAAAAGTGGAGTTACAGTTTGTTAATCCCGTTAAGAGTTTTGTTTTAGACAGCCTGGTTCTGAAGCAAACTAAATTAAAGTCAATTCATCTATGAGCTGGATCTAGTATTTGTGTTTCTGAAGTAATGATTTGAAGTTCTGAGTTGTTACAGTATTTCTGTGTTTTATATTTGTTTTTAAAACTGTTACATATTTTGTGACCATAACTGGGATAAAGCAATTTGAGTGCATTGATGTAAGAGAAAGATATTCTAGTGTAAATAACCGGTTAATGTTAAGTGTATCTGGAGTATGAAAGAGAGGGCTTAGAGAGGGTACAGAAATGCCAATAAGCAAAAGGATGAGAAGCAATGAGTGACAAGGGAGTTCAAATGAAGGAAAAGCATGGAAATATTAAAGGGTATTAAGATGATTTTTTTTTTAGGTTATCAATAGAATAGTTTCTTTTCCAGTATTTAAAAATCAAAAGCAGGTGGCAGAAAATAAGAGTGCTGGTAAGAGTTGGAATGAACAATGGTCTGGAAAAGCATATGCTGCTAGAAGTGAAACAGAAGCAGTCTACTCAGAAAGGGGATGTCTGACAGATAATCAACTGGCGTTTGCATCAAGGTCAGTCACTGACAGTGTCTGCAGTGTCTCTAAGTTTTTAGATAAAAAAATCTTTGAGCGAGATCGATCCATAGGAGTATTTACACTGAATTAATGGAACTGCAAACTGGGTTGTATGAGCCCCTGTTGTTTTGGTTTAGATCAGTTTTGCCCTAGCAAAGCTCAGCATTATTGTATTTCGTGTCATTGGCAGATTTTATTAATGTGCAAAGCTAAAAATAATGGCATATCTGCTGCATTTCAAATGTCACCTTTTAGCACAAGAACAGGCTTTCAACCCCACCGATGACTGAGCTTCTAAAATTACTTGTTACGATGAATGACTTTATCCAAAGCAGAGTCTGGATAAATCTGTATGAATTTGCCAGCTTCCGGAATAAAACCTCCATCAATTTCATGTAATGTAATTGTGCATATGATCACAGCTATTACTGTAACTGTTTCTAAGTAGGTTTTGTGGTGGTAACATGAAGAAGCGTTTGATGTTTGCAGAAAGGAATGTTTTCGAAAATGAAATCTGGAGCTGTTGCATTGCCATACTGGGAAAAGCTGAGAGCAAAGGGGATCAACAGTGCTGCAGCTTTCATGTACCTGCTTTCATCTCAACACTTTCAGCTTGAAGGAGGGGAGCTTGTTTAGAAAGAAAATATGCAGATTTTCTATACCTAATCATCTGAGTTTGTATCATCAGAAATAATTGTTGCAATGCACATGAGAATTTACCCAGATGAAGTCAGACTTGTAACAGAACTCAGGGTATTACTTAGAGATCTACTGGCAGGAGGAATCTCCCCATCTGCCCCCATCTGGGTTCCCTTCTGACTTTCATCCAAAATCTACAGTCCTCAGTCAAGCAAAACTTAGTTCATGATCTGCTGAGTAAAAATTTTAGAACTCTGTTCCATAACTTAAAGAGTTGTAAGGAATTTCAGAAAAGAACTGAAGTACATTTCAGGTGTTATGAGAGTCCACAGAGATCTGCATCTAATTGAAAACAATTTTGATTTTTAATACTATTGATCACGGAAGTAATTTGGTTTGATATAAGCCTATTTATCCATTTCCAGTATCATGATAACCGCAGTTTATGGATAGAGAGAGTAAGATGAATAAGATGATTGATGCTCTTGGGTAATAAAGTTCTGACTCATCATGCACTAACTCAGTGGATGCAAGTTCATTGATGTTTACTTTTTTTTGAGACTGCCTCAATCCTGATTTTTTTTTTTCTTTTTTTTTTTTTTAAATTACATTTAGGAAAGAGTGCCAGACTTGGATTAAATGTTTTTCAGTGCAATGAAACATGCTGGAAAAAAATTTGCTCTCTTTGAGCACCAGAAAATTAATCCAAATGCCATTTAAAAAACAATAGTGAAAGTTTGATTTGAATATGCTTTTGATTAGGCTACAGTGTGTAAAATGTATGAAGTAAGGTGAATCAACACTAATTTCGGGTAGAACAGAAGCAAACCTTTTAGTTAGTAACTCATATTATTGTGTATGAAACTCAGGTGTAGACAAGTAAATCAGTTATGGTTTATGTGGGGGCTGTTTGCGAAGCAGAAATGCAATGTCTTATCATAGAAATAGCATATTCATGTTAAATAAGTATATACCAACCAGAACTTCAGGTATTTATATTTGTTGTCCAAATAAATACATCCTTCTCTGTGGACATAGATAGGAGAAAACAGCTAGTAGGATCTATTCTGGGCTTAAAGGAGGGTGTTAGTTTTAATGAGATTTTTGGTAAAGCCCAAAGGTTGCAGCTTTCTATTGGGATTAAAGTAGAGGACAGTGGGAATTCTGAGGGAGAGCTACAGGGATGCTTCTTATCTGTTATAAGAAAACCTTTCTGCAGACATACGCTATTGTGCAAACTGTTTTTTCCTTTTTACTTCACTGCATGTTGATTTTGTTAATGTGGTTAGCACACATATATAAAAACCTAGAAGCTGGAGCCCCTCCTTTTTGAATTTAGAAATCTGTAGCAGTGTGGGTTTGCTGTACTTGTTCAAACCATAGGGAAATGCTCTCATTCCTTGCAGGTGATATATGAATTATAGCCTGTTGACTGAAAGTGTATCCTCATTCAGCTATGTCAGGTATTTATATGACGAGGTAGCTGTTCAATGAATTAATGGTTTCAAAGAGCAAACCAAGCAGACACCTACAGTCTCTGTGGTGTTTTCCCCTCTTTCTAAACATGGTAAAAATCTAACTTTTGCTGATTTCCTGAGGTTGGTAAAGCCTTTTCAACAGCTCTCTGTAAATCATTGAGAGTAATGAGCACAGGTAGGATTCAGGCCAATTATTTAAGTGATACTCAGGGACATGGCATTAGGTTGCCCTGTTGGTTCCCTGTTGGTGTTGTATGAAGGTAGCAACTGCTGCATAAATAGAATTTTTGTACAAATAAGTTGTTGAGGACAAATCCCGGCCATATTTCTGTAACCAGCTTGAACCAGAACTAGTCTGGCATGCACAAGGGAAGAACAGGACATGAGGCACTATGAAAATGCAGGTCCAAGAAGGCTGTGAGGCCAAGTCTACTTGGGTACTTGTGCCAAGTAGCAGCAGATGCAGAATTGCCAACCAGCTTTCTTTTGGAGAAGATATCTAAGATTTGAAGATTCTTGGTTCTTCATTAAAATGGTGTGTCTTAGGGCAGGATTATTTACAAACAGCATTTAAGTAACAGCCCTAGCAAAACACTGGAGCTGGATCTCCTGAGAAATCACAGCTGTTTCCAAAGTTCACTTTACTGGAGAGGATAAAGCAGGCAAAGGGCACTCCCAGCTTTTCATAGAGTCATAGAATGGTTTGGGCTGGAAGGGACCTTAAAGATCATCACGTTCCAACCCCCCTGTCATGGGCAGGGACACCTCTCACTAGACCAGGCTGCTACAGGCTCCATCCCACCTGGCCTTGAATACATCCCAGGAGGGGGCACCTACCACCTTCTTGGGCAACCTGTTCCAGTGCCTCAGAACCCTCATATTGAAGATTTTTTTCCTAATACCCAACCTAAATCTACCCCCTTCCAATTTAAAACCATTCCCCCTCATCCTATAACTATGTGCCCTTCTAAAAAGTCCCTCCCCAGCTTTCTTGTAGGCCCCTCCAGGGTACTGGAAGGTCTAGCAGCTTTTCCTTCCCTCCCTCTGTTCTGTGAGTTCAATGAAAAATTCAGATTTTTCCAATTTCCTCAGGACTCACTGGTGCTCATCACTCCCAGTGATGACCTCCTGCAAACCTGTGTGTCTGTACTGCTTGGAGCTTTCACGGGCATTTGCTGGCACCTTTCTTGGTCTTCCCAGGCTTCCCCAGGAATGCACTGGTGCAGGACCGGGTACCGATTGTCACGTGTGTCTCTGGAGCCAGGCGGTGTGAAGCCTCGGGGAGCTGTTTGCCCAGGCTTGGTGTTGGGGGCAGAGTTTGTCCCAGAGCACTGAGGCTGAGGTTTTCAGGGCACCTTTCTGTTTCTTATGGTAAAATGTGTTTCTGGATACTAATTACCATTTACAACTAATTCAGTGTCTGCTGAGGGACTTGGCTTGAGGGGAGCAAAAAAACCATTAGTTTCAAAAGAGTACAAAGGCCACATTTTTTTAGCAAAGCATTTAGCTTGCTTTACTTTAAACATGCCCTCAAGTTCCATATTTATTTTTAATATATTACTCCTCCAGCTTCTCTTCCTCCACAGTGATTTTTCTCTTGCTGAATAACATCCTCTCAGCTTTCCTTGTCCCAAACTGAGCTGTCAATCTTACAGATTAAATTGGCATCAGCCTTTCCAAAGTCCCAGCTGTCCTTGGCTTCCTCCAAGTTCTTGTCAGTGCAAACAAAAAGTATAGTGCACTTCTACTCCTATATTTTAAAATATATACTGGTTTTGTTTTGGATAGTACCCAGTCTATCACTGTGGTCAAAATTGTTTCTGGCACCCATGGAGATAAATACAGTGTGTCATAATGTTGTGAATGGTGTATTGCATTAATCTCTTTACATCACAAGGGGAATTCTAGATATGAAAAATAACTAGGGGCTTAGAGTTAGAATCTGAAGATTGCCATTCTTTCATACTTTTTAGCATGATTGATTAGCAAACTTGGCTTAAAAGAACACGCTTATGAATCTCTTATGCATTTGTTTAGAGTGCACATAAGACCTGTTTCAAAGTTTGAGATGAGAGGAAATATATTTATCAAGAATTCTGATGTAATCAATGGCAAAGCTATCAGAGAGGATAGCTCTGCCATTTTAAGGCTGCACTGCTGCTTCTGTCTTCATCCCAGTGATTTTAAATATTCATTTATTCTTCAAAAAATATACCATTTTTGGGACAGGTTTTATTGTTCAGATTTTTATTCTATTTTTAAATCTTAAAAACAAAAGATATCCTTGCCATCGTGGATTGTAAAAGATGGTATTTCTAAATGATCTTCTGGTCCTCTTGTCAGCCTTCTCTGTTACGGAAGCTGCCAGGACCCCAATATGAATGCAGGGTAGGTTTATGAATTTAGGATTTGGACATCATGTATATGTTGTAAAAATGTGAATTTAGTATGTGTGGACTGTAGACATACTAAAAAAACCTGTGGCATCTTCGTAAGTATTTTATGATGTAAGGGATAAGTAAGACAATATTTATTATAACAGTGCATGCCAAAGAGTATTCAGATAATTTTCTGCAAACTTTTCTTTTAAATGAACAACCTGTTAACTCTATTAACCTCCATCCTTTTTATCTCAAAATATCACAAAAATAAAGTGTCTACTGTAAAAAGATGCAGTGTCTCACTGTAGCAGATATTTAGAAAAGTTTAATTGTAGTATTTCACCAATGAAATATGGATTGTTCCTTTACTTATCTGCTTGTTTGGTATTTCTATTTAGAGAACACTAAACTCGGGAACTTATTTAATTCTATGAAAATGTCTTCTGATTGAGGAAGTTGGACTAGATGTTCAGAGACTCATTCTAACGAACATTTCTATCATTATTCGATTAAAGACTCTGCTATTAATGACTTCAAACATTGCAGTTTTTTCATCTTTGATAGAAACAGAGATAGTAACAGGTGGTACATATGTACTTTTCAGAAGGAAAGAAGTTTTGATAGAATAATGAGGCCAAGGCATGGCAATGTGAAAGCCAGTAATGGGAGTACTCTTACCCAACTCACAGCGTGCAATTGCTTAGTGGAGTTCACTAATGAATTTGTTTAAGTTGTGAAATTCTGTGTAATATAAACAATATTGGTTCATGGTTCCTGTGAAGTTAGTCTGGAAAAGGAACATTCTGGAGACTGTACAGCACGAAGAGCTTGTGTCCTATGTTACAGAGGCTCATCTTATGTGAAACATAAGCAATCCTGAGAGAGCAAACAGATCTTTGTGCGAGACTTTTCTCAGCAGTCTCACTGTCTGGGGACACTGAAGTTCAATTCATAAGGCATTTTTGCTGAGTCTGAGCTTTGCAAAGTCCATCACCTGGAGTTTGTAATTTTTTTTTCACTAAATCCTTGCTTCACTCCATTCTTCTATCTAACTCTGGTATTAAAAATGGGAATGATTAACCACTAAGCCACCTAAATTACAGCCACTCACTTATGTGGTATTTTGTGCTGTTAAATAACTCTCTGTTTGGTTTGTTTTGCAGGTAAGTAGCACTCAGTACCTGTTAGTCAACAACTTATGGTAAGTGTATTTTGTACTTAGCAAAACCAAAATTGAACTCATGTTTTGTTCTTTAAAGGGAATATATGAACTAGGAAGTTAGTCATACAATAAAATTTGTTTCAGATGCTGGTGTGTGCCCAGAATTGTCACAGATGTTATGGGTTTACAACATTTTTCTCCTCAAAGTATTATTCATCTGCTGCAGAAAGAAATAAATACTCAAGGCAATATTTCAAGGAAGTTGAGCAAACAATGTTTACTTTAAAGAAAACAAACAAATGAGGGTTTCTTTTTTACTCTCAACTCCTTTCAGCTACAGTAATCTTCGAAGTTGTTTGTAACTAAACAAAAATCTCTCCCACAAATGAAGGATGTAAGCCTTGGTGTCCATTTAACATTTTGCTATGGGATATTTCTTAGACTCTTTTGCTTATCCTGTCTTTGGCTTGATAAAGATACTATTAATGTTTAGTTCTTCTCTATCTAGTTTAGTTAATAGATTTCAGTGTGCTTCCTAAACGATGCCAGTGTCATCAGCCTTATGGTTCAGCTGGGGAAAGTATGGTGAAAAAACATCCCCTGGGTCACCATCAGGGCTTTGACAGGGCTGAGCATCCTCTGTTGGTGCACAGGTGTTCTAAAATAAATCCGATTTTTCTAGTATCCATCACTTGTCTCGTTAGTTTAAAGTCTTAATATGATACTCAGTTGGTGTCCAAGCAAACGTTAACATTCTTTGTTCATTTTTAGCCCCCCTTTTTTTTTTTACTTGCCTCTCCAGAGGCAGTGGTTATTCTGTTAATATGCTGTGAAAGGTGTTAGAGCTTTGCGCTGCAGCATTTGGAATTGAATAAGTGCACACGGTACATTTTTTTCCTTGTGGCAAGACTGATAGACTCTCAGCACTTTGACACAGATGCTGTTTGAGCATTTGATCCTCTTAGAAAGTCACTGTGTTTTCCCTTCTCGTCATTTTAACTTTGTAGAATATTTTTTGTTATTACTACATACAGTTCTTACCTTGGTTTTTTGTGTTGGGTTTTGTTTTGTTGTTTTTTTCTAATGTAGTTTCTTCTTTCTTCTCTTCATAGGTCCCGGTTTTTGTCCTGGAGCATTTTTATTTTGAATTCATATTGTTCTCTTCAACTGATCACACAACTCAGTCATCCTTAGTCACAGAGGCTTTTTCTTTCATCCTTACCGTACCTTGACAACACCTGTAAGTTTTTGATCTAGTCTGTGTTGATTTTAAACTCTAGTCATTCAAATGTGTTTGTTATATCAGTGCCTTAATTAGCTCATTTTCTTTGACTATATTTTCTCATTTTCCCATGACATCTTCTCCAGAGGCTTATTTGGGCTCCCTGCTTTCTGTCATCTTTTGCAAAATGTTTTGCCAGAGGATTATTGCTCTGCGTCAACTATCATTTTCTTCCCAAAACCTTTTCTGAGGTAGATGTGAAGTTGCATTTAAACAGAGGCTGGCAGAGAAATAAGATGTGTCTGTTAAATCTTTTTAGACCCAAATCTGGACATGGAGTTACATGTTCTCTGCGGAGGCCAACTATGAATTCCTTCGGCCCTTTGAGGCACCATTACCACCTTGCATCCCCATTTTATCTGTTGTGCGTCAAGTTGGCTACATTGCTGTGTTTCTGTAATTTAATGTTCTGAGGACAGGTTCCAGGGCTGGTATGGTCAAATAAGAAGGATGAATGGATCGCTTTTCATTAGATTTTTTTATTTGTTCTGTCTGGTCAGGGGTGGGGAAGTGGGTCTTGGAGTTAAAGCTTTTCCTGGCAGAGACTCAGCTCATGGCCCAGCTTCAGGGATGGGTTTCCAAGAGGTGATTTCCTAGCTCTAGTGCCTCATGTTAGGCCTGGAGTTAAGAAAATCAAGATGCACCTGCTAACTACACTTTAGCTGTCCCAGTCCAAAGCACTAGCAGTCTTTTTGGCTGAAAATGTTACCCCTGAACAGCAGAGGTTAAAAGCCTAGCCCTGGCACTAATTTACTCAGACATATTTTATTTGTTGGGGGGTGGGGTGGTGGGAGGTGTTTATACTTTTTACATCACTCACTTTCAAAATGTTTTCCTAAGATTGAACGTATTTCCTGGCATATTTTTCCACCTTCCAGCAGAAACAGAGTGTATCATATATGCAGCTCACACTTCAAAAACAAATCTTAGGATATTATGGGGTCAGAAATTTTTAGCGTAAAGTTCTGCATATTGTTTCTGAGGCAATGTTTTCAGGAAGGTTGTAGAAATATGGAGACTTAACAATGATTCCATTCAAATTCTGTTCCATGAATACATTGGAAATAGTAGCAAATAGTAGCATGGGAGACTTTTTTGTGTATAATAAGCAAAAAAAAAGAACTGTGAAATAATCAGTCTTATAAAAAAGATATCCATCGTGCCTCTGTAATTAAAATGAGTTTTATAGTTAAAGTAACAACTGAAAGGTTACACTGGATTATGTATGAAAAATATGATGCATCACTTCAAAACAATATCTTTTATTCTTGCAGTGCCGAATACATTTTATGCAATTTTCCCACAGACTGAGATAAAATTAATATTTTAAAATTTTCTTGTATGTAAGAAATTTCTCGTGTCTTGAACTATGTTTGTTGTTACTGTGGCAAATGATCTCAGCCAAAGCAATGCCTTACATGCATAAAAGTTCCTAGAAAAGTGACTACATACATCTATGTAGTTTATGAAAATACTTCTAGGGGGTCATTTGGTTGGTTTTGTTGGGTTTTTTTCTTCTGTTACCTGAGATTTTCTGTGCTGAAATAGTTGAAATTAATTATTCAGAACCTAATAGAGATTTGTCCTCATAAAGTGTTTTTTACCTCCTATTCTGGATGAACCTAATAATTAATGATAGCCTTAACAGGAAGACCACTCTCTATTGATCTGTGGATTGTAGCTTGGGATGGGTACTGCTATGCACCTTCCCCAGACAGGCTTCCTGACCCTGTGACAGCACAGGAATACCTGACTTCATTTCCATTGGGAGCAAGAAGCGGCCAGGATCACTTGTCCTTTCAGCATAACATTTTATGCACTGTTTATATTTGCCTTTTTTTTTTTTTTCTTTTTTTTTTTTTTTTTTTTTTTTTTTTTTTTTTTTTTTTTTTTTTTTTTTTTTTTTTTTTTTCTTTTTTTTTCTTCTTTTTTTTTTTTTCTTTCTTTTTCCTTTGGTACCTGTTTTGCTGTTGCACTCTTGATCCTGAAACAATACCAATTCTGGTCAGAAATTAGGCTTTACATTTTCCCAAAAGTATCATTGGTATTATAAGAAGATATGTAAAGCACTGAATGGAAATAATCATCCTATTGCCTTTGTCTCAGTAGTTGTAAGCTCTAAGTCCCTTTCATAGGCAGTCAAGATGAGATCTCCTGTTGGCTTCAGATGGCAGGGATTTACTCTCATATAGTGCCAAAAACCATAAGCAGGTTGTGTCAATAGAAATAATTACGCTGGATCCAACACATCCCATTTCATGTCTTGTCTAAGTAAAGCAGCTAGATTATGCATTTATTACAATAATAATAAAATACCAGTTCATCTGTCTCTGTGTGACTCCATTTTAACGTGCAACTGCCACGTTCGCTATTTTATAACTCTTTCACTACTGTAATTTCATCAGTGAGGGAAAGAATAGAACCAGTGGCTGGCTGAGAAATTTATCTGGAACTTTCTGTTCTCAATGGGTTACCCTGATACACTTTTGCCTTGTGGTTCTTCTCAATTTTTTTTACTAGCTGCCTTGTTGGAATATGTAAGGTGAAAATTCAGGTGCTATCTTGGAAGTGTGAAAGTTGTGCTCTCACTAGGCTTTCTGAAATGCCTGGGAAAAGGGATGAGATCAAAAGGGATATTTTAAATAGCAAGAAGACAAGGCACTAATTTATTCAATCCAAAAATTTTAAATCCCACTTTCACATAAGAGGATCATAGAACGCTTTATCTGTGGGGGACCTCAGAGATCATCTAGTTCCATCCACTTTGCCATGGGCAGGAATACCCTGCACTAGATCAAGTTGCCCAAAGCCTCATCCAGCCTAGCCTTGAACACTTCCAGGGGTGGGGCTTCCACAACCTCTCTGGGCAACCTGTGCCAGTGGCTTCATAGTAAAGAATTTCTTCCTAATGTCAAATCTAAACCTACCCGCTTTCGGTTTGAAACCATTACCCCTTGTCCTATCTCCCCACTCTTTGATGAACAGTCTCTCTCCTGCTTTCCTGTAGGACCCCTTTAAGTATTGGTACATCACAATTAGGTCTCCCCAGAGCCTTCTCTTCTCCAGGCTGAACAAGCCCAACTGTCTCAGCCTGTCTTCACAGAAGAGGTGCTCCAGCCCCCTGACCATCTTCGTGGTCTATTTGGAACTATTTGGGAGTGTGTTCTTGTGAAAAATTGAAGGAATTGTTGAAGGCATCAATTGAAGATTTTGTAGTTCAATAGTAGTTGGAATGTAGCAGGTAACTAACATTGTTTTGGTTGTTTCCTACTATTTCCCTTCACATCCTTTAAAACAAAACCTATTAGAAGAGATATGTTGATTGGTTTATTGAGAGTGAAATGGTCTTAATCAGGTAGTATTTAAAGTTCCAGATTGCTAGGTTGGAGGACCGCAAACCACACAAGTGCACAAGTGGCAGTTTCTTTGCACTGTTTTGTCAGTGTTTCTCAGGAGGAAGATCTGAAGGACCACATCCAGGTAGACACAAGGATGTCCCTTTTCTTGTGACTTTCATCCTTTTTACTCTCTGGAGGCCCTTTCCACAAAGTTGCAAATTTATGCCAACTTCAGTGGTGACTGATGATGATGGGCGCTTGTCTACAGGCTGGGTTGATACTGCCAAGATAATGTCACTGAGCACACAGGTGCTGCTAAATTGTGGTGGTGATCAAAATGGTTTGGTGGGCTGAATTTGTACTAATAGCTTATAGAGGTTTGTCTGTTCCCCGTTATAATTGTTTTAAGGTTTGTTTGGGTTTTTTTCTGTGTGCTTTGTCATGCTTTCAAAACAACAGCCCTTTTGCTAACTTGACTTTGAAGCTGGAACTGTCAAGTTGCAAACTAGAACCAACTTATGTCTATGCCCCACTTATAGCAAGAGGACTTGCCTGGGCCCTGGCAGTGGTCCTGCTTGGATCCCCTCCTCTGCATCCAGTGTCTTGGAACATGGGTGAGAGCAGGACCTCATCATTCAGCCAAACAGCACAGGCTGGTTGTGCCTGAGATCCCATTCCCTGTACTCTAGGCCTGTAGGTAAGTAACTTGTGCAATTTGGCCTACTCTTTGGCAATAAAAATCACAGGATCTTGGAAATGAGGATAAGCCAGCTTCAGTGGAGATGCACCCACTGAGATGATAAGCTGTGATTAAACTAAGGTTGAAAATGATTTAGCTTTTTGTGGAACGAAACAATTCAGCATGTATATGCTTAAAGTCCTTGGGGGGTGTGGGGGTAGTTGCTGTTTTTTGTAGCTACAACAAAAATACAAATCCTGTTGTTAGGATGAGTTTCCATGTGGTTGTTACTGAGATATGCTCATTTGTCAGAACTTAACAGACCACAAAATACTGGAGTGTCTCAAGAAGTGCATCTATATTCATGTTTTAATTCAGATCAGAAGCGATGTTCTGAAGTGAATTTCCCTCTTGGTTGGTTTAGTCAATCCTGGAGTGCATGAATTTGATGCCTTTTTGATGAAAATATACTGGAAGTTGTGCTCTGGGAGTCCTGAATGCACTCCAGGTGCAAGAGAGCTTCAGGCCAAGGCATCTAAGCAGAGCTAGTCTGAAGTTTAAACAAGGAAACAGAAAAATCTGAAATGTGTACAGTAGGGATGACAGTTCCTCAGTGATAAATTTTGGATCTGTTCCTGTTTGTCTGAAATTCCTGCTAGCATGTACCCTGCCAGTGTGACCATATGCCTTTTGGGTGCCTAATGCCTCATGGAGTTAAAACATCTCCATTTTGGAAAAAGGTACTGTGTCCACTTTTACAATTTATACCAACACAGTTCCTGTGTAAAATCTTACTCATTTTTTAGTGCTTAGCACTGATAAGATACCACAGAAATGTGCATCGATCTTCAGGTTGAGAGGACAAGTGTTAGTAAGAAAGAAGTGAAGTTTTGCCCAGTTTTCAAACTCAGTGTTACCAGAGGCTGAGGGAAGATGTCATGAAGTTGCAGGTGTGACAAGTATAAGCAGTGTTAGCAAGGCTGCTGGTAAACCAGAGGAAAAACTGACTGGAAAAGACAAAGGCAAAAAGCAGAAGAGATGAGTGCCCTGTAAAGAAAAGTTTGTAATCCATAACCAAGTCCAACAAAGTTTTTTTTTCAATTAGTAATACTGAAGATGGGTTAAAAATTTTCTTCCAGGCCATTATTTACACCTGGGATGAAGTTCATAAGGATTTAATTGCAGCACAAATAATTTCCTCTTCTAAATAACAGTCTCAAACTGCTACACAAAGGAGGTTACTGTTCTTAACCCATTTCTGTGTGGGCAAATGAGATGTTGGAGGGGTGAAATTACTTGTATGAAGCTACTTGGCAGATCCAAACAGATCACTTCCCTAATCTCCCTAGTCTCAGATCAGTGCTCAGCATGCACAGCATCTGCAAACCAACAAGAGCAATTTGTGGTTCTGTGGCATAGGATGATCCCTGCATGGGGGTGCTCACCCAGCATTTGCAAGCTCCCACCCCTCTGGTAGCCTCCTCAGTCTGCATAGAAGCTAATCTGAGACAGGCAGGAGGAAGACTGGGGGTGGACTCCTCCTCCTTCTCCCAGAGGTGGCCACTGTCATCCAGTTGCTACCAAAAGTCATGCAAAGTTCATACACAATCTAACTCTAGTTTGAATGGCTCAGATGAGCTATCATGATGTCCAAGTTTTATCGAGTGGTAAATTGTCCCTCATAATTTTGTAGGTATTTGTAAGTTCGTGTTGTGTTCTTTGATAGTGCTTATTATCTAATTTATTTTAAATGGTTTGTGTCAGTTCAGCAAATACAGGTTCTGATTCAAAAAGCAGATTCACAGGTGCTTTACTACATTTGTATTCAGGAGGCATATGCTCCTTTTGAATCCATTGGATCTAATGACACACATACATCATGTGGATGTGCAGTTACTTTCAGAAGCAGATGTTTTCCACCCAAGTACAGACGTATTTCTGTAAGATGAAGTACAGGCTTCTTGATCAGAGAAAAACCTTTTCATTGTCAAATTCTTTGGTCTTTTCACTCCCCTCCATCTTCCCTAAGCTTTACATTTGGTTCCAAAGTATGCAGGTGATTTCTAGGCAGGGGGAGAAGTGATAAAACATCTCCAGAAAGCCTTTGGTACTTTGCATCAGGAACATGATCCAAGGGTTTGTGTCTGTCAAAGCTGCTGGAAGCTAGATAGCATGTCTGCCACTTCCCAGAGAAGCCTTGGCCTCTAGTTCACCGTATTGCTGGTAGAATTCAGACTGAGACCCTATTTATGGCTTGGCAATGACACGTACAGTAGTTATCAAGAAACACTCTCACACCTTCAGACTGGTTATTTTCTAAACTTTGGAGGGAGGCCGGGTTGTGTTAGGATATGTGTGTGGAGGGTGAAGGTGAAGCGAGGATTTAGAGAAGACGCCTTTATAGTATTTCCTGATAGACCTGGCAGCCCCTTTTGCTGTCAGGGTGTCCATTTTCTGGGTTGGTTTCTGAGCTGCATTCTCCATCGTGTCCAGCAGATGGTAATGATGTGCTAAAAACGCTGCTTCATCCCTATTTTGATCGGAGGAAATAGTGCTGTCACAACCACAACGGATGTGGTAGGTTCCCAAAGATTATATACTACAGATTCATCTTTACTTTTTTTTTTTTCCTATGAAATTATTTTATTTTTGTTTCTTTTAAGCTAATCAAACTGCTGTGATAGCTTGGTCTTTGTCTGTATCGCTCATTCATAGTATTTTGGCTCAGATTTTGTTAAGCACTTTTCCAGATGTCACTGATCCCGTATGATCTGTGTACCTCTTAGAAAATAGCACTAATAAAGGAGGAACCTGAACTATTGTGAATCTCCCTTCCATAGTATACTGAAGAGATAACTGGGACTTCCTAAACTACAAAGGAAGGAAGAGAGGTATTTTTGAACTAAAACTCACAAATGCCTTTCTCCTGCTTCCACAACCTCCGGGTCAACCACTTTTGGGCACCGAGATAAGCATTTTCATTTCATTTAATAACTTGTGAGGGGTAAATGCTATCTATTTATGTTGCACATCTACTACCTTAGTAAGACACAAACAACCTGCTATTGGGAATGGCTTCTCATATTTAGTTTTACCCAAAATACCTGAATTTTGGAAATGCTGTGTCTTTCTAGGTATTGCTTAACTATTTGAAAATCAGGCTACATTTGGCAAGGCTTGTCTGTGAACTAAAGTTTCTATTCTTTAGACAAATTAACTAGTAAACACACGCACACCCCCACGCACTCCCCACACACGCCAATTAAAATAAACCTAATAAATAGATAAATAGCACCAAATGCAGTTAGGTGAAAGTATTGCTCCCTGGCATTTCTCTCCACTTGTTTATTTAGGCTTTTCTATACATTCTATCCTCATAATGCCTACGCAAGGAATTTAGTATCGAATCAGCACTATAAATTTGCTGGATTCTGATACCTGATTTAATGCTTATGTGCTTATCCCATGAACGGTATTTGTGAAGACACCTATATGTGTGCTCTGTTATGAGTATTTTCTACTCCATCGACTGCTAGGATTTTTTTCAAAGCTGTTGACGTTTTTGTAATGCAGCATTTAAAGCTATTCTGAAAGGAAGTCCAGTCACCATTAATTCCTGTGTAAATTAAGCATAATCACTCAGAGAAGAGACCCTTTATTTAGTGAATTTAAAGCTCATTATACAATTTTGTAGGGGGAAAATTACCATGCCTGTAAATTAGCTGCATTTCCGAATGAAGTAACTTGGCAATTTTTTTCAGCCTCTTTTGATAGGAGTAAGAATTATAGTGGTACTGGAAAGTAAAATCATGCTATTCCTGCTGGCAGTTTTCCCAAAACTAGAAGAAATTATAACTGTGAACGCATTTTGATTCAGATTCATCTCAACATGTAACAAAAGCGTCTTTTGTCACAGTGTTTTTTCAGCTCCTCTTTTCCACCTCTTTTATTAGAGCCTAAAGCCAGCTCCACCAGCCTTACTTGTGGCTTACGATGACACAAATTCCCTGGGGGCAAGCGACTTTTCCAAGCAATAAAGCGTCATTATACCCCTCATTCTTGAGGACACACTCTTTGGTATGAGAATCGTGTTTGGTGGGATGAAACAGCAGAAGTCACCGTGTTAATTTTCCACAAAAATGAGGCTTGCATCCCTCATCAGACTTGCAAAGGCAAGCCTATTTACCACAGGTGTCTGTGCTTATCCAGGTTTGTCCTGATGTGCAGTTGTAGATGGCATTTTAAGAGCTTTGGCTGCAGCTGCCACCAACAGGCTTGGTAAAAGGCAAAGTACTTGGTCTTGAGCAGACTATCCTCTTCTGACCAGCAGCACCCTCCCATGTGACAGGCTGGTGCCCGTGGCTCTGCAGTGCCTACAAAACTGGCTGCTAAGCCAGGTGTCGTGGCTGAGCTTCAGCAGCTAAAAGCAGAAATCCGTGGTCCTGCTGTAAAATTGAAAACAACTTCTAAGAACACCTTAAATAATTGTCTTTCCCTGAAACTGGTTACATTTTATTATATGGATATTAATCATATTTACTCACAGAATGGGGTTGTTTTTTCTCTTATTTGGAAAAGTATAAATGCATTTAAGGGCATATGGATTAGTATCTTCAAAGGTTGGTTTTTTTTCCCTTTTCCTGCTGTGGTCAGTTTTCATCTGTCTAAAATAAAGGTTTGCAAGTAGTTTGGCTTTGGAAAATAGCATTAAGACAGACCATAAAGGAATATTCAGGCAGGTCAGATCAGTGTGTGGGGGCCTTCTTCGTTTCTTCACACAATACCTGTTCCCCAGTAATGGCAAGATGCAATGTTCCTTCACATCTTTTGCAGTGTATTAAAATTAGCAGAATATTAAGTGGGCTACTGTTACTTTTGGTCAATAGGAAATTTTGCATCCATGCAAATGATACTCCTTCAGCTGTTAGGAGATGGTACTGAAATTCTGCTTCTGGCCACTGGTTTTGGGTCATGCTACTGCAGAAGGTCAATAGTGGTGGTTTCAGGCTTGCTCACGGTCCAGCATGGAAAGCAAATATCTATTCCACTGATTTATGTGTAGAGTCCCATTTAAAACATAGGGCTGTCTGTACTTGTCAAACAGGTCATCTCGGTGAAAAATCCTATTGCTAGTTGGTATCAGAAGGTATCTTAGTTAGTGTATGTAGAGTCTGAATTTTCAGTACTTTTGGGTATGTATGCTGCCACTGAGCTTCAGTGCTCAACAGTAGATGCTCAGCACTTTTCAGAAGCATTTTCAGCATCTGAAGATTGACCCCTGAGTGACTACAGTGCTAAAATTCATACCCTTTAGAAATGTGGTGAAAATAAAATAATGTAAATTACCTGAGGCAGACATTTCTAAGGAAAGCCCCCTTAATTTTTTATAAAATTGATTTTTTTGTTTGATTTCAGCCTTGATGTATTTTGTATTTTATAAATTATATAGAGAAATGAGATTAGTTGTTGCACAAACCCAACAATTAGCATTAACATAGCTATAGAATGGAAGGAGGGGAAAAAGGAAAATAAGTAAATTTGAGATGAAGGGCTCATTACTCCATTGCTACTCTGATAATTAGAGAGAGAAAAATTAATAGTTGCCATAAAGTATTTTAAATATGAGAGCCTCTTATTAGGTTCTCCAAGAGTGTAATTAATCACTTACAGCCACATATGTTCTTTGTGTAGTGGTGTATAGTACTAGCATTTCATTAAAAACCAGTTCAATAATAACGGGTCACTCAAGCTGTCATTTTCTCTGGAGAAGTTTGGGAAGCTGAATGTGTGCTGCTTCATCCCTTGGCTGCTGTGCCAGCACACAGAGACAGGTTGGACTAGAATGGTGCAAGTTGAGTGCCTGGGGGTTGTGTTTCAGAACCCCCTCACTCTGACTGTTGTGAGCCCCAGGACTAGAGAGAGGGACAGGTGTAGGACGGTGTGCTAGCAAACATGCAGCACAGCGGTATGTGAACAGCAGCCAACAAGTCATCCTGGGCAGGATGTTCCAGGCTCCCGGCTCCTCCTACCAGGACCCCAACCTTTCCCTTGGGCAGTGCAGAGGCCAGTTTTCCCTGCAGGTGCCACTGATGCTGGAGCATCTGACCATGGCCGGGGTAGGACACCACGTGCACGTCAGCACCAGTCCTCATGTGTTGGTGCATGAACTGTTTGTGTTTTTCATCTGGTTTTACCCTGTGGCATGGGGAGCTGGGAGTGCCACTGCCAGAGCTGTTTGGGGATGTTTATTTGTTCATATTGCAAGACTGATGTCAAGATAGATGCAGTCCTTAGGCCAGAATACTGTTCTGCTGACACTGTCTGTGCCACAAAAATATTGTGGTCTTGCCTCTTACAGACTTCTGATAAAGATACTGCAGTCAAGTTCCTACAAAAAGGAAGTCCAACAGCTATGTAGAAATATTTAGTTAATAATATAAAATCAATGCAGGTAATATATTGCCCTGATGACAGAGGGTTTTGCCTGTAACAATATTTTTTTTAGCAACAGGCACGGTCTAGTTACTCATTGCTCCTGTGCTGCCCTGGTGCCCTAGCTAGCTTGCACTGACAGTGACGTTAAGAGAAAGATCGACAAGGTATTGGAAATGCTCTGATTGATGCTTACTTTCATTAATTTCTCAAGGAATGAGAAAAACTCAGGGGCCAGATTTTGCCTGATACTTTCGATGTAGCTTCTGAAGGATAGGCTGAAATGTAAAAATGGTTAAGAAGGTGCCCTTGGTGCTCACCAGGATTTGTGAACTGAGGAACATTTTGGCAACACAGAATTCTCGGGAGGCCCAGGTATTGCTGCTTTCCTGAGTGAGCCCTAACAGAAGGTTGGGAACTGCTTCACAAGTTAATCGTTGAACCTTCTTGGGGTGCTAGGTGGCCTCTCATGAAGTACGCAGTAAATGAAAGGCATTTGTCCATGCAGCTGAAGGAACCTGAAGCCGTGTCCTACACCATCTTATACTTGTGACTTACCTTTCTTTTGAAATACCTCTCACTGGATAACAAGAAAACACATTTGTCTTTTGGAGCTGTGCTGGGAGTAAATGAAGAGCAACATATGTTGTGTAGTTGTACCCTATTATTTTATATTTTACATCAAGAAGAATCTTTTGCAATTAGCTTGTTGCTGAAATCTACAAAGAATAAACACGGGGAGCAGAATGGTTTTGATAGGGAGGGAACCTGTCAGTAGCTGATCAAGGATGGGTTTTTTTAATCTTAAATATGATTTAATGCTCTGTGAAAAGAATTAAGAATCCCATTTTACACTGAAGCATGCTGTTAATGTGCATATAAAAACCTCAGCAATTTTATTGACAGTTATAAATTCACAGCTGCTGCTGGTGATTTTTTTTTTTTAAGACTGCTTCCTTTTCCCCAATTCTTCGCAGACCATTGTCATAGTTTGCTATTAGCTAAGGCAGAGCCTTATTTAGCAGAAATGCATAGGACTTCAATTTCACTGTATACATCAGGAAAAAAGAAAATCAATGTGAAGCCGGGACTCAGTCTGCTGATGCCAGAGATGACTATCTGTAGAACACAGAAAGAAAACCAGGCTTAGATTATTTTTTTTCCTCACACTTTGAATGTTAAGCGTGACAGAAAGAGACTACTGCTTGTGAAGGTGGTTATGACTATTATCTCGTGTTCAAATTTGGGGTTAATCCTAGAGACTGTCACTGTGGGTATCGATTACTTTAAGCACTTAGTGGTAATTTCTATTTAAGTTACTTGATGGAAGTATGAGCAGTAAGAACCGATCCGTGCGTTTGCAGTTCCGCGTATTCATTGTGTCTGAGTGCAGATGATTGCCATGTAGCCAGGGCTATATGTGTATGCATATATAAATACACATAAGCATGTATACCTATATCTAACCTTCTAGTCTACTTATGTATAAGAACGTGGGCCTGAATGACTCTTTAAATCATGAATATTCACCATTCTTCCTGATATTTATACAATATCTAATCATTAGAAGTATAAAGGGGTGAAGATAATTTTCATTTAGGAAAAAAGCAACCCCAAGAAACCAATGCCCAGCTTGCAGAGCTGGGGCCTGTTAAAGCTTCTCAGGTGGGGTATCTGTGTGGATCACTGCAAACACAACGGCAGCTACAGCATCAGTGACCTGAAACAGGAAAGAGTGCTATTTGATCAGAGAAACCCACTGATTTAAAGTTTGGTCTAGGTACAGCTTCTGTTCCATTGGCTATCGCTGAGAGGTACCCTCATAAATTAGGTTCTTTAGGCTGGTTAAAAAAATAAGGAATAGATTTTGTGAATTTTTTACTTTTTAAAAACTTAGAAGTTGTTGTTTCACTGAATTCAAAACCAGATTTGTTTTCTTTTTGTATAACACTTCCCATGATTTTTTTTTTTACAGAAACATCTTTGAAATAATGTCTCAGATGTGCATGTTGGCCAAAAATATACTTTTTAGCCAGAAATTATGCATGATGGTGAATGAGACTCTTTAGTCTCCTTAAGGAAAAATAGAGGACTTTTGAGATAATGGAAAGGTACGAGTGTAGCAATTCTGCTTTTGAAAATGGAGAGGCTTCTTTAATGAATTCTTTCTTTCTAACCCCACTGATGTTGCTATTTTGGGCTGAGGAAAATTATATTGACTGGTCTGTCATGGATAGTATGGAGATAGTCTTTATAAGTCTACATCAAGAAGAAGCTGAAGCTTCCCAATTATTACTACCAACTGTTGTATTTAGCAAAGTAATTAATCTCATAGACTTCTCTGATGTTATTCCCAGTGGTCATATTTGATACTGTATTGGTGGGATTGGGGTCTAAAAGTCTCATATATTAGCTTTTCTGAATGATTTTATTTATAATTGTTAGGTTTTAAAGCTGAAGCATTACCTGTAGCTGCCAGAAGACACAGTAACTGAATTGAATAATTAATTCTAGGGGAATTTGGAGCTATTCCTTGCCCAAACTTATCCCACAGTTAAAAAAAAGGTCTTGGGTTTTCAGAGATAAATTCAGAATACTTAAGCAGTATATTTGCCTGAATTTCAAAATACATAGATGTACAGAACTTGGCTTGGGAACCTAGCTCTCACTTGGAGCTTGGTAGATGCTGGTTCTGGACTCTGTCCTGATAGTCTTGCTGGCTGACCCTCATCTGTTCATCTGATCTCTTTGAAGTACCCCAGGATCCCTGTAAAATATGTGTGTATTGTTTGCTTCTGTGTAAAATTATCCCCTCAAGATGCTGTAGTGCTTCAGACTTTAAGATAAGTCTGAGATATTATGTACTTCAGATAACCCCTGTGTGAGGTTTGGGTTTTTTTAACTATTCCCAATTTTAACCTCCTTCATTACTCATTTTTCTTTTGAAGAAGGGAAAATGTCATTTTTGAAGGCAATAGATTTTCTAACTTTTTTAGAAAGGTTATTTTCTTTTTCTTCTTTTTTTTTTTCTAAATTTCTTTTATCTAAGGACTGTCTTAGAGGTGCTAAGACATTTTCTCATTCTTTCAAAAAATATAACACCTGTATGAAATGAACCCAATGAGAAGCCAGAATCACTTCATTATTAAAGATACAGGATATGTGTATTGGAGAAAAGAAACGCAAAGACCTATGTCACAAGCTATGTAAGGTATTTTTTCTGTAACCAATAATCTATGGTCCCTTCCCAAAGATGACTGTTAAATTCTAATTGAGCTGCACTTAATTTAAATATAGTGATTTAAATTTAAACAGCATCATTTTAAGGACGATTCAGCCTTAAAATTGGAAGAGTTGCTTCTTTTTGGGTGAACTAATTAGATCTAATCTCACTTTCTGTTTCCATTGTCTTTAATCAGGTTTCTTTGGCCAGATAGCACTGTTAATTCAGTTCTGTAACATCCAAACTGCAATTGTGTCTGCATTTATGGTAATTGCTTGCATGAGCCTCAACACAAGTTCCCCATAAACCTCCAAATAGATTTTGACTCCCGTGGTGATTTTATGATAGTGGGGGAAACTGCTGTGGTAACATGTACAGCAGTTTTATTGTATTACTCATGAGAGGTGAGTGTATTGTGTCCTTCACAAGCCTCTATTTGGGATTTGGTCTTTAAGTAGGACTTATTTCATGCATTCTCTATTTCTGAGCTGACAGTTTGGGGTGGCATTTATAGGGTTCCTGTCTCACCTTTCTACCTGTTTGGTAGAAATCATTCCATTCCTGCAGGATGAGTTATGAGCACATCTGCATCAGGTAGGAGATGAATCACACCTCAGTCTAATCTGCGGATCAGAGGAAGATCCCAACAAATCCATCCCTAGCTTGATAGGATCGAAAGAAAGAAATTGATTTTTTTGGGGAATTAATGTGTTTCTGCCCCCTGCTTAGGCCACAGGTGCTGTCCAGGGCACTGTGGAGGTGAGCCCTCTCTGTTTTCCTCTGTTCTGATCTGGCAATATTTTGCCTTATTTCAATTTCTGTTCCTGAAGGAATTTCCTCTTGCCACAGGTACCAAGGAATCATTGCCTTCTCTGCATGTGAACCCAAACCTTGAAGCCCTAGAAAATAGCATGCACCTGTTTGGGTATTCTGAAGCAGTATGATTCATGCTGAACATCTGATGCCCCAAAGTCTTGGCTTTTGACATGCTCAATTACTTATCTAGAGCCATTTTTATTAATACTGTAGATGAACCATTTTTAAAAGACAGCCATCAAATGGGATCATTTCTGTGAGGTTCAATGATTTCAAAGGACAGTCTTCTAAGGGGCTAAAGGGTAAAATACTTCTTTACCCATATTTTTTTCCTTCATTCACATTTTTATCTGTCTTTAATGTTTCTAAAGCTTTTCAACACAGTGAATCAGTAGTTCAGGCTTTTTAATTCTTTTTTTCAGAAACTCTGATTGCTACCACGGGGAGTGGATTTGAACTTTAAAAATTAGTTTTAGAACTCAGTCAACTTCTATTGTAATGTATTTAAAAATTATATGCCTTGAAATTCTCCACCATTGAAACTACATTTCCTTTCATTTCTCCATGTTGCCTCCAAAAAAACCAGAGGCTAACTGAGCAGTATTTCAAGTATACAGATAGATACATGTTAAACCATTTTTTAATAGTTTTCCATTAATAATTTTAGGTAGATAGTAGCAATTTAATTTAAACATTATGCTTAAATTCTACCCAAAGGAAAACATTTTATGATGTGCTTTACACGTGTCAGGTGTTTATTTTGATCTCAGGGTAAGACTGGTTTTGTGTCTACTAATGTTTGTTTGGGTTAGAATAAGTACTACCAGTTCAAAATGGTAAAGAAGTATTGGAAGTGGGTAAAGGATAAACAATTGTGTATTGCAACAGACATCTATGATCTGCTGTAAGAGATTTTCTTTGCTGCTGTAAGTCACTTTTTCCTTTCACTAATTAAGGATCAGAGCAAAGCATTTGCATCAAAGCTTATTATTCAAACGTTGGTTTATAGTTGGCAAGACACTTGCTGAATTTGCAAGCAAGCACCTTTATGTACTTAAAGCAGCATGAAGTGTGCATGCCTCTTGGAAAGAATCCAGGACATGCTCAGCCTTTCAGCTTTCCTCTGTGGGGTGGGTTGTTGTTCTTGCTAGTGCTGGTTTTCTTCATTTCCTGTGCTGCAACAATTTCTGTATGAGTGCTGGTTGACTTCTTCATTTGTTGTTTCTTACTTCAAAGTCAGGGTATTGTGGTGGTTTGACCCTGGCTGGAGGCCATATGCCCACCATATTTGCTCTGTCATTCCCCTTTAAGCTGGACAAGGGAGAAAATATATATTGAGAGGCTTAGGAGTCGAGATAAGGACAGGGAGAGATCAGTCCATAATTGGTGTCATGGGCAAAACAGACTCAACATGGAATAAAGGAAAGAAACTCTCTAATTTATTACACTGCACTGCACACCCAGTGAAACCAGAGTCAGGTAATAAGAAGTGTGACTAGATCTTAAAGCACCTTCCCCCACCCCACCCTTCTTAGCAGACTTCACTTTGGTCATGTTTTCACTCCCTTCTTCCCCCCCATTGTGGCATGGGGAGGGGCAGGGACTGGGGGAATGGGGGGTTCAGTCAGTTCCTCATGAATTGTTTTCCTTGTTGGCAAGGTGGGATTCCTCACACCCTTCCCCTGCTGCACCGTGGGGTCTCACCCGTGGGAGACAGTCCTCCATGAACTTCTCCAGTGTGATTTCTTTCCCATAGGGCTTCAGCTCTTTACCAGCTGCCCCAGTGTGGGTCACTTCTATGGGGTGCAGTCACAGAATCATAAAATATGTCTCAGTCTCTCAGGCCCAGACTGCTCCAGCCTGGTCCTCCATGGGGTCACAAGCTCCCCACCCCCAGCAGCAAACCTGCTCCAGTGTGGATCGATCTCTCTGCCTCATCTCTGTGTCTCTCTCTCCATGGGCTGCAAGTGCTGGCAGAGGCTTACTCCAATGTTGCTTGCAATATCTTCTGTATGTCTCCTGCTCCAGTGTGGAGCCCCTCCACAGGCTGCAGGTGGTGTCTTGTCCTTTTCCATGGGGTGTGGAGGGACACCCTCTCCACCGTGGGTTTCTCCACAGGCTGCAGCAACATCTTTCTCTCTGGAGCCTGGAGCACCTCCTGCCCCTGCTTGGCACTGACCTTGGTGTCTGCACAGCTTCTTACATCTTCTCACTCCCTTCTCTGGTGGCAAAAAGCGCCTGCTAGTGGTTTTTTCCTCCTAAATGTGATTCCCAGAGGTGCTGTGACCATCACCGATGGGCTCGGCCTTGGTCAGCAATGACTCTGGCCTTGAGCCAGCTGGTGTTTGCTCTCTGGGGTCTGCAGAGAGTTTCAAGCTGCTTCTTGCAGAAGCCCCCCCTGCGGCCCCCCTTCCCCTCTTCATCAGAACCCAGCCATGCAAAGCTACAAGAGATGTTTGCTGATCCACTGGACAGATATAAACTTTTTGCTCTGGACAACTTCAGTGAAGATCTCCTCACATTGTCATAATTGTAGTACCCAATGGCATGCTTCCTGGCCACATAGGGTATTCCTCAGGAAGAACCTCAATGGACTCTGTGGTGCATAATGTCCAAGGTAACAAAGGTTGCATCTTTAAATGATACTGTATGTTTGTTTGCCAAGCATACCAGGTTGTTAACTGGAAGCAGGCTAATCAGGCAGTAGTGACGCCTGCCTCCAGTGAAACACCTGAGGACTTGTGAGGAAGGAAAGGGTGAAGCTAGAGAGTGGGTACCCGTGGGCTGGGGTGCAGGCAGCAGCAGTGAAGCACTAGGTGCCTGCAGCTCAGCAGCGCTGAGGTGGGCGCTTGTTCCCCAGCTTCATCCCAGCTCCAAGCGAGGACTGCAGTAGGTCATTATGTGTTAAGATTACTCATTGTCAGGCTTTCTGCTGCTTTTCCCCCTTCATCGTCACAAAACCCATACAGAAAGTCAGTAACTGGCAGGTATGTTCTGTTTGAGAGATGAAGACTGCCATTTGTGTCTCGAATACTGAGACATCAACAATACATCATCACCTGTTTAGAGATTTAAGAAAGAAGCTACTTTTTAAGAAAGAAACTTTGTCACTGATGAGGACATTGGAATTTCATTGAACAAAGTAGTGTTTGTATTTCCCAGATTGTATGCTCCCTTTTCTGTACGTGTTTCAAATTCACCATTCTGAACAAATACAGAGGTTACAATTAGAATTATGACATTGTTTTAGGAGGTGGTGAGGCTGCCCAGCAATTACATTTTTGATGCTTTTGCAGATTTCTCTTGGTTGTGCTTTATGTTCAGTTTGTGATACCAGTGAACATAGAAGAACATTGTTCTTCTAGAAAAATCAAAATCTTTGTGCTAGGATAGAAGCAACACTTAATTAAGCAAGAAAAAAAGAATTAATATTGTGTCATAGATCTGGTAAATTATTTCCAGATTAGGCAGATGAACTCATGATCATGTTCAAGAACAGCTTTTGCTTGAAGAAGTACTGGTGTTGGTTTCTGTGAATACATGTATTGCATTGAAATATCTAATAGAAATAAAAAATATAATGTTTACAATATCTGATCAGAAAAATAGTAGATGAAGAATGAATGGAGGGATAGTTTCAAACTCTACTCATCCAAGGAATCATAAAAATATGCTGTTTTAAAGGTCAACTAGTCTAAGCTTCTGCTTAGAAGATGGCTATTGCAGCACAGGACCAGAGCTGCTATTGCATTGTCTGCATGAGCCTTTCTAAGGACAGAAACTCTCAACCTCTTTATCAACCTATTCCAGAGCTGCTACAGAAAATGTTTTTCCAAATGGCCAACCTAAACCTCTGAAGCTGCAATGTGTGTTTGTTGTCTTTGTTGTGCTGCCTGTGCTACCAAGAGGAGTTTGGTGGTGGTATCCTAATAATTGCCCTTGAAATACTTGTAAGCATTTATTAAACCATCCTGTGGTTTCCTTTTCACCAAACTTAGCATGCTCAGCTCCCTCGGTCTCTCTGCATAGGGTATGTGCATTAGGTACCTTACCTTGGCGACCCTTTGTTGGACCTTTTTCACTTTCTCTGCATCCCTCTTGAACTGAGGGTCTCCCAGGGCTGCTTCCCTTGGTCTGTTGCCCCTGTCTTCCTATGACAGTTCAGTGTGCAGTTCAGGGTTTTTTCATAGTGAGTGGCTCGCTCTTGCAGCCTGGTGTCTGTTCTAACACCACAGGCATTTTCTTAAGGGCTACTGCTTGGTAAGGTATTTCCAAGCCTGTATCAATGCATGGGGTTATTCCACTCTGGTTGCAGAAGCCTGCATTTTTTTCCCTATTGAAGGTCACAACTGTTGTGTAGGTCAGTTCTCAAATTTATTGATGTCATTTTGGGCTGAGGCTCTGACATCCACCTTGTCAGCTACTTTCCCTTGGTTAGTGCTGTCTGAAACTTTGCTAAGTGTATTAACTTCCTATCTCAGTGGAGGTCATTCTATAAAAGCCTACTGATAAAGTCCATCCTGTTTTATTTTGATAGCCTCCTAAGATTCTCAGCACTGGTTTTAGGCGGAAAAACCTCCATTATATGTAATATTATATTTCTACTTTTTCTAAAGAGAAGGAAGGAGTCAATTAGTAGTAAAGCAGAATTTGGTATTTTATTTCTTATACAGGGATGATGTAGATATGTTTAAGTTAATGCACAAAATTTTATAATTTTTTTCCCAAGCACATTTTCTCTTGTCTTTCTTTCACTGGGTAATTTGACACTCTGCTGGCTCTAGATTCAGGTACAATTTATTATGGTTTTGAACAAGAAATGTTTGGTTTGTGGCAAAGTAACGTGAGTTATGTTAAAGTATTTTCAGATTAGACTCTTCTAGAGCAGAAATGCCAGTATTGCATTTGGTCTTCTAAAAGATTTTCCAAGTACCATTTGAGAATTTTAGTCTGAGTAAGGGACACTGGCTGAATTTCTCTACTATGTCAAAAATGTGATATAGTAGGATTTTGTACTAGGGCAAAGGAATACATCTTTAATTTTTTTTTTTTTGAGATATTGTTTATCTTACATGCTAGCCCCAAGCCAGACATGCATTTATTAAACTCTTTATATTTGCAAATTTTAATTTAAGTCAAGGAAGAAACCCCTGGCAAAACATGAAAAGCTGCTTTAATCTAATGTATTTGTCGTTATGTTGTGGGTTTCGTTGTTTAACTCTCATTATTTGAACCCATTAACTAAATGACCAAGTGGTTCCAGCTCTTGGTTTATGAGCTTGATGATGGATGCTGCAGTATTATAGCCATTATTCTGAAATAAAGTGTTATTTTTTACAAGTTAAGAACTGGTACTTTGCAACTGAAAAATGGTTGTTGTACATCATGGGCATGTTCATGGAGCTGGAAGGAAGAGGAAGGGCTACAGAAATTGAGAGGAGGCCTTTCAAAGCTTTCTGTAGGAGCTCATGGAACTGAGCACTTCCAAGTGATTACTGTGTCCCCCTTGACAGCTAAGGAAGCTTTTGGTTTCATGTGGAAGACGTGTTAGACTCAGGTTATCACCAGAGTCCAGTAACCTTGGCTGAAAAAAAAGCTTCTGTGTGGAGCTGGATGTGATGTGAGTCTACTTTTATTTCTGATGAAGATCACAGTCTTCCCTTAACGTCATCATAAGAATTAATTTCACCATTAAATTAATCTCTATTTCTTCATGTGTTCAGCAGACAAATTACCATGAGTACATGGCTAAGCAAGGAATGCATTTATCAAAGACCCTCCAAGAAATATAGCAAGCTGTGTGAACAATTATTTGCTGGCAGTATATCAAGCCATGATAATGGAGACTGTGTACAAGGCTCTACAGTAATTTTAAAGAAAATGAAGAAAATTGCAACCCAGTTTACCATCCTAGAACCAAAAAATCATGACTGGTCCTACAGGAAACTGGATTATAATTTATACTTACATGATTTAAATACTCCATGTGCTTGCTTTCCAATGCTTTATGCATTTTTTCATTTTTTCCTTGAAGAAAAACCTAACGTGAGAATTTTATTATGGCAGAGGACTGCAAGTTGAACCAGATGGCACTAAGTATCCTTGAGAGAGAATCTGGTTTCATCCTACACAGCAAAGTCATAAAAACCCAAACCACCCAGAGAACATACCGTGTCTTGCCTGGCCACTGAAATAAACAGAAACAACCATCACTGTGTTCCCTTAGATTGTACAGTGGGATTTTTCCCCAGGAAAGGTAAGCTCCCACCCTTGCTTTAGAGGAGGAAGTAGAATGGGTTGGTATTTGATCAGAAAAGCATTAGGTTTCTCACAGTGATTCCTTTGCCTGTAGCATCTTAAGAGCTACACTGAATCATTGTGAAAATAACAGCAAGTGGGCTCTGATGGTAACGCAGTTTTGGCAGTGAAGCTTCACGCGCAGAGAAGGGGGGCAAGCAGGAAGAGCTGCAATGACAGGAAAAGATTGACTGTTAACTTTGTGTGGGCAACAGATAAGATGGCTGGAGATCAGGGTTCCTTCACCTGAAAGCCTTTGCCATCACAGCTGCTGCCTTGAGTGCAAAGGTAAAAATGCAGGTGTTTTCCCTGTGCTTGTGTGGGCAGGCAAAGGGCACCCCTGGCCGTGAAGATGGCGTGCTGGCTGCTGGCTGCCTGCTGGCAGGCCGTCACGGGCTCCTTTCATAGTCACAGCCTTTTCTTTTTTATTCTAGTATGCTGAAAGGACTTCTTTTGTGGATCTACTAGCTAGATTGGTATTCCTAAATTGAAATAACGTATAGTTACATGCTGGTAATACAATGCTTGAGTTCAGTAACTTCTGTTTTGTTTTATGTATTTCTGATCCAACACAGGCAAACTGCATTCAGCTGGAAGCCTGTTGATTCCCTGCAAACCAAACATGCAAACCAAACAAGCTGCTTCTGCATATTCCTCTCTTGTGTTCCCAATGCCAGTCATTTCAAACCTTAGCCACTTAGGCCTCTGAAAATAGATGTTTATAACAGAAGCCACATTTTTAAGTTAAAAACCAGATCAGTGGTCTCCATTGCAGACTCTCTGCAAAAGATCAGTAGCTAGTTTAGTTTCAGTGTAAGTGCACAAGACATTAGCTTTAAAAAAGATCAGCTTGATACCTCATGGAAAATATTGAGTTACCTTAGAGTGAACCATTTCTTTTGGATGAATACACACATATGGACATCATAAGGCCAGATCCTATCCTCAGATTTTTTTCAGTTCTGCTGAATACAAAAAAATTGTACAATATTGTCAATTGTACAAAATTGACAATATTGTCTCTAAATGTAGTAGAACGAAGCTTCCCTTTAAAGTGCCCTTTCACTGCATAATTGTGTTTAATTTAATTGTATCTGTATAATGTCACAGGTAACAGTAGAAACATGTATACCTTTGTCTTGGGGGAGGGAAAAAAAAGAGCAGCTTTATTTCATTGGGCAGCTCTGGGCATTTCAACCCCTTTACTCTCTCAGAAAGTATTACTTGCTGATAGGCTGCCAAAGTTTTTCTCAAGTATATGTAGAGAAGAACATAAGTTTAAATAGTGTGCTATTATAAATTGCATATTTTTGGTCTCTTCGACACCTTAGCTTGGAGGGCTGTAGATTAGTCCTTCCCATTGTCTCTGGTTATGGAAGAAGGCTGCAGACATATTGCTGAACAAGAACTGATATTTGCTGTGCTCTAGAGACATGAACAGATTTACCTGACATTTATACAGAGGAAGCAGTCAAAACTTTGCACTTAACTTGTATGTCCAGGGATGGTTTAAACCCAGCTGGCAACTAAGCATGACACAGCTACTTACTCACTCCTTCCTTCCAACAGGATGGGAGGAAGACAACTGGAAGAGTAAAAGTAAGAAAACTGGGTTGAGAGAAGAACAGTAGAATAAAAATAATCCTAATAGCAATGTAATAAAAAGGAAGATAATAGAAATAAAACCCAAGAAAGACAAGTGATGTTGCTGCACATTTACCTGGGCTGTAACCCACCTTTGGGGTGTTACTCACAAGACCTCAAGGGGACATCCTTGATCCCCTGAGATTTCTAGATTTGTTAGTAAAACTCCTTCTGGGCAAACATGTCTGGTTTAGGGATTTACAGTCAGTGAACTTTACTGCAGATTCTGCCAGCAGCTCTGCAGCAGGACAATCCAGTGATCCCTGTCACAGCTGCAGGGATTCTTGTCACAGCCTCGGTAGTGATTGTTGTCACAGCCAGCACTTCTGTCACAGGGCTGTGAAGTAACTGCGACAAACACAGCCTCTGCCAGCTCCATCTGGGCCCAGCCTGCATGCAGGCAGGGAGCATGAGCCCAACTGTAGCATGTGGTCTGAAGTCATCAATGCAGCCCCAAAGAGAGTGTGCTCATCAGAAAGCATTAGTGCTGACCAGTTGTCACCTGCTACATCACTGTGTTGGTTTGAACATAATGGCAGGTACCAAGATGCAGATTAACTCCTTGGTGGGGGAGAAAAGGCTGTCCTTAGGGCAGCTCTGCCTCCATGGGCACTGGTAGGTCTGACCTGTGAGGAAAGATTTAAAGACCTAAACATGCAGAGCTTGTATCCGTGATTCCTTAGGGTGCACGATAGCAGCAGAATGGATTTGAAGCATGGAAGAAAATTGCCCAGCTCTTCTGTTCTTGCATGTCCCAGCAGTGAGAACTGGGAGGGAGAGCGAGAGGTAGTAGGATGTCTGTGATCAGGACAGATCATACAAATTGGGGGGGGTTGATACTGTGATAGGGTTGGTGGTTTTATGTTGATCGCAGTTGTGATAAAGTTGATTAGGTGGAGTGAGAAAATGTCTAGGGTCTACTGGGGCTTAGACTGCTGGCTAGTGGCGGACAGACGGTTCATCTTGTGCCTGCTCTGGCTTCTACCATAGAGGAGGCTAGTAGTAGGAAGGTTGGAGGCAATAGTCAAAAGCTTATGTTGTTGATGCATGGGAATGCTCTTTTAGAGGCACTGATTATGTACTTTTAAATCTGAAACTCACCTTAGCCTACCTGAGGCATTACCTATGTGCTTCATGATACTTCTTCCACAACGTCTTTTACTTTGTACCTTCCCAAACTCCTTGTGGCTCTGGCAAGGTAAAGGACTATTAAGGGACAGCTATTAAACTTCCTAATATTATGCAGGTTCACTGTTTTCGAGTCTGAACCCTGCTCTTGAGCTTTTCAAATCTTCAGAACCTGAAGGAGATAAAATACGGTAAAACACATCTAAGAATACACATGCCTGACACTGCGTGCCCATTAGAATTTGTCTCTTTCCTGCTGGCACAGGAATGATTATAAAGACTATTAAAAGGCACTTCAAGGTATATTAAAATCTTATGACTTTGTCATGCATCACTGTTCCTAGACAAAGCTGTAAAAAGTATTGCTAAGTACAAAAGGCAGTCTGTTTCTAATGTCATTGGTAGTCATTTGCTCCACTCACTGTAGTGCCCTATAACACAAGTTTTATTAACCTCGAAAGTAAACGCCCTTAATGTGTGCCTGCACTGGATAGATTATAGAGGTTTCCCAGTGAAGTGTGCTTGCCTGGTGGTGTCCAGCTTCTCTCCACACTTCCCTCAGCATTGTGATGCTGCACTGCAAATGGGAATAGCAAGAAGTGTCTCTTGAGCATTAGCAGCTGTTGCATAGCAGCCGCATTAGCCACAGATTTCACTGCTCGGGAACGAACAATAAAAGCAATCTTCATGATAATGGTTGCACAAGTTGCTTCCTTGTACAACTGGAAATGATATTTCTGTTTGATTCTGAGGTAGTATTTCTATATCTCTTTATCAAGAGAGATTCAAAGTACTTCCATTTCCCCCTTGGAAGATGGAAATAGAAATGATTTTTTTTTTTATTATTTATACAGAGTACTAGAAAGGTGTATATGTTATAGTACTGTAATTATTATAGGGAAGTGAATCCATTTTTTTCCCTGGGTATGCTGAGGCTTTATTTATAGGGGATTATTCTTATTCCTCTTCCAAAGGATATTTCCAGTTTGAACCTCCTCTTTTTCTTTATACAAAGACTAATACAGCCAATGCTGCCGTGTTCATGTATGAATTAATGCTGTGTTCCCTGGCAACAGCGTCCCTTTTTTTTCTTTATTTTTCTGAGGTGCTAGGAGAGTTTGATCTGAGGCACCATTATTAGACTAGACTTAACGATTGCATCCGTGGATTAGACACATCTAATGTATTTGCTGGACATCAATTACCGCTCAGCCATGGAAATAATTCGAGGGAATCACAGAATCATAGGTGTTGGAAGGGACCACAAGAGATCATCGGGTCCAACCCCCCTGCCCAAGCAGGTACCTTAGGACATATTGCACAGATAGGCTTTCAGACAGGACTTGAATATGTCCAGAGAAGGAGACTACACAACCCCCCTGGGCAGCCTGTCCCAGTGCTCTGTCACCCTCACTATGAAAAAGTTCTTCCACATCTTGGTGCGGAACTTCCTATGCTCCAACTTGCAGCCATTGCCCCTTGTCCTGTCTCCACAGACTATAGAAAAGAGGCTGGCCATTTCCCCTGATGTCCCACACTTGAGATATTTATAAACATTAATAAGATCCCCTCTTAGTCTTCTTTTCTCATGAGTTTACAAAAGCGAAGTGTTACTGTTGGCCAAGAAGATAGAAACCTGGCATTTTTCTTAGAGGCATGTAGACAAGTTCACAGATTCATGGACCAGTAGGGTTTGGAAGGGACCTCTGGAGATTATCTATTCCAATCCCCTGCTAAAACAGGATCACCGGGAGCAGCTTGCATATCCTGGTTGGCTTTTAATATCTCCAGAGAAGGAGACTCCACAACCTCTCCGGACAGTCTGTCCCAGCGCTCTGCCACCCTCAGAGTAAAGAAGTTTTTTCTCATGTAGAAATGGAACTTCCTGTGTTTCAGTTTATGCCCAGTGACACTTTTCTTTCTTACTGGGCACAACTGTAAAGAGTCTGGCCTCAGCCTCTTAACATCCACCCTTTAGATATTTATAAACATTGATCAGATCCACTGTCTTCTCCAGACTAAACAGACCCAGGTCTCTCAGCCTGGCTCATCAGGACAGAGCAGAGGGGGAGGAGACCCTCCCTCGACCTGCTGACCACAATCTTCTTAATGCACCCCAGGACACCTCTGGCCACCTTGACCATGAGGACACACGTCTGGCTCATGCTCCACTTTGAATCTCCCTGGACTCCCAGGTCCTTCTCTACAGAGCTGCTTCTCAGCAGGTCAGCCCCTAGCCTGTACTGGTTCCTGGGGTTATTCCTCCCTGGGTGCAGGACCCTACACTTGCCCTTGTTGAATTTCATTTGGTTTCGTTCTGCCCAACTCTCCAACCTGTCCAGGTCTAACTGAATGGCAGCGCAGCCTCCTGGTGTGTCAGCCACCCCTCACAGTTTTTGTATCATCAGCAACTTTCCTGTTTCCTCATTGCAATGTAAAGGGTTCCTGGTGGAAAGGTACCTCGTCTTCTGGTTTAGGTTTGCTCATGTGTTTGGTGTGATTTACAGAACTTCCGAGGGGTAGTCGCCCTTTGGATTCTCTGTGGGTGATTTCATTATCCCAGGCTCAAGCTCGGAGTCTCTTTGCTCAGTCTGCATTTGTCTTACTTTGCCAGAGACGTGAGCTGGCGGCTGCTATATAGAGTACTTAAGAATAATATAGTACCTAAGTATAGTAAATGGATCTGTGTGTCAGTGTGGGAAGTTAGGTATATTGTGGTTTCAGATTTCTTCACAGCTATACTGGGGGTTTTTTTCAACACTTACTTGCTTTTTTTTTCTCCTGTGGAGCTATATTAATTACCAAATTAAATTTCTTTTTTTAAAAAATTACTTTTAAATTTGATGATGTTACTTTATTTTCTTGCATCTATTTGGCTCTTGCCAGAACCATTTCCAAATAACAACAACATAATTTAGTGGAGGAAATCAGCTCAGCTGGACTATGAAAGCTTTATTAAAAGGGCTGCTGTCTGCATGCAGTGAATATTTAATCATTGCCTTTATTTTCTCTTCTAATTTTCAATTCAGTGTATTTTATAGGGTTTAATTATATTTAAAAAATTACAAAGATAAGCTCTTTATTTTTTCTAACATGGTCTCATTTGAATTTGTCACTGAAAACTGTCTTTTACTTACTTGTGATTACTCAAAGCAGACTTATTTTAGCCATGGTTAATTTATGGTTTGCTGGGAAATAAAGTTACTTGATTTAGCAACTTAGAAATTTCAATTTCTGTTATACCTGATGTAGTTTTAAAATGGGTTTTTAATACCTGTCAAGTAGTTAGTATAATGTCTATGCAACATTAATAAATAAAGGATACTTCAGGATTTTTCTGTTAACTGTTCTAAAAGCTATTTTTTTCATCTGAGGATAAAATTTTAGTTCCAATTATGATTTTATTGAGAATGTCAGTTATTAAACAAATAATACAGTTGAGGCTTTTTGTTTCAGAAGTTGGATTAAACTCATTTCCTCCAGAAGATGGTTAGATGTCTAAATTCAGCCAGCCTTTTGTTCTGCAGCATGCCAGACCTTAGGAGCATCAGTGTTCACAGTGGCCTTTCGTTCATCCATGACCTAGAAAACTGTACAAATAACAAATCGATACACTGAGCTGCAAAGGGCAATCGAGCAATCAGATCCCCAAAACATTTCCTATTTATATCCTACTATTGAGATTATCCTTACTGTGTGCATCCAGACAATTAGCAAACACTGCATTCATCAGAAGGAGTTCACAAGGACTGAAGTGATGACGTTCTTAAATTGCTGAACTGATTTCCGCTTGCAGGCATGGTTGGTTATTTATACGTGGCCATGGCATCACACATGTTGGTGAGAGCAGGAGCAGAAGAATTCCACAGTTTCTGCTTCTTGATGGTCTGTCCTGCTTGACATAAAAGCAGTGTTTTGTTGCTGCTTTTTGTGACTCATTTGCCAGAGGAAAATTTTAGGACACAGATGAAGAAGTGAGAGATGTTATCAAGAATTGTCAATGTATATGGATCTTGATTTGATGCCTCCATCTAAATCCCATTCATCACAGAAATGGTCTGTCAGTGCTTGTTCCTTAGAACAAGCCAAGTTGAAGACTCGCTAGAAATACTGGCTCTGTATTTCCAGGTATCTTTTTGAGATGAAAACCAGAGAATTTAAAGATTTGACCCCATACATTTTAAGAAAAATGATTGGACATTGCAAATAGCTGAGAGAAACTTGCAGCCCTTTCTTCTGGGTGTAATCTGCACCCATAGAGGTATCCTCGTCATGTTCAGTCAGGTGAGGGGCACAGGGTTATTCCATATTTGTTAGAAGAATTTGCGTATGACATCAGGCTGTTTGCTATTCCTGAAGACTGTGGTGCAGCTGAGGGGATGTATGAAGATGACTGTAATCCTTCAGCCTTACCTTTTTTAAGGTCATGTTTTACAGTAGCTCAGTGAAGGACAAGAGATTAATAGATGTTCCAGGTTTAATGATTTTTTTTTTCCTATTTAGCTGCTCATTCTGCAAGTTGAAGCTCTTGAGGTAGCAGAGTTTTATTCATCCAACAGTGGTTACATCGGTGTACTGAGACATTGTTTACATCAGAGCAGTAGCAAAAGGTTACCTGCCTTCACTGGTCAGTCAGATCCAGGGCTTGTACAGTGGCTGCTAAGAATAATAGTTAAAACCAGGGTAAATAGAGAGTAGAATGGGCTTTAAAGATGGTGAGATAAATCACACAGAACGTATTGCACAAATACGTGCATATCTTCACAGCATAAAATTTACAACATCAAAATAAAAGCCAAGGTTTGCTAGGAAACTGGGAAGCTGATTATTGATTTTCTTCTATTATGAGCATTTATGCTTATATCTCTGGGTCACTGGTAGCTCTGTCAAGTTCTTAGTATTATGAAACTGAATCAATAATCACTTATTTACCCCTTATAATTAATTAAAATTCAGATAGCAGAGTTTTGATTTGGTTTTAGTTTTGTTTTCCTTTGTTCATTTCCATGCATCAGTTTGTTTTTTAATTCAACGCTTAACAGAGTTAGAATTGATCCTGCTGTGAAAAGAAGCTGGTATTAGCAGCCAGTGATGGTACTGAAAAACAAAAATTGTCAATATTACTTGTATCTCTTAACTGGGGCTAATTGGAGAATGGAAAATCCTGCTCTTGCAAAATTCAACCTTGGTATTCTTTATCCATGTTGAAGTTAAAATGTTATGGAAAAGGCACTCTAAAATTTATAGACTCGAGAACCTTTATGAAAATTTAATTCACATAAGGTCTGTACTGCATTAAACCTTGTAACAGAAAGGATTCCATTGACCATTTTTCTATTTAGTTCCTCTGTTATCATAATGCACACTGTGTGGTGTGTTTCATTTTCTGCAGAGAAGTATTGCACACGCCAGAGTATGTTGTGCTGCTGTTGCTGTGAAAAGCATTGAATTTATACACACTTTTGATAGAATCAATCAGAGAATCATAGAGTTCTTCAGGATTGAAGGGGACCTCTGTTTCTGTCACATAATTGCTGTTAAACCCTTACTCTCAGGAAAGTTTTCTCCCAGACTTTTTGTTATGCAGAAACCCAGGAGTAGTACTGGGCATCCTTTCTAAGACTCAAGTGAACATGTGTGCAGCTTTGTCCCAAAGAATTGGGACAAAACCTCTACAGTCCAATGAATTTAATCTTATCTGCTCAAGATAGATTTAACACGGTGAATATTCCAGTTCATGGCTGGGCTATGTGGAAAGTAACATTCCCATCTGTTTGGCTACAGCCTGAGCTTTGGGAGGTGGACAGTGACATCATCAGATATGGGCTTTTCTGTTTTTTTCTTTTTAAATGGACCTTAATGTGACATTTTACCTGGCTCTTTGATCTCACACATAATACCTTGCTCTTCCTGTTGCTAGTACATAAGAGCGTAGCCATGACTTTCCGCTACCTTCACATGCAAAGGACTAATGAAGCAGAGCACTGCCTACTATTTTTCTGGCATACAAGGAGAGCTTAAAATGGCAAAAATCATAACTGAATTGTATTAGGTTTCTACATGCATTTTTCATCACCTGAAAAAAATTGTCTTCACAAACTAACTTTTTAATGAGAAAGCTTCAAGTGTTGCTAGTAGCAATGAGTGTCTAACTACCTACAGTACTTGTTAGTTCATTAAAAGGCTAGCCTTCCTAATTACATTTGCATGTCTTTCCATAATTTGTACAGACCTCAGTAATTAAATAGGTGATAATCTGTCAGCAGAATTGCAAAAGACCTTGATCCTCAAATATGCAATCCCTCTGGCAATATTTACAGCTATATAATAGTGTGTTGCCTTTCTTACTTGATTTTTAACTGAATATTAGATGTTGTTGCTCACACTACCTTCTCAAATGGTGTCTCATGGAATGGATGAAGGCACTTTGGGTCAGATATAGGCAACTGGTCATTCCAAAGGCAGATCTCATATCTATTTTACTTATTTGAACCTGTCAGTGGTTTTATTTTGCTAATAAGTAATTTTAAAATCTGAAACAGGTGTTGGTTGTTAGGTTGTCGGGTTTTTTTCTGTTTTAAGGCCACTTCTCTTTGTGATCCAAAAGATGGCCAAAAGATGGTTAATAAAGTGTACACCTGCATCATAATTTCTAAAGGTGTAGAGGTGAAACTGGGGAATTGGTGCTCACCCTCTGTCAGTGCAGTGATTGAGTTGCATGACTGGAAATGCTCAAAGCTTACAGTGCTGTTCTAAGTACATTTCCTCTTTCCCTCAGACAAATAGAAAAAGAACTCATCCTAATATATTTTCTTTCATTGTTTTTCACCTGGTTTTCAGCTTTAGTGTAATTATGCCTCTTCTTTAATACTCATGTGACTGAAATGCTTTTTGTCAGTATTTCATGTTTGAAATGCCTCTATAAGGCATTCATTTAAATATCACAGTTTCAGTGCTTTGCTCTCTGAATAATTTAGAGCAAAACTATCCATCATTAGATGAAATGTGTGCGTGCTTATCAGTGCAGTGGCTCACTTTCCGGTCATCTGAAAACCCTTCAGACTCTCACCTGTGAGTTATGCAGTCGTCAGTGCGCAGTTTCTAGCAACATCCCCAGGTCTACGTGTGCTGCCTGCTCGGAGCTCCCCAGCTCCCCTCTTAGTCTTCCCTCAGAGCAACATAGGGTGATTATCTTTCTAACTCATTTGGGTTCAAGTTCACAGCCTTATATCTGCATCATTATCTTCTGAAATATCTTAAAAATACGGTATTTTACCACTATATTATGCATTCTGTCCTCAGAGCAAGAGAGCTAAACCTGAACAGGGAGAAAAGAAAATGACTGCCATGTTCTGCCTTAACGTTTCTCCCTGCTGGGCCACATCTTTGATAGAGGGTCATATGAAAGTAGTACAAGTGGTGCAGGAAGGAACTTGGCTGAGGTCAGAGAGATCACAAGCTGAAAGAGCGGTTTCTGACCACCTGCCTAGACAAAGTGATTTCTTCTGGGCTTTCTACTATTGGAATTTTCTCTGCACAGTTTGACAACTGTTTGCAGCATCCTTTTTAAGTTATTTCAGGTTGTGCACATGTTGCAAATAAAAATATAAAACCAGAAAATAAGGAGTGTCTTTCCTACCTTCTTGTTACCACAATATTGGCATGAGGAATTCAGATTGGGTGCCTGTGTTATGAGAGAGTGAAAAGGATTCCTTTTCAGATGATGCCATGATGGTACACAATGGAGCATCACCGTTGTTAAAGGGTCGGGTTAAAACTAAAACCAAACTCAAAACCATTAGCTTTTAAAAACATATTTTTCTGCTTGCATGAAGGTTGTGGGGTTCTTCTAACCTTGTGACTCTTCATTGTGCTTTAGATATAATTCATACCAAGATGTTGGGAATTATCAGTACCTAGGCTACCCTGGCTCCCTGTCAGTGCCATGGCTACAAACAGTCTCTGTATGAGAAGCCTAGAGGCACTCAAAGTTGTACTTCTAGAAATGGCAATAATATTAAATAGATAATATAAGAGGTAAAAATCTCTGGCATTTCTTAACATTTCCCCTCTATGACTAAGACAAAGAAACTTGTATTTCAGCTTCCTGAATGCAGAAGTGTTGGGTAAAGTGGATTTAGCTACTTGACTGTATCATAGATAAAGACTAGATCTTATAAATTAAATACTGGGCATATGATTAATGTTTTCCCAGGAATCAGTAAGGCAGTTTGTACTAACTAGAAGGAACAGCTAAAAAGTTGGGATTTATATATCAAATTCACTTAAATAAGACTGGATTTTGAAACTTGCCCCACATTCAATCATCCTTTTGTTGTTCTTTTCTCCTGGTTTGTTGAGATGTGCTTTATTTTACCAGGGATCAACCGGTGCAGTATTCCCCACAGAGGGTCCAACACTGGTGTCCATTGTTCAGTGACATTGTGTGTCCCATGTGGTCAGTCCCACCAAGGGTGTTATTGTACCAGTTGCTCTTAAGTTTATATAGATTTCTTTTTCTTCCTAAAATTAATCTAAGGCATTTCAAATACTTGGTCTCAAGGCCACAGTTGATTCATGTGGGAGCTTTTCAAAGCAAAAATGGTAGTAATGTGCCCCGATTCTGTTTTCCTTCTGTGGGAAAAAAGCACTGACAGGAATCCCTGCCTTTGAAAAAGCTTTTCCTTTAGGTTCCAAATTTATTTCGATTTTAATTGCTTAAATATTACCCATTAAATATTCGACAGTTACAGTCCTTGGTTGAATTATGAATAAGATGATCTGAAAAAGCATTGTTGTTTTATTTTTCTTTGTGTCATTCAATAGCTCTGATCTGGTTTTTTTTTTAAACTTATTCACAAATTTTTCTGAGAGTTTCATGACATCGTCGTATCTGTAGATTTAGTGATCTGATGCAAATGATGATCTGATTCTGTTAAAATGATTATGCTGCCAAAACATTAACAAAGTTTTGTATATACTATGTGCCTGAATACATTCCAGTATTTTATTTATATAATGGACTCTGTTTTGAATTAAGTTCTTTTGCTGTTTTCATGAAGGTTTTATGAAACTTTCCTCTAGTATATCACTATTGGGAACATCTGGTCCTTCATTAAACACCTGATACTTTTGGAAAACTTTGTTCATTTCAAAGAGTAGTATTTCTGTTGTTTGACAGCATCATATCATTTGTAGTTGATTGCTCATACAAATAGAAATGGCAGGAATCTTGGGATGACATGTTACTGGGATGTTGCAGCTTCTTTGACCTATATGCATCTGTGTCATAGGTCAATATAGCCCTCTGTTTTTCTTCATGCCTACATGTATAAATAATTTCTTTACACCCTGGATATTTACTTCCTCGTGCTTCTCCCATGAGCTCTAATAAGAATGACCTGGAATTCCTTGGACTTCATTTTATAAATAGTCCCTAAAAACTGTTGTAAGAATAGTCTCTAAAGATTATTACTTGATGGTATTCAAAACACTGAAGAGAGAAAAGGTATAAGAAAAACCATTTGCCATGTATTCAAATATTTAACAAAATATGTATAGTTTATACCCCTACTTCAGCACAGAATGTAAGAAATCAACTTTAGATTGCCACCAATACCAGCCTAATGTGTGTCAGAGAAGTAGTGTTTCCTGGTCTAAGCAGAAATATAAACAGAAATGGTGAGGATCAGGAGTTTCATGGATTAGTCTACCTGCAGAAGGCATTGAAACATAAACAGACAACTTCAGAATGGCTGCAGTAAATGCAATTGTGCTTCAACCCAGAATAATCTTAAATTAGGTATTAAAGGTTAATAACTTTGGAGGCTACTCTGGTTTCTATGTAGGTCTTTTAAGTAAGACTTACTCTGTGCAACAAGATGCCTGCAATATAAATAAGGAGGTATGTGTACCAAAGGATGTTTCTGAAGGCTTAAATCCATTTGTGATTTATTAATTTTCTGGATTTGGGTTAACATGGTTCCATCAATAGGCACAAGGCCTGGAGAGTGGGATTAGGAAGGTTTCCAGAGGCTCTGAACTCATGTCAAGCAAAACTGTCATGCCAAGCAACTAAGTCAACTGAATAGGGAAAAGCCTTGAAAGTGCTTTATCAGTGCATAATGTTTGTAAATTTTATTCAATTAATTTACAGCTGCAGGGCTCATGAGGCTGAAATTAAAGTTTTGTAAAGTTTTGATAAGGAAGCAGCCAAAAACAAACAAAAAAGTTTGATTAGCTCTGGATGTTTTTAAACAAGTTGGCAGGGGAACAAAATGTCAAGCAAGTGTTGCAGAAGAAGATGCATCTAGTATGAGGAGTTACTGCAATTGACTGGACGGGGCGGAGGGCGGTAGCAGAATGCCAGCCAGCACCACGTGTAAAGTGCCTGCAGGTGTGCTTGCCATCTGCCTTCCCTTCTGCCAACAGGTGCCTCAAAGAAAAGTCATGTCCCAAAGAAAAGCCTCTGGAAGTACTCTCTGAAGTACTTCCCAGATAAACCTTTTGTTTAGAAGTACTGTCATTTCTATGACAAGATTAAATGGGGTTTACTTCAGACAATAGGCTGTAGTGAAAGCGAGGATATGCCAGAAGGCAGCCGGGGTATTGAAATACCAGCTTTACACAGAAATTCAGTGCCTCTGATGCAGGCTTGAGGATGCCATGCCACTGCTTATTCGTTTTAATCTTTTCCTGGGACAATCCAGGAAACCCTCAACTTCTCCAAGAGTTCTTTGGGTATATCTGCGGAAGAGCAAGGGTCCAGGCTGCTGCCCCACTTCTCTGCTTCTTGTAGGTGAGTTAAGAGAAGTGGTGTTGCCTACTGATACCTTATTTTATTTCTTTACATGGGGCTGGGATAGACCAGGCTGTTGGAACAAAGCTTAAACTGAGCCCTCCCTCCCATAAACCAACATGGATCACTGAGGCAGCAGTTTCTATTCCTTTTAGTCATGTGCATTCATTATTTCATGTTTGTATTAGTGAAGAGAGCAGTATTTTAGTTGTTTTCTTACATGCATTGTTAATTTTTAGACTTGAGTTCCCATTTCTCAGTATTGTTTCTTAAAATAAGATTAGCAGAGTGGATTATCCAGACAGCTTTTTCACTTCCAGTCATTGTGGAGTTTATATTTTATTGGGAAGCTTCTGCCAGTGTATCTACAGTGAAAAGGGAAATTCCATTAAAATTGAATTTTCACGTGGGAACCTATCCACTTTTGCTGAAATATTTTTATTTACTTTGAGAAAAATCTAAACAGAATACTTCAGTTTCAGTCAGGTCACTTTAAAAGCAAACATCTCTGTTAACAGCATCTTTTAAAGGGGTGAGTGGTATAGGTTTGATGCATCCCAGTCATGCCAAAGTTGTGGCATATGCACTTAGACAATGCTGATCTGTCCGGAAATGGGAGTTCTAACTCAGTCAGAAGCTCAGCCTGCATCTGGGCAAAATGTAAACTGCCTTTTTTGGGAAGAGAGCAGAGTCTTGAGGGCAGAAATTCAGCATCATCCTAGCTTGAGCCTCTGCTGCTTCAACCATTGAAGTCCTGTGATTTTGAGAGACACCTAAGGAGAAAAAGGTGGTTATTGAAGGTGGTGGCGGTGGAGTTTGCTAGCACCGTTTCTGCTGCCCCTGTGCCCTGGGGAAACTGCTGTCCCATCGTCAGTCCTTTCACCAGAGGTTCACTGGGTTAGTAGAAGTTTGCACCAGAGTTACTCGGATCATATCTGAATGCCACTGAATTGCTTTCAGAACTTGGATTAGTTTCTGAAATTACAGTAACTGTATCAGATTAGGATCTTTCCTGCAGTGCTGTTGGCCTGGAAGGACATGAAGGCTTTGTAAGTGCAAATCGTGCCATGTGGCATTGTTATTTGACTTTGAACTCATTGTTCATTGTTAGATGCTAAATATGTTTTGCAATCTCATTTCCATAAGTTTTTGAAAAGAAGTAAGTCTTCCTTTATTCAGTACTGTTTTCTTCAGAAGCTCTGCTGACACTTTTAAGATTGGAGAAAAAAGTGTAGAAAAACAGCTTTCAGTGCGGCTTTCTTCTGATCTTAGAAGGATACTGGGACCGGGTGCCCAGACTTTCTGGTGAGGTTTGCATGCCTTCCAGTGAGTCTGTTAAACTGACAGCTGGTGACAGGCATTGGGGCTTATATTGGGAGAGTTTATACAAAGTCTTGAAGGACATTTTTTGAGGTTCCACTGAAAATTCCTTCATTTTTCCCATGTCCTATACCCAAGTCCATGATTGTGAAACATAGCATATGGATGAACATTCATTTGCATTCAAACATATAATTTATTTAGATTTCAGGGTTTCTGAGTTATTCTTAAAATTTTTAAAGTACAGTAAGAAACTTTGTTACCAGATGACTGCTTCTGAGGTTGGGTTTGGTTTTGTTTATCTCGTATAATAGCAATATTTTCCCCAGAAGGAAATAAGGATATAGTTTATGATCTTCACCGTAGATGGGGCTTGGCTATAGTTTTTGAAACACACTCTCAATTCTGTAGAAATTGGTGATGTTGTTTTGATTCTGGTCTACCTCTGCAGTACAGAAAAGACAACATATTATTACCTATATGGTTAGGCATGACTATTTTTGGTTTTGGGCGCTATTTGCCCATTTTAATTCTGGTTTTCCTTATTTTCTTCTTCAAAACTCTATGTGGATCATTCAAAATTAATTTAGGAGCTGGCAGATCACTATCTTAAAACTGAAACCTGAAAGTTTTGGTACAGTGTGACAGCTTACCCTTTGCTCCCCACTGTCACTGATAAGAGCCAAATAATCTTGCAGTGCTGTAAAATTCCATACTTTAAATCAAGTGCTGTATTTATGTGGAGGTGAACCTGATCTAAAGTTAAACACAGTATCAAACTTTGAACAAGATTCTGATTTTTCTATGAAAACTTTGCATGAACAATCAAAGTAGAATTTGCCTCTGAAGTCTCTGAAAATACTTGGATTGCTATTTGTGAAGGTATGTATGAATGTATTAGATAGCTGCAGCACTTTAAAAACAGGGTCCAAAAGCCATATATATTTTTAGGTCTTTAGAATGATTGTGGTTTGTTTCTTATTCAAGTAACAGTAAGTTTTTTTTTTAGTAGTCATGACTTATTGACTCCTTAATCAGAGCACTAATTGTACATCCTTTTTCCAATGTACTGTGGTCAGCCTGTTTATTTCTACGTCAGAAAAAGAAATATTTCTGTATAGAATTCTTTAATGATAGTAGTAAAAAAAGGGAAAAACTCTGCTGTAATATGCATCTAATATTAAGAATCTCAGAGTATTAAAACAGTAGAATAATAGCTTGCTACAATAAATCTATGATTGACATAATCCATCTCTTAGAGATCCTTGATTCATCACCTGGGAGTAAATATATGCCACAGAAGTTGGATATTTGATATTGTATGATGTACAATGATTTATGAAAGGAATAAAACTTTAAAATTAAAGATATTAAAAAAATTAAATCTTTAACTATTTGAAATAGCAGGAATCACGGGAAGGAGGGTCATGTTCTCATAAATAGTGATATGGCCAGGACTTTAATGAGAGCAATTTATAACAGGTACACTGGAATATTCCAGACACTATACTGAAAATATTATGAGATGAAAACTTTTCATAGCTATGCAACATGTCTGCTTTCTGATAGCAGTTGTAATTTGTTTGTAGGTGACCTATATTTTTGGGTGGTCAATTTTTAAGTCTGTTGCATTATCCCTTGTATCACAAAATGCCTGTATACTGTTAAGTTCTGGTTTTGGGAAAGCAAACTAAAAACTAGCTCTGTAAAGTCTTATTTGGAGACTCGGAAGGCATTTCTGGGCTTCTAATTTGATTGTATTTGTCTATAGCATTCTATGTGGCTTAAAGAATAAAAGCTGGGAGGAAAGGGAGTGCTGTGCTTCACAGTTTATCTTGAACTGTGTGTCCTGGAATGTTAATTCAGTTGGAAGAGACTGATCCTATTGCTCAGGGCTCCCAAGCTCTCTGATACGCAGTTCCTCTCAGTCTTAGGGGCAGCAATACTTTTAGACATACTTTTCCTCTAAACTTCAAAACCAAGAGATGCAGATGCAATCAAACAGGTACTGTCTTTGTATGCTTGCATTTGCTCTGACTTTATCTTTTTATTCTATAGATACTGCAGTTCTCCATAGCTCCTGAGCTGTTCTTAGGAGAGCTTTTTGCCTGATCTGACCCTCAAACCAGCCAGACACCTGGCAGATGTCAAAAAGCTACTATTTTTCCCAGCCCACCATTCGTGTCCCTGGTGTGTTGCTTGTCAGTGCTGCCAGTGGCACTTTCTCTGACAGCAGTGCTTGGAAGCATTAGTGACTGCCAGAGGCGTGGTCTGGAAATGGCTTCATTTAAGTGTGAGAGCTGCAGGAATATTATTTGATGGAGGCTTTTTTGATGGATGGACATCAGGCATTATTTGATGGATGGACTTTCAAAACACACTTGCTAAGTGAGGAGGTGCTTAGTCAGGCTTCCCATTTAAGAAATCTATCTTAGGGCAAAACACAAACATAACAAATAAGCACCCAGTCTGCTGTTTTATTCAGGAAACTGGTTTATTGATTAATAATGACAATTAATATTCTAAATGCAATAAAACTGAGATAGGTGAAAATCAGTAGTTGAGAAAGCTGTTCTTCCCAGAGATGACTGGCACAGTGGGTTGAGGTGTGATGCTTGTACAAGGTTGACTTGCAGCTAAGATGTCATCCTATTTTGTATCTTCTGTTCAAAGCATATTGAGTTTTTAATGAGATTTCAGGAAGTTACTGTGGTTTGCAGCCATCTCTCTCTCTTTCACTTACTTTGTTTTTGTAATCTACTAATCTGTTCTTACAAAAAAGATTTGCCCACAGATGGTAGATAACGTAAGGGAGGTGTCATTGTCTGCAAACTTTCTTGTAGAGAAATTTCTCCTTGAGTTAAAGGAAGTCTGGATGAAAACAAGATATGTCAAGGTCAGGAGTGAGTACAAAGATCTTTCTGCTACGGGGCCACTTGACAAGAACCAGAGAAGGCATGTGAAGAACCAAACATTTGGCAAGACTGTGTGTATCTGTGACTATTTCTCTCCTCCGCCTATGCAGAAATCTCTGAATTTTCAGTCTTTTTTCTGCTCCTTGATTTTATGTAGCTTAATCCAGGATTGCTTATGGCAATTTACTGCCACTTTATAGTGCAAATGTTTTATTCTGTGTTTGCTATAAGACAAGATTCCCCTTCCAAATTATTTTCTTACCTGTGTGCAATCTTTGCCCTGCCTCTGGTGGGAACTAAGGGAACAGATACACTATATGTACTTCTCATGTCTTTCCTGCAGTATTTTTCTGTTATGTTGCAAAGAGACTCAGTGTCTTGGAGTAGTATTTTAATCCTGGAGTAATCTTGGAAAAAGGAAAGCAAAGATTAACAAAAGCTTTACTTACTCTTCACATTACTCTGTGAGTGATCTGGATTTGCTGGCTTCTATCTCAGCATTCCTACTTGCATTCTAACTAGAATAAGATCTTTTACTTGTTTTCAAAATACGTTTTTCTCCTCCCTAGGGAATCACTTACACTGCATTAGAAATATTAGCTTGAAATAAGGGTCATCTTTGTAGCGCGATAGTGACAAGGAATTATCTGCATTCAGTCAATCAGAGAGGGCTTTCACTTCATTGTGGGAGAGAGAGAAGTGCACAATCTTTGGTGGATCCGCATTTTACTAGCTGATCTGTGAAATATATTAATTTAAAAAAAAAAAAAAAGAGGTAAGTCAGACCCCTTTCCATTTAATAATTTGATTGAAATAAACCCCAAAACCTCTGTTAAGATCTGAGAGTAAAGCATCTAGCTCTTCACAAAGCAGTGTGTGCGTGCAGTAGCTCATCAGAAACCAGGCTGTACTGTGAAGGTGCCTGCGACCTGCCATTTGCATTATGTTCCTCGGAGGGATCATGCGTGATGTGGAGGATGTGTGCTATTACTCTGGGTAACTGAATCACACTTAAAAGGCATGGTAATGGGCATGCCAGAAAGAAAGCTAGATTGGCATTCAAGAGGTTAATTAGAATGGGAAAGAGCAATTAAAGGGACATGAGGAAGTCTTCATAAAACTGTAATTGAGTGCTCTTCATTAAACAATCTCATTAAACAAGGCAGAGGTTTTTTGTTGTTGTTGAAATTCTGAACCTCCCATTAAGATTGTCTAATCAGCTCTCTGAAAGAAGAGTTAATACAATACCATAATATTTGAAACCTTGCATTGTTCTCAAAATACTGCTAGGTATGTTTTATGTGGATGTATTTTCCTTGGCCTCAAAATGGGGAAAAAGAAGTGATAATATTGCTTGGGTATGAATGTCACAAGTATTATTTTTATTTGCCCAACCTGTGTGACAAATGAAGATTTAGCTCTTAGTTTCAGTAATTGCATCGTTGTATTATGTATATTGTGTGATAATGTGGCTACACATGCAGAATACAAATCAATACCTCAACAGCAAGTAACAGATGGATGGCTTCTGTGTGAGAACTTTGTTGTCCATTTATTGATCACAGTTAGTAGCTTATGTTAGCAGAGACATACTATAACTGCTGGTGCCAAAACAAACATCAGTTTGAATAGTGGTCCAGTGAGAACAGGATCTTGCTGGTTTGCTTGGTGTAAGTGCAATCATGTCAACTGCTAGACTGACCCTTTGGTCGATCTTAAACAGAGTGCAGGGGCTCAGGGAGAAAAAGGAAAGGAAAATTATTAACATTATGATTATGTTGGTATAAAATAGCTTAAATATTGTGAAGAAATAAATTACTTAAATCACAACATATAAAACCTGTTAGGGAAAACTTTAATTTTAAAAGAGCCATGGTGATACGCTGCCAATTTAAAACCAACCGTAATGGCTTTGCCTAATGTGATGGCATTCATATTCCCACTATATATCATTGTGTCAATGATTTCTGTTGTTTCTCTTTTCTATCTCTGAATGAGAGCCCCCCAGAACTTCAGGAGCACGTGTGGAGAGAGGACAGCAGAAATCAGTGTGCACAAAATATCATTGTCATAGAAAGTATGCTAGATGAAATCAGAAGGAAAAGCTTCATATCTCTCTACTTCCCTTACCATGACCCTGGGTACTGTGTGCTGTAGCTGTAAAGGCCCACACAGTGATTAGATTACGAATGATTTTTGAAGTTATTGGTGTCCTTCCAAAAATCTTTTGAAGTGATTTACAAGTGTGAGTGTGTGACACATCTTGCAGATATGTTTATGCTGTCATTTTGGCTCAGTCTCTGTTTTGTGCTGTGGCCCCAGCCCTGTGATTGTTCGGTGTCAGTTGTCTTCTGGCCTCATGTTGGCCCCAAACCAACTTGTTCCCTCTTAGAGGAAACCCTGGCTGCTGCACACAGATATGTTGACATAGTTTCCACATATCCATTGGGGCCTGCTTTCTACAGAGCTCTGTAAATATAACCAACCTGGAACAGCATGGATGCAAGCCAATATATGCCATTTGCTGCCAATTTTCCTTCTATATTGTAAAAGCAGTCTAGAGGCATCCACAGTATACCCTTACTGTAAACAGTATTGCTCTGATTAGTCATAGCAATAAACGTCCATTTTTCTTAAATGGCCCTTCAGTGAAGTACTAATTAACTCTAAGGGCTTGGGAATCCACATTGTGTGGCTTGTGTTTTCTATTACCAACATATGTAATTTATTGAATAAAATACATAGGTAGGAGGAGAGAGACAGTACATTTTAAAATGACAGGGAAAATGGTAGTTTCTAGTGTCAAACTCCTAGACATAAGCAAGCAAGGACCCTGTAAGAAATGTGGGCTTTTCCCCTCCTGTCAGTAGGGGATTTTCAGAGTGTCTTGCCTATGTTTGCTCTTGATTTTTGCTCTTGAAGTCCAGCAGATACCATCACCCCTCAGTTGTGTCATGGCAGCCGCACTGGCTGCATTTGTATCCTCAGAGTTTTGGAAATACAGGAAACAAGTAGCCCAGATGTATAGCAAATGTTTTCTTTCCTGTTATAGCATTTATGCCCATTATCTATCTTTATTTAATTAAATTACTGAAGAAACTGTATATACAGACTTGCCCAGACTAGCCGTGTGTATGGGAAAGCAGCTGTGGCAAATTCAAACAAAAATCGATTCTTAGCCCATCCTGTGAACTTGGTAGCTTTTTTACAGCTGAATCTTGTGGGTCCTGTAAGGATTAGGAAGGTCCCAAAGACCATCAAACCAGTGCCTTGCTTTTGTTCACTTCCTAGTAGAGGGTCACAGAAGATCCACCTGCCGTGTTGGGTATTGTGCCATAGATCATGTGTAGAAATAATGAGACTGACTGCTCCTGACAGCCTGCCTTGGGGTGGGGACATGGAAACAATTTCTTCTATAGATGTGTCAGGAAGGTCAAAGAAAATGCAGTGTTTTTTATAATTTAGCATATGGAGAAGATACCCCAAATTTGGCCTGATGTATAGGTCGCATATGTGGGAGGAAAACAACAAAGCCCAGTGATGATTGGCATCATCACTGCTTTATGTTGTGAATTATGCTCATAGCTGGCTGCATCTAATTTAGAAATGTGATTGACATTGCATGTACTCTTTGGCCCTTCTTTATCTTCTGCCGAGGAGGAAAGGAACAACCACTCCATCCTTAAACAGAGATCTTGAATAGAGGAGCCAGAGGCATGTGGCACATAAAAATTGGATGATTGTAATAAGTAAGACTTGGTACTTTTCTTTTTTTACGATTGCCCTTGCCAGACACTCTTGCCTGATACTTTGCCAGCTAATTAGCCTCTTGTGATAGTCATTTCGTTCCAGGGTGATAGCAAAGCTTAATTTGTGCTGTTAATTACTTTCCATCAATTTTCACTTTGAATGAAGGGTGTATGTATCTATACTATTGCTGAACAGAAAAAAACCCTCCTAAATGAAGTGAGAAAAAAGTATCTTGTTTTCTCTCAATAATTTTATTGTTTTTTAAAAGAATGAGACCAAATTATGATCTATTTCATTTTATGTGTAAATGCTAATTCAAATTGATTGTAAATTCTAGCAAAATCGCAAAGGCAGTATGCAACTCAGAGAAGTGTTTCCAAATTAATTTCTGGAATCTTTCTAGATGCAACTTAAATGTTTTGAATGTAAGAAATGTAGGTTCAGGTAAAGAAATTTTAGTCGGTGGCGAGAAAAATGATTCCAAAACAATGAGATCTTTTTTATATGACCTATTAATGATACCTAATGGAAATAACTGGGGAGACAGCATAATCACAGAATGACAGAATCGTAGAGATTGGAAGAGACCTCAAGAGATCATCGGGTCCAACCCCTCTACCAAAGCAGGTTCCCTTGGACATATCACCCTCACTGTGAAACAGTTCTGCATGTTGGTACGGATCTTCCTGTGCTCCAACTTGCAGCTGTTGCCCCTAGTCCTGTCTCCACAGACCACTGAAAAGGAACTGGCCATTTCCCCCTGTGTCCCACACTTCAGCTATTTATAAACATTAATAAGATTGCCTCAGTCTTCTTTTCTCAAGGCTGAACAGCCCCAGTTCTTTCAGCCTACCCTCATAGGGGAGATGCTCCAATCATTCAATCATCTTCGTAGCCCTTCACTGGACTCTCTCCAGGACATCCCTGCCTTTTTTTATATCAGGGAAAAGGGTATTGTAGTTACCCAATGAATTCTCTGAAATATGTGGTCCGAAAGCTGATGAGATGACAAACTGGATAAAATTGCTGTATAAACACAACACGACCATGGCGTGCAGGCAACAGTTTCTTTAATCATAGGGTTTGATTTAGCAGGACTCATACTTTATCTATGCTTTTGCTTTCTGATAACACTTTGGAGCATTTTGGACATGTCCCTGTTTTGTAAAGGTCCATCTCCTTTCTTGATAGAAAGTGAGGAGTTGAGTGTAACTGCAAATGGAGGAAGGGTGTCAAAGTGATTTTTGTTGGTGGACCCATTACAAACATAACAGAGGCTCCCACTGAAGTGTTACCTGGATAGTTCCTGAAGTCTGTTTATTTTGGGTTGTGTAGCTGTGGAAGTTTGTCAGTAGCACTCAGAGGTGGGGAGCTAGCTCTTGTGCTTTCTTCTCACTGTATTTGAAAAACTGTCATCCAACTCCAAACCTGAGATGATGCTGTGAAGGATGAGGAGTCCTGTCGAGTTTGCACTTGTTCAACTCATCAGCAAGCTTCTCCTGGGGGATGAAAACACCTCAGAGAGGTGCAGGTGTGCATGTGTCCCCTCCATTTGTCTCCCATTAGTTCAACCGCGCACGGTGAATCACGCAGGAGAGTGTTTGCTGTGTGTGCTAAGGGACAATTTATCTGTGGCCAGATTGAATATCTGAACCAGAATTCAAGCCATTCAGGTTTGAATTCTGTCACCAAGAGTTCACAGGATGGTGTGATATGCATTCAGATTGGTGAAAGCTCATCTCTTGATTTCACATAGCTCTGGACCAGACCCTTAGAACAGAAAGCACTTTGTTTTATAAGTACAGTTAATATTGCTACCATCTCCTTCTAATTTTATCTAAGCCAGTAAGATATATGTAACCATAATTGTCTATCGGTGTACATTGCAAGTACCAGAGTTAAGTAAGTAACAGTATTCAAGCCTGGTAAAAGCCACAGCAGGGTCTGTCAGTGGAGCAGATTTTGCCTTCCTGATTGATGTGAGAATGGGGTAAAGGTGGCCACCCCACTTTGTGTATTATGGTACAGCTGTTGTATTAGAGCAAAGGAAGCTATGCCTAAAACACATTCTCTGAATTTGGCTCTGAGAAAGAGATGATGACTGTAACAGGAAGGGTGCCACTGCCTTGCTATGATACGTAGCATACACAGTGATACATAGGGTACATAGGATACAAGATGAAATTTGCAAGAGGTAAATTCAAGCAAAACAACAAGGTCTGTTGTTAATCAGTGGAAATCCTTGCCATGGGACTTTGTGGATATTAAAAGGTTACAGAATTTTTTGAGAGTATTCTCTGGAGAATTAATCATAGAATCATAAAATTGTTTATGTTGGAAAAGACCATCAGGTCCAACCATTAATGTAGCACTGCCAAGCTCACCCTAAACCATGTCCCTAAGCACCACATCTACTGTTCTTTAAAATACCTCCAAAAATGATGACTCAACCACTTCCCTGGGTAGCCTGGTCAAATGCTTGACAACTCTTTTGGTGTAGAATTTTTTCTTAATATCCAATCTGAACCTCCCTGGTGCACCTTGCAGCCATTTCTTCTCATCCTATTGCTTGATACTTGGGAGAGGAGACCGACACCTACCCACAGCATCCTTTCGGGGAATTAGAGAGAGCAATAAGTTCTCCCCTCAATCTTCTTTTCTGCAGGCTAAACAACCCCAATTTCCTCAGCAGCTTCTCATAAAACTTTTGCTCTAGACCCTTCACCAGTTTCATTGCTCTTCTTTGGACACGCTCCAGCACCTCAATGTCCTTCTTGTAGTGAAGAGCCCAAAACTGAACACAGTTCCCAAGGTACAGCCTTACCAGTGTCAAGAACAGGGGGGACAACCACTTCCCTAGTCCTGCTAGCTACACTATTTCTAATACAAGGCAGGATGCGGTTGGCCTTCCTGGCCACTTGGGCACACTGCTGGCTCATATTCAGCTGGTTATGGACCAACACCCCCAGATCCTTTTCTGCTGGGCAGCTTTCTCTTCCCCAAGCTTGAAGTGTTGCATGGGGTTGTTGTGACCCAAGTGCAGGACCCGACACTGAGCTATGCTGAATCTCATGCAATGGATCTTAGCCCATTGATCTAGCCTGTCCAGATTGCTATTTAGGGCCTTCCTACCATTGAGTGTATCAACTCTTCTGCCCAACTTGG
>VZTU01000744.1:0-38113 GCA_013400835.1 Zapornia atra
TTTCTCCCAAGGGAACAGGGAGCACTGCTGCAAATAGGCCCTGCTATGGATTATGCAAAAGTAATTTTTCTTAAAGGTTTGTTAGAATGTAATTTACTTTTAGAATAAGGAAACAGGCCTAAGCATAAACCTGATAGCTTTATGGAGAAGGGTTTTTTTTCCACTTCAAGGGAATAAAATAACTGGTTAAGATATGAGAAAATATTTTCATACTGTGAGAATATAAAATTCCAGTGCAGGCAAGTTTGGGTTTCTAAGCTTTGTGATTGGTAGAAAAGTTTCTGATAAAACCTGTTGTAGATACCTGTAATACTCTGGATTTCATAAAGTTGTTTGGATTTTTTTTGCTTTTGATTTCTAATACAATGAGGGGGAAATCTTATTTTTTTGTTGTTAGGGAAGTTAACCGTTCAACCTCTATCTTGACACTGCCGATGCCAAAGTAATAACTACGATTTGTGTTCTGATGTCTTCATTACTGATCCAGTCATCACAGTGAGTGATGTTTGCACAAATAAATAGCCAAATGGTTACTTAGCCTGTAGTAAAAAAATATGCAGCTGTATTTGCCTAGTTCCAATGATTTAATTATAATTAATTAACCTTCATCTTTAAGATAATTTGACAGAATATAATAACCCAACCACATAGGTACAGAATAAGCAATAGAAGTGGAACTTTACCTCCAGTATCCAGTTTGGGTTAGGGTTAGTCAGAACTACTGTAGTGTGTGTACCCCTAATATCCATCTCATCCTCATTTCTTCTGCTTAAATAACAGCAACTGAGCTGTCCATTTTGAGAGTATTACCGTGACTTAAAACCCTTCCCTGTGGGTGTAGTGTAAGGTTGCAAATCTTTTGGTAAAACTCAGAGATTGCTTATCAAAAAGGAACCATTTTGCCAATTTTTAAGAGGTTTGAGCAAAACTTTGGAATGGTCTTCAGTAAGAATGCTACTTCTGAAATGCTGCTCAGTGATGGCAGTCTTTCTGTTGGCATAGACTTGACCCGCTTTAGACCCATGTTACAAAAGACGCTCATGGGTATGTAAGAGATTCCCCTTATGCAGGGCTGAACAGGAATCTAAAATTTCCATCTCTCTGCAACCAGTGTTATTAGTAGCAAAGACTGAATGGGCAAGAGGATACGCTTCTCACACTGTAGTCTGATAAAGCATGGAAGGGGAAGAGCACCTACAAATCCAGTTCCAAGTGATCTGTGATGATACGTGACTAGTTGAACCCACAGTTCACTGAATTTTCATTAGTGTGCGGATTTCTGTTTATATCTTTCCATTTAAAGCCTCTTAAGCTGATCTAAATTTAAGGTCTCTACTGCAAGAGTCCATCTACCCACACTGCAACTATGCGACAATACTTTGAATACCCCCTGCAATGGGGCAGTAGGAGTGAAACTGAGACAGTGCAGACATTATCAGGATTCTGCTGTGGGTGCTGGGTTAATAATGGAGGTTTCCAACACTGGCTGAAGTTATGGCTCTGTTTTCTCTGCTATTTTTATCTTTCTGCTGGCTAGAATGAAATACAATGCAAGCAGACTTAACCTGATCTGTAATCATCCTAAGGTTATTATTTAGACACTGTCTTAGCTCAGTGTGAGGGCTACATAAAAGTCTGGTCTAAAAATGCGGTCTCAGATATTTAGCCACATAATATGGCATTTTCATAACTGCTTTTTTCTTTAGCTGTACAGCCATAGTATACTGAATTTTGAAAACCATTGTAGGTACTGGTTGTTAATATCACAGTATGGCTGTCAGCTATGCTCGTGATATTGACTGCACAATTATCCAAAACAGTTTTAAGCATATAAACACCCAGGCAGTCTGATTCCCATTTTGTTAGTTAGAGAGAGCTGACATAAGGCGCACTACAGCAATATATTATTTTGATTACATACCTTGTAAAAATTGTCTTGTGTATCAGGCAGGATCAGTCCCTACTGTTCTGAGCTCAACTGTCTAGTGAGGAATCAGAAAAGAAAAAGAATAGATGAAATATTAAATGCTTTCAGAAAATGGGGGAAAATGCACTAGCTTTTAAAGTGAAGCAGCATGTATCTTTTCTGCTTCCATTGGCTGTTTATCCAACATCAATACAACACTTTAGGAGCCAAATTACTAAACAAGCTGCCAATTAGGCTTGCAGTCAGCTGGATAGATTAGTGGCTAAGAGAGGCAGATACAAGATTTTCATCTCTTGAGCCAATTACGCAAGTGAATTACCATCCACAATGCTCCTTGGAAGATTTGAGGTAGAAAGACCGACTCTGCTGTGATAGACATAAGTGAGATCCTGGGTAGGGGGTAAGGGTTAGCAGGCCATGTATTGCAAAAATTACCCAAGCAAAAAGAGATCCTTCTAGGAAAGGATTTAAAGGATTTAAGGCTGCTGGGAGCGATAGAAGAGGAAATAATAGTTGTGGTATGCTCTCCAAAGGCATTGCTGTTCTGCTCGCAAGTCTTAATCATATAAGAGAAAGATGAAAGGCCAAGACTATATTTATGTACAGTGTCATTTTCTCAGAACTGTTTAAAAACCCGTTTTCTTAACATCAAAAATAGTCCAATGGCCGGAGATGAAATTACTTCAGTATGCCTTCATTTGTTTCTTACAACTTGGGGGAGGAGGGGGGGCTTTTTCTTAAATAAGGGTTATTTAAGAGATTGAACCTAGCTATATTGTGATTTTATTCACAGTATAAACCGAACATGCTTGATGTTAGTCTAATCCAGCAGTTGGACCATACAAATAAATACTGTTACAATAGCAGTTTATGGGGCCACTGTTCCTTTATTATTCTATAATAAATGATAACCTAATCAATGAGCTTTTAATTTTTAGAAGCATTTTGCAAATAAAATAGATCTTTCAGATGAAAACTCCGCATAGGCTCATCTGCTTCCTCCTGAAGATGTTGTACACCAGTATAACATCATTTCTTAAATACGAAGCAAATCTAAAACCTGAACTTTTGCAAGCTGTTGTATCCAAAAATGATTAAACAGATGTGGAGCCTGCAGCAGTATTAGACCTCTGATCTGATTTTAGCTTACAGATGGAATTAAATTAATTCATGGCAATCACTGTAAAATGAAGGGTATGGCACTGAATGCTAGTGCACTGTTTAACCAGGACATACCTGTCTCAACAGCTGTTAAGAAAAAATTAGATACCTTTATTTTTTCATTGAAACCTGCCTTTAATGCCATCATAAATATCATACCAAAATTAAAGAAAAATTGTGAGTCTTTTGTTTTCCCCTTCACAGTTTTGCCTCTTTCCACTCATAGGTTCCGTATTCCGTGTGTGTAAGGTCACATGCATAATACGTGTGGTTATTCATAGATGCAGAGGTTTGAGGATCAGCTGCCTCTGGGTTTTTTCAGCTGGCGGTATTGCCAAGAGAAGAAACATAAGTCTTTTCAAGCAAGTATTGGTGTCTCAGTATTTGCTCCTCACTTGTGTAATGGCAGCCACTTCTACATGCAGACTGCTTATCTGGTAGGTCAGGAACAACGGTGTTGTTACGGTGGCTAAAAACCTTTCCAGTCTGTAGAAAGGAGGAGTTGCCTTGCAGCTTTGCACAGGAGTTGCCTACAAATGGTAGAGAGACTTTCTTGTCACTTCTGGAACCCCACAAAGCCTCACACAGCAGTAAATTTGGGGGAAAAAATGTATCCCCACATCTTTTCCTTAATCTGATTCTGCATAGTTATTTTTTGTGAGACCGTGCAATGGGTTGATTTTGCTCTTGCTCCTGGGTGGGTCGAGACTGAACAAGTCCCAGAGGTAGCACGGCTGTTTTCAAGGCCAATGTGCTTGGACCATTCTCTCTGATGGGCCCTACTGGCTAGTCCAAGAAGTGCCGTAGGCATGAATTAAAAACTGAACTTGAAGATGAATATTGCAAGGACAATTACTGCTTTTAATTAGAAAATAAAAGCCCAAAGCGCATGAATGGGGGTCAGGGGAATAGCACACAGTGCAGCATGACTTTTAAGAGCTCTCTCCCATCATGCAGTCAATCAGCAATGCAAATGTTTTTTTTCCCCCAATTGATGATTGGTCGTGGAATGGAGGAAGAGGGCAATAGCAGTATCCAGATTCTTCTGACTCAAGTAAAATACATTGTGTTACAGAGAAATTGTTCAAATGAAACTTGCAGGAATATTGAAGACAGATGTAGATAGTATTTATATAAAACCTGACTATACTGCAAAAGAATGGCTTGCCTATATTAAATATTTTTCACAATAAAAATAAGAGCTTTCCATATTCGCCTCATTTGCAAGGAGGAGTAATTAGTCAGTTAGAAACATAAGCATGTTGGGTGGGGGTTGATATTTTGCTTATTCTCACTGCAGTACAAATCTTCCAAACTTCCTTTGGACAGTATATGCTGTTTGCCCAAAAGTGGGTTGTCAAGCCGAGGCTTTTGGCAGGTTTTCTTTGTTTTCTTTTGTTGCTTTTTTTCTTTTAATCTCATGTTTTATAAGAATAAAACAGGACTCTTCAGGGGAGGTTGTCTTCTAAAAGGAGATAAAAATATGTACAATAGAGAGAAAAATAGTTATACATTCTAGAAGTATTTATGTCTTTAAAAACAAAAAGTATTCCAATTATCCTCAGTCACACCAAAAAAATGGGGGGGGGGGCAGTAAAGAAACACAAGCTATTTCAAAAAATATCAAAACTAGAAACAACAGTTTAATAAATAACCCAGCAGGGTACTTATTGTTCTTTCATATATCTCTTTTGTGAGGTTTCTCTGCCTGTCTTGAGAATTCAAATCCGTACAGAAAGGTAAATCTGTTACAGGAAAAGGTCTGTGGGATTTTCCCCCAAGAAGAATAACAAAAAAGCTGTATATGTTGTTTCAAGCTACTCCTTGCAATAGTATTCCAGCAACATTGCTGACTTTTGCCTAAGCAGCATTATGAACAGTTTACTATTTCCAGTTCTTGGATGCCTGTACCCTTACCCTTCCTCTTCCCTGGTTGGTGGAACTGTTGGATTTTTTCTTCCAAGTTTCCCCCTTAATTGTTCCACAGACATTCATTGGAACAATGTTCTGTTTCTTATCACCACTTGTTGTGAAAAGTGGACCAAAACACTATGAGGATTTTGGAACTTTCTGGAACTTTTGTTGAATGGTGGCCTTTTTTCTTTCTCTTCTTTTTTTTGAGTTAAAAAGTCTAACTAAGACGGTTGCAAAGTCTGTGTTGTGTGTGCCAGGCAATGTCACGGACTTGTCTGTATGAAAATTGCCTCTGCCTGTGGGGGTCTGAAAAGAAAGGAAGCCTTGGACATTGAATTTTGTGCTGGTCAGTTCAAGAGGAACCCTCTTGGGGACTTGGAGACTGCTGACTTAAAAGCCTTTATTTTAAGCCTGGCATTAAGCATAGCTTCAAACCAGTATTAAAGGATGCCTTCTCTCTGTGCGTTTCCCTTTTTCTTTGACTCAGGAGCTGAGATACTAGGAAGCTCTCTACCTTTTATGTAGTCAGAGTTTTACTGAATATGGAGAGATCTATAGTGGATAATGCTGGAGTACCGTAAATTCATCATCAAAACCATTGTGAGGTGTTTAATGTGCACCTCTCATTTTGAACTTTTGTCTCAGTATGCGATTTCCACTGTGGGGCTTTGTGTGTGTGCAGTAAACGAGGCTTTTCAGAAGTGCATATTCAACTTTTATGGCGTTCTTGTTTAGTAAGTTAGTATAATGATGAGCCAGCTCCTTGTCCATGGTGAATTGTTAATTGAAGACATTATAGCCTTAAAAAGCACAAAACCATAGTCTCCTTATACAGTATTTTTCAAAGAGTTGCAGGCCAGAATAAACAGGTAGAAAGTTAAAGAGATCATATTTGAAGCTGGGGACGTGGTGGGGTGTTTTGGTTTGTTTTTCCTGGTGTCAGGAGGGAGGGAGATGTTGAGCAAAGCTGAATGCAAAATCCATCTGTCTACATGCACCTGCTTGTGTTAGTTCAAAACCTTCAGCCCCTTCACTTTTGTTTGTACAGTGACTTGATAAGTTTTGCTGCAGATTCTTGAAAAAAATACGTAATTTGTACACCTCACGCAAGACAGTTATATATGGGAAGGCTTATTAATACGTCATCTCCAAACAATAAAAAAATGAATTTGTAACATTAACACTTGCAGTACTGACGATTTTTTCCACAGCATGTGTGCAGCTTTTCTCTGAGATCTTGATGGTATGGTGAGAAGTGTAAACACCACTTAATGGCATTGAAAAATACCAAAAGTTAACTTGGATGTATCAAATCTCTCTTGAAATATTCAGTAAAAGAGAAGCTGAGTGAAGATTGAACAGAGTTTCAGAATCACTACTGTTTCTGTAGCAGCTGTAATTGCTTAATCAGAAATGAATTTATTGTGTTTTCTTGAAAGAGATCTTGAGCATTGATAAATATTGTGAAGAATGGAAAGGTGGTCTTGATAGTATGACATGCCTCAGCTTAGTAACTGTATAAGACAAGAAATTCAGGTAATCTTACCAATGTATGGATAGGCTTGTGCAGGTGATGTGTGTTCTTTGAGAGTGATGTAAAATCCAATGTCCTGGAAAATATAAAAGATCTGTAACAATATTTTTCGTACTTGAAAACTGAGTGAGGCTTTCAAAACATTAAAACAAAGTGTAAGACTGTATTGTTTAGAATCATACATAGCCAGGAGGTCAACATGTGCACAGACAGCCTGTTCTAGCAACCTATTAGATGAATTAGGAGAATAAGAAGGTTTAAAGCTTTGAGGGAGATAATCCTGCTCTTCTCCACATGGCAGGCAGTGCTGATTAATGCTGTGTGTTTCTTTAATCTCAGGGTTTGTAGGTGAAAACACCCAACCAATCCCAGAAAACAACATTGGAAACAGGATGCTTCAGAATATGGGCTGGACCCCTGGCACAGGCCTTGGACCAGACGGCAAAGGGATGGCAGAGCCCATACGAGCCATCCAGAGACCAAAAGGACTCGGACTTGGATTTAGCTGACAGAAATGCACTCTGGCTGCCCAATGAAAACAAAGCTCAAAATTAATTTTAAAATTAAAAAAAAAAAAAAGAAAAAAGAAAAGAAAAAAAAAGCCAAACTTACATTATTTGTTGTGATCAGCAAATCCAGTTTTTCTTCTCTCAAAGATCACTGAAGTCAATGTGCTTCACATTAGCTACACCAGCTGCAAGGTACAGCCACAGTGACAACCGGCATTGGAGTCTTTAATGGTGCTACAATGTACAAAAACTACTTTTTTATTTTCTGTGGTCTTAAAGTTTGTATTAAGCATAAAATCCAGTGTATACACTTTTTTCATGAAAGCTTCTGACACAGCAGGTTTTGGTATATAAGCAATTTTTTTTTTTTTTTTTTGTAAGTATAATTTGATCTCGAGAGTCTTGATAAGATTTGTCGAGGAAAATAGAACTTTTTACAGCCATTATGTTTTCCCCTTTTTCAGACAAAGTTTCCAAACCTGGTATTTCTAGTCTCTAACAGTATTTGAGGATAAGCTGTCATTTTGCCCATGAGATACACACATTTCTTACTGGAAGGTGATACGGTATGCAATTTTGTACGAGAACATGAAAAATGGCTTTGTTGTCATCGGAATGCCATTCCAGCACCATTATCTGGCAATGTATCACTGTCTTCCATATTCAAGCTCAAAGGCAAAGCTTTTATACTTGTTTTACATTTACAGAATTATCTTTTTTCAGCAAATATTTTAAAAATCTAAAGTTTATTCTGACTTTGGATTTCCCTTTGTATTAATAATCCTCAGTGTTTCCACACTTAGGAATAGTTTGAGCTTTGAACCAGGAAATCGTATTTTAAAGACGACTGTCTGTCAGTGTTTATATTCTGGAGTTTGGCATATTTTAAACAATGCAGTGTTCAACATTGTGTTATCATTCGGTTTTTGGTCATGCTGGTGCACAACATGACCATGTGAGCCACAACCTTTAAGGATCATGAACAGAAAAAGGGCAAGGAGAAGCAGGATTAGGGTGGAGGAAAGGAAGGAAGAAGATACTTTGATGGCATCTCACAAATCTAAGCTACCAATTTAAAATCAAGAGGGATCATTAAGTGTTTTAATCAGTATCCTAATGTATCTAATGTCAGCAGAAGCAATTTCATTAAGCACCAACCAATCAAGCTCCTAGGGTACTTATTGGTCTGCAGTATAAAACAAATTCCACTTTAAAATTAAATGATAGGGCTGAAGAAAACTGTTGTTCAGGCGAACTAAGGAGAAAATCCTGCCCCCGCTAACCCCTGCCATAGCTGGCAATATTTCCCCTGACTGCAGAGGAAACAGGATTTGATTTTCCAGTCTTTTTTTTCTTCAAGAGGAGTCTCTCCCTCTTGCTCTGCTCCCAAACTAAAGAGAAAAATACTTTTCCTCCAGATTCTTGCAACAATATTTCCTTAGAATAAAAAGTGCAGCTTCTTTCATGTGACTGAATATAGTGATGAATTTTTAAGTGGTTTTATTACTTTTCTATTTCTCTCAACTTCACCCGTTTTCCCAGAAAAACAATACTAGGAAAAGAAGTAGCAGCAGCATTATAGCATTGAATTTGCTTAAAAAGAAATGCTCGTGCTTTGCGCTGTGAGTACTGTTGGTTTTGGGAATATTGTTTCACCATACACGTAGTAAAAAGTTAGTACCTGATGCTGTTTTTAATGATAGCTGATGCACACATTCTCTGAGTTTTAGAAGAACTCTTTCTTGCTGTTTAAATACTTGATACGATTGTGTGGGTTTGTTTTTGGAAATGCTAAGAAATTTTAAACAGACTTGGGATTTATAATCAGCACATGTACTTTTTATTGAAAGTTTTGGAGCTCGGTATAATGCGATTTCTCCACATCAGATCTCTCTTGCACAACTAAACTGAATCGACTACATTCCATATCCAGAGGATTTCAGGGCCACGTAACTGCGAAGGGCTAAGAGCCTGGAATTCTGCAGCTGGCCATTTGTACAAGTGTTATTTACAACAATGAATTTATGGGGCATGCTCCTGTTCTGTCAAATGCAGCATGCTGCTGACAGCAAGTGAATTCTAAAGACCTCTTTGTATTTTACACCACAACCAAACATTCCTTAGAATACTTTTTGACATGTGAATTGTGAAAGTAAATCTGTACATTCTGGTTGTCGTAGCTCTGTTTACAAAGCTGCAGAGGGATGTTTGTTCCTGGTTAAAATTCCGTTGCTGTGCTTTGGTTAAAACACCTACATATTGTGGTCTGGACAGTTCAAGTGTGGTACATATAACATTCGTTTGAAGTATTTCTGTTGCAGCAGTTCCTCAAGAAATCAGTCTGCATCTCCAAAAGTACGTGATAATGTTTCCTGTTTTGAAAAGATTATATGGAAATGATGGATACATTTTGAGAGAAAACCTCTTTAGCCCATTCAACTCTCTGTTCATCTGTTCATCCAGATACGGTGAAGCAGCCAGCCATAATGGACAAACTGTTCAGCCTGATTGGATATCTTACAAGTTTTTGGTTTAAATCAGTCTATTACGAAGAAACTATTAGACATTAAGACTTAGTCAAATTGATTTTGATATAGAGATAGGTACACCTTTTCTGTTTTCCAGCAGGTATTCTATTAGATGCCATGGCTGAGACTCAACTTTATCTGTTAGAAGCTGTAGAACAAAGTGATTTATTAAAATATTTTAATGTAGCATTTTGAGATGTTTTGTTGCATTAAAATTCCATTCTGACTCACACTTTTGTTTCATTTCTGTTTTTCTTTATCTCACAGGAGTAGTTTTAAAGGTGTTCCAGTAGTGTGATTTTGCACAAAAAGTACATTGTACTTTTTTTTTTTTTTTAAACCATTGTGATGTTAGTCAACTTTGAAATCAGTCAGAGTACTTTTTTTCTTCAGGTATTTTCCATACCTAACTCAGTCATACTATGATACCTGCTATAAAGCTGTCTCACGTTATTTTAGAATAGACACACATGTATTTTGAGATTATAATTACTGCTGGCTGTGACACTGAAGGTTTTTTGCCTACAATGTGAAGAAGTATGGAATCGTCTTGAATCTAAAGGTTATCATCCATCACTCACCAGATTCTTTCCATTTAGGTGTTTAATCAATCAGTAGCTCATCTGTTATATTCTGCCTATGCAGAATGTTTAGTGGAGAGAAGAGACAGTTGCGTATGATAAGCATTGTGTTATGCTACATGTTCCACGGTGTCTCAAAGTTCTGTGAATTGAGCCATTAACTGTTAATAAAAGCAACCCATGAGCAGTATCTTATTTTTAAATAAATATTTGTTGAAGTCAGAGAAGCCTTATCAATAAGCTCATTCTATCAAGTTTGTCCCTGCATTTGTCTTTCTGCAATTAGGTCAATAATGGGTGTAGAATGGCAGTAAATAGCTAAATAATATGTATAGAATGCTTTGCTTTAACAGCACAAATGCAAGATCAAATAAAATAAATAGACTCTGTTCTTCATGAGTTCTGTATGTTCTTTTCTTTACACTAACAGATTGGTAGCAAGCAGATGCACATTATGCTAAAGCTGTTATACTACATATAGTAGTAAATGTACCTTTTTACTAGTATTTCTTTTCTAGGTGTTATTATCTGGCTGAAAAGGTTACACCATGACATCTGGAAATGCCTTAAGATGTTTGCAGTACTTTTGTCACAACGTCTGGAAATGCCTTAAGATACTTGCAGTACTTCTGTTATCATACTCTTCTAAAACATTTAGAAACAACTACTCTTTAAGTATGTGTATACTTTGATAACTGTGACAGGACTTTGTGCTTTCTCTTCAAACAGTTCTCAAACTTCTTCCAAGGAGGAAGCTCCCAGGGCAGTTTCAGTAAAGGCATATCAGAAATGGGGTCCCTTCTCCCCCTTACTCTGAAGTCAGGAGGCTTTTTGATTAGACTTCCACCCCTAGCAGAGTTTTCAGGAGCAGTTGGCATGGTCAGCACACAGCAGATGCATAACCGAGTTGCCTGCAGAAGGGTCCCATACCTAAGGGGTAGTGTGTGTGTTCAGTCTGGAAAAAATCATGTCTGAATTATTTCTTTATTGAGCAGCAGTCCAGCTGTAAAGCTAATGGAAAATGTTAAAGGAGAAAATGGCCTTCTTAAACAGTTACATGGCTTTGCTTTGCATTGGCCCTGGAGAAAGGTTTTATTGCAATCGAGTGGCAGGGTTTTTTTACAGGTACACTATTTCAGATTGGGTTTTTGTTTGATTTTTTTTTTAATGACCTTGCTATAGCTAGAAACATCCTGAAGGAGGTGCAGTAATTTCAGCATGGATATTGTGCTTGTTTCAAGTGAGGGATTTTTGCTTAAAAAGAAATGTAATGCTTAATCAGCATCAATTGATATAAGCTGTATCTAGTGTCTACTGAGCTGTAAGAGAGTGTGTCCAGTTAAATTGTCAACAAAATTTTAATGTAGATGTCCTTCAACTTACTGTGGAAAACTGTACAAAAGTTTCGTGATCGACTGGTAGCAGATAACTCTCGTGCAAATGTCAGGCCTTTCTGTGATACTCTTCTGTCCTACAACAAAATAGATTTTGCAGGTGTTTCAACCATGTTGGCACGGTGTTTGGCTTTGAATGTTCAGTAAAAGACTGAAAGTTGCTGAGATTCTGTAAACTTGATCTCCTGCATCTGAGAGAGCTGTGGTTCTTAACAGCTATGAAAAGTGTTTTGAATTAATATGAAGTATTCCATCCATTAAAGTTGTTATTTTGGCCTGACCTGCTTACAGTATTGCTATGCTAAGTGTAAGTATTGAGGAGTCTGACTTCTGAAACTATGAACATAAGTCTCTGAGGAATGTATGTTTTATTGTAATATATCTACATTGATTAAATGTGCAAGCTTATCAAAATAATGCTATCTGTCAGAATATTTGACCCTAGATATGCTCACTTTAATTGTGCGTTGTCCTTCATGTTGTCTTTCATCCTTGGTATCTGTCCATTTTTCTGGAAAAGTGTAACCCTGTATAGGTTTTAAGCTATTATACCCAATGCTTTCTCTCTTGAAGTGTAATCTCATGTCTGTGCAAAGCAATGCCATGATTCTCTATTGTTTCTCCTAGTCTAGAGAAGTTGTTTTTCAGTTCCTCCCTAGGCCAGTTCTCTGAATGGCCTACTGTTGCTGTCATCGGTTGTTTTAAGAGATTTTGATGCCGAAAAGTTGAAACTTCTGTAGCCTGTACAGGCTGTTGTGTTGCTCCCTCACTTTGCCGTGGTCCCGCATTGTTGCAGACTGGAAGATAGGTAATGCTTTCTGTTATAAGTATCTCCATTGACTTCAAGATGTGAAGTACTGCAGGGGTCTAAAAATAAGCATGCATGCAAGTGTTTGCAGATTGGGGCCTTAACTTCCTCCCTGTAAAAGATAGAGCTACTAAGTTTTCCATGGCAGCAGAGTTCCCACAGACCCCTGGAGTCAACTGCCCCTTGGAGGGATCATGCTGACCCATCTTCAGTGTGGAGTTTTAGAGCACCAGTTTGGCTGCTGTAACGTACAGGTTGGCTCATGGTTAATATCAATGTGTCTGTCCTTCCAGTACCAAAGAGGGGTGTATTCCAAGTGTGCAGGGAGTCAGGGTGCCATTTCAAGCTGGAATCTCTGATTTCTGCGCTGCTGGAAATAACACACAATAAAACACTCACACCAGGTTGTCTGGGTTACTGTGGGCACCCATCAGGCAGTCAGTCTAGAACTGGGTTGTTGATCCTGTATGTGTTGTGTAGTCTCTCCTTCTAGCAAAGTAGCAAGAGAAAGGGGAAGCAATGAAGGTAAAATGTTTTCAGTTCAGAAAGGATATGCCAGGTCACAGATAACAGAAGGGATCACAGTCCCTTCTGAGGCCATGATACGACGAGTAAACTGAAATCACTCAAATTCAGGGGCAGATGAGCAAGGGAAAACATCCATTGCAAGTGTGAGGAGGGAAAATGTAAATGTTCCAAGTAAATGTTTGCCCCTGTTTACACAACAAGAAAAAAGTTCTTATATAAGAATGAGAAGAAACATAATTTTAATTTTCTTTTAACTACTGTAAGTGATTAAGAAACACATAAAACTGGAAACTCAGTGCAACAAGGTACCGGGTCAAAGAGTTTGGCAAAACAGACACAATATTTTGGACCTAGTGATGAAAGGTGCTGGCAGTTTTAGTGTCAGAGGGTAAGTTAAACTTTCCATGCATCTGCCACTTTGGATCTTTCAAACTTTTTCAGTCAGTTTGTGTTCTATACTTGTCCACTCTCAAAGTTCCTTCATCTTCTCTGATGCTTTATCTTCTCTGATGCTTCTCTTCTGTTGCTGCTGGACCTCAGATTGCTCCCTGCTTGTCTTCCACAAGTTTTGTCTTCTACTTTAATGACCTATGGTTTGGGGGTTTTTCATTTCACTTCCTTGGAAATTGCCTATAATGTGGTTTCAACATACTCTCCTGTAAGGTAGTTTTTAGTGGTGCAGGGAGATTATTTGAAGAATCGGGACTAGTAGGGTTTGGGTTTTCCTCCCACAAAATATTTCTGCATTTAGAGCCTTGATTACTTTGGAGACCCTCACTGCTGTTCACCATGCTCCCATTGGTTTCTCTCTTGCACAAACTTGGCTGTTTTCTTACAGAATGGTATGGTGGAAGGCACAAGAATGTTTCTGGGTCTATTTACAAACATGTAGGATTTCAGTTCTGTACCTTTGGTTTCAAGTCTTAAAAGTTAAGTTCTAATTCCACATCTGTTGTCTTTTTTTTTTTTTCCAAAACATCCCACATTACCACAAATATCTTCTTGTTCTGCCATTTGTGAAGAAAATGGAGCACTTGCCCAATATGTTCTAAATGCTAAACTCTCAGTATATGTAATGCTGCCCCTTATTCCTGGTAGTAAGAGAGATGATCTACAACATGCACCTGACGTATAAGTATAGCTAACACAAGATGTAAACACATCTTGAACATGAATACAACTATTTTAATTTGGAGTAAAGTAATTCCACTATCTGAGTGAATGCTTTCATAATCTGTTACAAATTTATTTCTTATATACCATGGTATACCTTATTTCTGAAATAGGGTATTTTGGGAGTAAACTTATAATAATTTAAAGTGCTTTCTTAATTTTATGTAAATAATGAGTAACACAGTCTTCAGCTCTGTCTTAACCAGGCTCCTCCTGACAAATCAAACAGACATATATGTAAATGTATATAGAGAGAATGGCATAATACATAAAATTCTGAAAGCAATTGTTCGGTGTTAGGCCATTTGTTAAAGTGTCACCCCACGTACCTTGCAGAAGAAGGACAGAGCCTTTGGTTCTGCTAAGCCAGCATTACTTAGGGGGTGAGCTGGTCTGTGGAAGTCAATAAATCTGCAATGTATTGTTTCATATTCTGTCTTTATGTAAACCTAGCCAGGTTTTTTTAGTTGTCTTCTTCCTAATCAGTGGTAAAGTGCATTTAATAGCTCACTTAAGGTGTCATCCATTACTATGAGTTACTGTTAGAACTAATTAATAGAGCTGAAATTATTTTGTAATGAGAAATTGAAGTATTGCGGTGTAAAAAAAAAAATTACCATTCATAGCTAATTAACGTTTAACAATGCAAATAAGCTGATAATTATTTTTCAAGCCATAGAAAAATTCTGTGACACTTTATATACTACCTTTGTGATCCTAATTGTTTCTGAAAAATACCTTTGGAGAGACTTAGTCTGAAGACATTTCCCTGGATACAAGGCAGTTTCTGAAGCGCACAGTGAATGAGAACTCTCTCTCCTTTTGTTCGTGTGGGGCCGCATTCAGCAGCTGTTTCCTCATGCTGAATACTGGGGAAGAGAAGGAAAAAGTAAGGGTCGCAAAGGTAGGTGGAAGGGGAAATTATGTGGGATCTTGGCCAAAATATCCTGGCTTTTCCAAGTCAGATGTTCTTCTCTTCGGTTAGTGTCGGTATCACAAATGTGGCCCCAGCGTGCTGAGATTGTTCAGATCCTTCACAGGGAAAAAATAGCTGTCCCTTCAACAACAAAATGTATTTTAGGTCATGTACGTGGTAAAACAATGCAATTCAGCCACACAGAATCCAAAAGGAAAACTGAACATTGGACCTTGTGTGTCAGTGCAAGGCGTGTGAGGTCACAGCCCCCCAAAAAATCAAGGTGTTTTTTCTTTCCGGATTTCATCGCTTTGGGTGTTAACTCGAAGCAGTTTTTGGAGGAGGCATTCAGTCAGCAGTGTCCTTGTAAGTGACCAGCCTGTCGCCATGGGCATCACTTGCTGAGCAGCAGGAGTTGCTGCAGGCGCAGGTGGAAGGATTTTTTTGCTCTGTAGCATTTTTTTACCCATTTTTCGGAAACAGCCCAAGTAAATATTAAAACCTGTTCTGTGGTGGCACAACCTGACACTTTCTCATCACTGTTAACTTTGGTAAAATACAGTCTTTCTCCCTTTTTGTTTTTAATCCAACTTCGTCATCTATTTTATTTCAGGATTTTTTTTTATGTCACAAAAAAAATTATTTCTGAAAGTGTTGGGTGTTATTCTTTTTATTAATCAAGTGGTCATAAATAGCATTTTATTTAGCAAATCTTTGATGATACGTAATTGACTAGAGAGCGAATGGCAGAGGCTTATGCTGACACTCCACTGAGCACACACGCATTACATTACATACCTGAGGCTTTAAGCAGAACCCGGTTCCCTCCAGGAAGGCAGTGCCACTAGCTGCCACAGATAGGACCTACCACTGCCGCTTTTGGTTCTATCTGTACATTGGAATTGTCTTCCACCTTTCAGCTGTCAGCATAAACCATCCTCTGGTTCATGGGCACAAGGTGTCTTCACGAAAAGCGGGCTCTTTGGTGACTCTTCACTTTGCCCAGAGAACGTAGGGCATTTGCTGTCATCCCACTCTTGGCTGTCTCTTCTCCCCCACTCCTGACCTTTCCTCCAGGACTGTCTGCAGCTGCTTTTCCACTGTTGAAGTGGTGGTCTGCAAAGTGGTATCAACCCTTTTTCATTAGAAGCAGACTTTGAAAGTGTTTTTTATTGGTTTTGACCTGAGATGAGGCCATGCGATCACAACCTATGCAATTTTCCGCGAGTCTCCCATAATACCATACATTTGCTGAAAGCAGCTGCTTCTGTTTGTGTATTTTCTTGCAAGGTTTTACCTGGAAAACCTCTGCCCAAAGCTCCTGTGCCAGAGGAAAGGAAAAACGAACATGAAGGTAATACTGTATTTTCTTAGTTCACTTAATTATTTAAAATTTAAATTATTAGTTGATTGGAGTTCTGAGTCAAAAGTTCCAAAACTTTGGGGTTGGTGGAATCAGGCCTGGCACCAGCTGCATGCCTTGGTCAGCATGCTTGTCACATAACCTCTTTAACCCATGGGAAAATGCTTGTAGGCCAGCAGCAGGTCACTGCCCCAAGGTTTTGCTGTCCTCGGGAAGGTTTGAACAGCGCTTGCTGATGTTTTCATCGTTCTTTTTGCTCATTTAATAATTAAAATCTTAAATTCATTCCATCGGTCAGCCTGTCTTTGGTCAGGATTTGGTTTATCAGTGTGGCTATCGTGGTTGAAGGTTGTGATTTTTACAGATTCCTTTGCCAATGTTGGTGAATATTATTATGAGGCCCTACCTGTGTAGTTTTCATACCCATTGGATGGTCCCATGCTCTGCTTCCCTTGCCCTCTGGGACTGAGTGTTGGTTCAGTGTTCGCCCCTGCTTTAGACACCAGACAGTCATTTTCCCTGCTTGGCTCAGAACATTTATTCATCATAGTTTGAACATCTTGCAGGCTAGACTTTGTGGATGTCTTACAATTAAGTGGGGGTTTTCTTGTTATTTTTAATAGATGTTTAAGAAATGTAATGCGAAAAATAACACTATCAGCAGGTTTATTCTCATCTGTCTTGCATGGCTTTATCATCTTGCAGTGATCACTGAAATCTTACAAGATTTAAGATGATAAAGCCACGTGTGTATTAGAGCAGCGCAACAACTTAGAGAGACAGATTTCCCAGTCAGTTAGTAGTCGAAGTACAAGAAATACTTGCCCCTCACACCTCTAAAACAGCCATAGGATGACTTAAGGTATGGGTTTAATTGTAGCGATTCAGACTCGTCGCTCCTTTCAAGTGCTTTTATTTCCAAAGACAACTTCACAAAAGGAGGGAGAAGGCTGAGCAGCCTTCCTGTCACGGCTCTCGTGCTCTCGTGTTTCTCCATTACGCCCGTTAACAACTACACCAGAAACAAGCAGCAGATTTTTTTTTCCACTCCGTGAGTAATTGTCTGCACAGCAGTGACAGATGTGCAATATAGCAGCTTCTTCAGGAAAAAATTAACAGTTTGTCCAGCATGTCAGCTTGCTCTTTTTAGTGCTTCGGAGGTCTTGGCCCCATTATGGATGATTTAGAAATTGAGGCAAGCTAAGACCAGCTGCCTGGGTTGAAAGCCTTAGTTAGTAGCCCTCATCTGCATTCCAGTATTCACTTACATCTAGAAATTGGTAGGGCCCCTGTGGCCACAAGATGAGTATGGGCTGACAGTGCCTTGATTTGTTGAGAGAGAGAATAAATGGGTTTTTCAGAAGATGAGGAAATATCACCATTACTGGCCAATTTACGGCATTTTATCTGTTCTTCAAACATGTCACTTTTGTTATTGTTGCATGGTAATTACATAGTGAAACGGAAAGAAAACAAATTCTGGTTACATATTCAGATGGATTGCAAAATCATATAATCCTGATAAATGCCCATTTATGATACACACGGATGAAAGGTTCATTTTAATTTTGAATAGCTAGCACAGCCATAAATAGGATGTAGGATTAGATCCCACAGAATCCGATTACCTAAAAGCAAATAGTATTTTTCTTCACTTTTTTCATAACTGGGAAATTCAGCGTGTGCAGAGTATTTAAATAAGCAGGTTTTCCATAAAAATATATGAAGTAAATATAGCTCAATAATTTCTGTATTTTAAATATAATCATTTGGGACTACTCAGCTAAGTCTTTCCTGAAGTGCCCGTTTGTAAAAAGACATCAACCCATCAGTGCTCCTGAGAAAGTCGCTGCGCAGCTATACCCTGTTGCGAGCTATACGTTTATGATAAATAGAACCTCTGTTTATGGAATATCTAGTGCAACAAAGCTAAAGACAGCCAGTATTGCACATGTACCATGAGTTGCAGCTGTTACACCTTCTTACCAGCTTTAAAGAAAGTTTCAGGGCAAATGATGGATTTAAGAAGCGAGTTCTGACAAAACCCCGGGTAGATGCAATTTTGGCAGTAGCTTTCATGGCTAAACCACCACCAAAAATATGGGAAAGGCACGAGGAAAGGAGCAGTGTAAAAGCACACATTTCAGCAGAATGCTGTTAATTTGATTCCTGATCATTACAGAGGTGAAAAGGAACGGCTTTGTAAAGTTTGTCAGCTTCATAAACCCTTGGTGCCCAAATTAGCTTCACGAGATGTTCTCTCAGCTTCAGAGAGGGTTGGCCATGGCAAAGGCAAGAGAAGGGAGCAGCCAGGAAGTTTTAGAGTCCCCTCCTGCCCTTGTTGCCATGTGCAGACCTCTCTGTCCCTGAGCCAAACTTGCGGAGCCCTGCCAGATGTGACAAAGGCTGCTGAACCACTTCAGACAAGCTCTGGTTGCAGAAATGACCACCTACAGATTGCACGTGCCGAGGGAAGAAATATTTGAAAGCTTCAGTGGCAAAAGCTCTATGTATGTCTAAGTATGGTGCCACATGGTGTTAAGCCAGCCTTCATGTTAGACACGATGTTCTGGAGCAGAGAGTTAATGAAGATGGTTAATTGAAATTATCTCGCAGAGGAATACATTTAGGCTCCTACTAAACGTTTATCTGCAGCAAAGTCCAGCTTATTTATTTCAGCTGTTTTTATTCAAATGCATCATAAAAGTGAGTAGGCACCGGCAGTTTGAGCAGCCAGCTCCTCAGTTGGATCTGGTCTCAAACTATTAAGTTGCATCTGCCAGCACTTGCCCACCATGTAATCGTTGGAAGGTTTACAGTTTGGGGTCAGTTATTACAGTTCAGTTTATGGCTACGATAAGCCTGGTGTTATTGCAGGTAAATACTGCGTAAACGAGTGGTGGTTTTCTCTTCAATCCTGCTCTCTACTTAGAATAATTTAACCTTTCTCATTCTTTGGCAAATCCTGGGCCTATATATATATCTGTTGGCAAGACTGGTATCAGTGAATGGCTTGGAAAGGCAGCTTTAGTACGGGTGAAACTTTCTGGTAGTGGGAGAGGGAATGTATAGAAGACTAATCTCTGGGAGGCAGTGACGGATGCTCTGTTACTTCAGACTTCTGAAGATGGTCTTCCAGTTTTCTAGGGATTCTCTGGATGGAGGTGGCCAGTGGGCTGTGCTCCATGTGTTGTGTTGGATGGAGGAGCTGCTGTTCTAGATTTCAAACAGGACTAAATGACAGGATCTGAATTATATGCTGTGGTTTTACAGCAGATGTGGTGGAAAAAGAGCCTAAAATACCCTTTCCATGGTATTGTCATGACATCACTTTCAGAATTCTCTGACCTCAGCTGAGTTTTGTTATTACTTTAGCATTGACTAACTTTCCTCCTGAAAGGTTTTTTCATATGCTTCAGAGTAAAGAAGTGGCAAATATGCAAAGTTGCTACAAGAAGCACATCTTGGGTGACATATCTTTAAGATAAATTGCTGCAGTTGGCTGATGATGTCCAGATACACTAAGTGTATTTGCTACAGCTTGGAATGCTCAGTTCAAATTGAGAGCATTAAGAACATGCTTTTTTTGTTAATTTACCTTCTAAATCCTTTCTGAAGATTGTGACACAGTGCCTGTGAACAGCAGACACCAGTAACACTTGTTCCTTTGCCACTGAAGGAACTACCCGCAGCCCATAACCCATGTCCTTCGCAAGTATTCAAAGGCTTCAACCTAATGTCTTTGCCTTCACAGGTATGTGGCAGGATTTAGGACTCATGGTGCTGGTGCCAGTGGTTGCCCGCACTGAAGAACATATACACAGCTCATGTGATGACATAGTCATCCACCACCACCCCCCTCTGCACGCATCTGTGACTACAGCAACATCTGCCTTACAAGAGACACCCCACACACACACTATTCGTTGTGGTGGGGCTGCTGTGTCCCTCCTTTTCCAGTGTGACTCAGCAACTCAGAAACATTGTGCCATTTGCCTTGACATGACCTCTGGGATGTTCCAAAAATGGACTTTCTATATTCCCTCTGATGTGCGTGCACAAACTGAAAGAGTAGCATTTTAACTGCAATGCCATTTAGGAGAGGTTTTCATTTCAGCCTGCAGCAGTAACTTGGTATGATGATACATGCACGCTCAGAAGAATAGTGTACAACAACCAGAAGATTTCAGCTTTGGTGAATCACTGCCTTGCTTTTTTCCCCCCTCCCCTTCAGACTGAAGATTTCCTGCTGCTTTGCACATGCTTAGATGTAGCTCACATGCTGCTGTAACTTGACTCTAAACAAATATCCAAAGTGACTGGTGAAATCAGAATAACACTTGGTCATCACCTTTAGAAAGACCATGGGTTTGCCATGAGCAAAATTATGAAGAAGTCCTCCTTTAATTATTGTTATTATCATCCTGAATTTCTTAGTGGCACTGAACCTTCCATAATATGCAGCCATCTAACACAATTGCTTCCAAATACAGCCTCACGTTTGATTGTAGGGTCTGGAACATCAGCCTGTAGGAACATGCTGCTAAAGCATCTCCTTTTACTGTCTGGTGCTGAAGAAATGTAGGATGCTGCAGTTTATTCGAAAGCCCTATTTTTTTGTATTTTACACATACCCGGAATAAGAGGGATTGTGTTCATAATACCCCAAGAAGGCAAGGAAAAAGCCACAGAAAATACCAATGAAGCTGAAAGCATAGCAAGGATGTGGATGTACTTAATATATAATTAGGATGAAGTGCAGTTATCTCAAGGGTTCTTAAAATCACTTGTTTTTTTTTTAAAAAAAAAAATGCTCTCATACTGGGAACTGCTGTAAGGTCACTAAAGCAGAGCTCGACAACAGGCATTAAAGCTGTGCCATTTTCATGTTAGCAATAGAATAGGTAGGAGTCAGCTTCCCCACCTGCGCCAGCTCCAGCAGAGAGGTCTGGGGCAGTCAGGAAGAAATACAGGGCTGGCACGGTCCCCACAGCTGGGAGGCATGGAGGCTGCTGCTCTTCCAGCCCTCTAGTACTCCCTCCAGCCCTTTTCCTGCAGCAGTGTGCTTGGAGTGCATCAGATGTGTTGCTATGTAGATGTAAACAGTGTTTATCTGCAAAATAGTTTCTCTCGGTTCTTAACACCCAAGGAGCAACGTTCACTGTATATGGGGGATTTCATTCCTGATCTCAAAGCCACGGCATTTTTGCGTGGATACCGGTGTTTTAAGTGACTGATTTGGAGATCATTAGGGGTGAAACCAGGCTTTCACCGGGACCTGAGTGAAGTCATTTAGTCACTCCATGACACCATTCTCCCAGAGAAAACCCAAATTATTCCTGTGCATTTGTTCCTTGTGCATCCCTTTGTGTCTTGTTTTATGTGACAGCCCCAAGGTGTAACATTAATTCAGCCCAAGCACAAAAGTAGTCTGTGGGTTTAGGTCCATACCACTTGTGGTTCTTCCCTTAATAATTTTCTTTATGCTTCTCAGCATCCAGATGCTCAGGAGAAGATGTAGTGGGTACCTTTGTGAAAGTCAATGCATACAGGAGCATGCTGGTATAAAGTAACTGTCTACGTGATCATAACAGATAATTCCACCAGTTTGATGGTTGATGGCTAATCTGGAAGGTGCCACTTGTTTTGTTTGGAACCTGTGTCTTCAACCTGCCAATTTGGTCTTCTTTTCCTCTGATTATTTATCAATATGGCAGAGTTATTAAGGCAAAGTAATTTTCTTAAGTAACATGGTTAATCCGGAATGTAATATATTAAAATGTATACGTTAAATCCAAAGGTGCTGTCTACTTCTCAAGTCCTAGTTACCTGGCACCAACATGCAGACACCTGAAAAGTACCATCCTCAGCTTTGAATAGAGAGGAAACAGCTACTTTTTCTCCCCAGGTATAGACTTCACATCGGTAACCTGAATTAGTTTGCTAAACCTGCATCCAACCCTTGTTCTCTGCGTGACCCCTTTTGGTTAATAGGGCAGCGTACTGGTTAGTCTGAGATCTGATACCCTCCAGCAACAGAAGGTGACTTTCAGGGGTCCCAATACTTGCCAGGCGACTCCATCAGGGTGCGTTAGTGATAACAGACAACACTCCTGGGGTCCATAGGCACTCACAGATCTGTTGCAGGATGCAGATTCTTATCTCCACTGCCTGAGGCACCTCAGGGTGAAACTTCTGGGGCAAAGAGGAGCTTCCAGTGGAGTTGTCCATCAGCCCACCCATCCACCTGAGTGAGCACTCGCTGATGGGGACTGCATAGCCATAACGACCCACTGTTGAGCATCATCACTGCCTGAAGAATAACTGCTGCAGGATCAGACTTAGGGGACCAGGTGGCTGGAAGGACCCAGTTCTCCTTCCCTAGCAGCAGCCAGACATTGCTGCTGGTGGCAGATCACAACAAAACCAAACAAAAGCAACAGCTATTTTTCACACTGTCCTCTGCCATTCCCTCCGGTAAGTAGCAGGGGTTTGTATGTTAATGTTTCTATTGTTTTAATATTCTTGTTTTCCTCATTCATATTCGAAGGTATTATTGTTAGTGCCAACTCATTTGATTTATTATTTAGAGAAAGCACTTGTTCAAAAAGTCACCACTGGATATTAAATGATGATTGCCTGCAATGAATTTCTTTTTAACATCTGCAAAGACAATTTTGCCTTTTCTTCTTCCACTTAACTCTAAATGAGAGATCTTAAGCATAGTTAAATAGGATTCATAATATCACGCTGGCAGAAAATCATCTTGAAAAGGGGACTGTGAAGGCAAAAATAGTTGTCACATAAAAAACCCTTTTCCTCCTGAATCTAAAAAGGAGGGAAGGGGAGAATGTTTCTCCTGGGGGTACATTGCTATTCCTGATGGTGCATGTAGTGAAGGAAGAGTAAACTCAGCGTCAGAGCCACAGGTTTAGTGGAGATACAGAGGTGACCCAGTGACAGCCTCTCGCTTTATCCAGGTCCCAGGCTGTCAAAGGGAAAAAAAAAAGAACCAACTTAAACTAATGCAAGTATATTTTTCTGTTCTTCTTTGCCAAATCCCATTGGATTCAAGAGAAATTTTCCACTGATGGGTGTGAACGCTGTTTCAGATTGATGTTCACTCGAAGTTTTGTTGACAGTATTGCTGTTTTGACCAAGCAAGAAACATCTCCGTAACTCTCTCATTAGCTTCATCGTCGTGATAAAGAAGTAAGGTAAAGCCTCCATATTAGTTGTCATATTAATTATAATTTTTACATAGCTGCTTTTAAATGCTTGTGCAAGCGGAGCTCCTGAAGGCACTTCATTTCATTATCGTCAAGAAACAAACATGAAAGTAGCTGTAAATAAAAGTGCAATTTAGATGTTTGCTAGCCAGGTTACTAAGATGGACAAAATGAAAAAAAAAAAAGAGAACTGAATTACAGATTTAATTAAAGATAGTCATCAAGAAGGCTGGCAAAACAAACAAGTATAGTATTTTATAAATGTGCTGACATGAAGTGTATGAAGAGACTGAGCTTTTAAACTTGGGTAATTTTTATTTATTTTTTTTTCCCCTCTCATGATACAACCTTTTTTTTCCACAAAGAGGAAAATACTGCTGGGTAGCAAGTATTGATGCCCTACTTTTCTGTGGGGGAAAAAAATGGAAAAAAAAACCCCAAAAAAGCCGCTTTGGTTCCAAATAGTTGGCTCCCTTTAAAAAGTACAGCCAGAGTAAAACACTGAAGCAGAAAATAGTTTCTGGCATAGAATGCAACATTGTGTTTCTGAGTATATTATTATGAAGCTAATTGTCACAGAATTATGTTTGAATTTTATGACACATCCTAACAACAGTGACATGAGATGCAGAGCAGGCATTTCTCACATAAATATTTTGCCCCCTTTCCCTTCTAGATTGTGGCACACAGTAAAAATGACTGCAGCTACAGAATGCTCCGAAACAGCAAATTAATTGTGCTCCCACTTTAAACCTTGTCTTTTGAGTACCTTACCTTTAAGCTTAATCTTACACATCTGCTAGAGGAATGAGAAACATCATAATACAAATTGATTGGCTACTTGGTAATTATAAGGGAGCTGGAGAAGGGCACGATAATAGAATATTAGCTTAATTTTTTCTCCTTTTATTCATAAGATGTAGTTGTTTTATTAGCTATCAGCATGCTTGATGGTGTGATGTGACCTAAAGTTTCTTTCAGCATTCATTAGACATGGTTTTCTTACTAAAAGGAGAATTCAGACTCAAACCTGCCAACTGTGTCTTTTTCTCTCAACCATTATGTATTCCATGTAGGCGACGCAGGTTGCAAAATATTATTCTGCAAGCAAATTACTCTGTTGCGGTGGCTTTTTTCTTTTTTTTTAATATGTCTCTTCATCCTTCAGTTTGCCTTATTTTCTAAAGACCATATTGTGGGTTTCAGAGGAGATAAATTGATAACTAATGCATTCTAGAAGTCTGTATAATTACTTCAGAAGGGGTAATTTTCAAGAATATATGTAAATGTGTACATGCATATAATTCTTCTTGGCTTGAGAGAAGTTTTTAAGTGGAGATGGGCTGTCACTGGGAAAGATGGTAACAAGCTCATGCTTAAATCTCGGTGATTTTTGGATGAAATGCATGCTTAGAAATATCCTTCTGAACAGGAATGCTTGCCTGACTGGCTGGAAAAGGTGCTTAAGATGATACAGGCACATAAAGAACCTTGCATGTTTATACAGCTGCACACTTAGGAGTTAGGTGTTATTTATCGGCCCACAGTAAGCACCATCTCAGTGGTGGTAGGATGGTGCAGCTGGTTCCTCGAGGTGGAGGAAACATGTGGCGAAATTTCTGGCTGAGGGAGGAGTGGTGGCTGGAAGGGCAGGACAAGGCTCCCTGCCAAGAGCAGGAGCAAAACGTGAGGCTCCTAAGACCTCCCGTGAGACCAGGATGATTATCAGGCCAGTAGGTGCTAAAGGTTCTCTTTCAGCCTGTAAAAGTCTGATGTGTATTGATATTTACAGACTGGTTAAATACGCCTCCGTGAATGACTTGACAGACGGAAACTGCTTCAAAAGAGACACTGAAGTTGTTGGCGTAAATCCTCAGTTCTCAGGGAACTGAGCATTACCTTAGAGGCTGCCTCCCGTGCACACCCAAGCACTAAAGCTGGCAGTGTTTGTAATAACGCGAGTATTTGTGATTTCCTTAGTTCATTTCATTATTGCCACAGTCCTTAAACCTCTCTTTCACATGGTCAACCAATAGCAACCAAATTAAAGAACTGAAACCATCTGGAGACTTTTTGTCACAGGGAAAAAAAAAAGCTCCTGAAGCCAGCTGTTTCTTTGTGTTGCAATATACATTAGAGGGGCTTTTTTTCTTTCCTTTTTTTTTTTCCCTTTGCCCTAAAGTGCTTCTGGATCACATCTTTGCATATGAAATTTTGAAATTGCAGCCTAGAGCCAATTGTTACTGTTGATGAATTCTAAACTGCTTAAAGTTAGGGTTATAAAGGAAATTCTGGCCCGTTCTTGAGTACAGGAGCATGAGCTTGCTTCCCTCATACCAAAAAGCCCATATTTTCCTCTTTAGATAAGTTCTGTTAAGTCATTCCCAGCTTCCAAATCCTCACGCATTTCTTTCATGATTCCCCTGTGGAGTTATCCTTGTTGTTTTGAAAAGCATAGTCTCGAGTCTGAGCCTGTACTTCCAAGTCCTGCTCTTTGTTGCCTAAGGAGTATACAAAGGTTTAGATTGCATCTTTTCAATGCATTATGGCACTGCAGCCTAAAGCCAATACTTGTTTTTTAACTGGCAACCTGCCTGTACGAATGGAGGAAGCAGATTGCCTCTTTGCTGAACACTTAGACAAGGTACTGATTTAACAACAGTGGACAAGCAGCTGGGAGCTGGGCTGTCAGCCTGTCACACACTGACAAATCTGTTGTTCATATTCAGGCAGGATGTTCCAGTTAGATTGCCATCAGTATCATCCATCTACCACAGGCATGCGAGGCGTACCAGCGTCTCCTGCATACCCATAGATGGAATGCTGGTGATACAGCTTTTGGGGGGAAATCTCAAGAAAACAGCTAATTTGCCTTTTTTCCTTTTTTTTTTTTCCTTCCCTCCCCCCTCCTTCCCCCCCCTTTCTCCAGTGGTCGCCTGCAGTAAGACTGGGAAAGCAGCAGATTGAATTTTTGCCTCTCTCTTTGTCTCCTCATTTGGTATGCTGGAATTACGCGTGCAAATTGTTGGTTACTCCAATTTCATGTCTCGGGCATGAAAGGAAACCTCTGAATGGAGCCTTACCACTTTTGATACAGCCATCAAAGCTCTTTCAAAAGCTAGTTCAATAAAATGCAATCTAACTGAAATAGGAATATTTTTTAAAAATATTATTAATAACAAAGATATACTGAAAATACCTTGTTCTGGCTTCTGGAATAATTTTGAACACATTTTTCATATAGCTGCCAGATTCGTAACACTAAAACAGCGTACTCCACAACTGTGTCATTTGCATAGGCAAGCTCAGTCTGGGGGTGAACTCTCGGCTAAAACCTGTCTGTCTGTATTCACGTTAATCAGCTGGAGTCGATCTATATTGGCTTTGCATATAAGAGTGGGTGTGGGCAGGGGGTGTTTAACAAAGCTGTAGAACATGTGCTGTAATTATTTTATCGTAGACATATACTTGCCTATTTCTTTTTTAATTTGGAAAAGCTGCTTTTAAATACTCTGATTATATATTCAACAGATTATAGTTTTATATTATCTGTCCTTATGTCAAAGTTATCCAATTTGCGGCCCCATGTGCCCTTTATCTTCTCCTGTTCCAGCTCCAGATGTATAATCCCAAACCCTACAAAAAGAACTCCTGAATTTAGCTGGGGGGGATGTTACATCTGTATAATTTCATGTGAATTTGTCATCTGATTTTGCTGCTGTTGCGGCTGCCTGTTCATCACCTCTGAGTGATAGAAATAACCCACAGCTTTCTCAAGGAGGTGACAGAGGAAGGAGTCCAGTTAACTTACTGCTTATTCTCACAGTGGTATATTGCATTTTACATTTTTAGATAGACACTGGTGTAATTTAAAGCAGTAAAGGCTCTGAAAATTGGTAAGCTAGTCAGATTCTTAGTATTAATCTATATCTTTTTACATCTTAATACTGTAAAAATCATAATGCGACATACATTTATGTAGTGTGTAATTTAATCAGCTAATATCTTTAAGCCCTCTTCCCAACCTCTTCAATATAATACCATTTCTGGTCAAGAAAGCCATTTACCTTCACTGTATTTTTCACAGTAAGGTTCAAGATCTTCTGGAAAAGAATCTTGCAGTTTTCTGCCTTTTTTGTTTTGGGTTTGGTTTGTTTTTTTTCCAGTATATCCATTTATGAGAAAACTCATAAATGGAAAACAGTGCTGTGCAGGTTGCAGTATATTTCCACACAATGCTGGGAATAATATAAAATATCAGTAAGAACATGCATGAAGACGGCAGGCAGATGATAGTCTGTGTTTCTTACACGATAAGCTGCTGAATCTTCATTTTTTGAAGTAGTTAATTTGATGTAATCTTTCAGTCCTTTCTAAACGGAGTCTTGGTTATCTTCCCACATGTAAGAGAGGGATAAAACCAGAAATCTTTTTATAATTGTTACGGGGTTGGTATTTTATAAGATTGTGTTCCCAAATTTGAATGCTCCAAAGTATTTCCAGGTACAGATGCTTTTTTAAATTCATTGTCTCACTTTGGATCAGATTGAGATGAATGAAGTACATAGCAAAATTTCCCAAACGATGAGCTGCTCTGTTGATGTCTAGTGCTCAGTGTTTTAAAATAGCTCTACCAGTTCACCTGGCAGTAAACATGGACTGTAGGCATAGAGGGTAAAGGGATTTCTAGATTCTTGTTAAAAATATAAATACAATCTCAGGGAATCAAACTGCTGTTGTGGTTGAAGGTGAATTAAAAAAAAAGCTTTGAAGTCTTTTATACGTGGTCACATGTTGAGGCTAAGCTCCTTCTTTTCGTACACAAGGGTAACAATATCAGTTCTTTATCTTTATATAAAATCTCTGTGTGTTCTTTGCTCTGAAACCTCAGTGATTTTTGATTGACAGAAAGATTACCTAATAAACCTTCACCACAAACTAATTAATCACTGTGAATACAACGCTAAATTGGCAAGCATAAAAAAGCAAATGAGATGGGTGTTGAAGACCGTTTTCAAATGACCTTAGTTAAAAGCCAAGTACAGAGCGTTGAAAGCATCAATAATATTGCACTGCTAGTAAACTTCTTTACTAGAGCCGCCTGCCTACAGGAAGAAGTGAGGGTGAGATGTTAAGCCACGCCGTTCTCAACTGCGCAAACCCTAACACGCTTTGGTCGGTGGCACCACAGTAGGGGCAGGGCATCACCTCTTCTGAAAGCACTGGGGACACAGGCAGGACTCGGGTCTGGTTTCCAGTTCCTCTGCGTTCCTTTGGCAATGGCTAATTGCAAGTATTATTCTCAGTGAAGGCACATGAGTGTAGTTACTATCTGGACGTAGAAATCTCTGTGTCCATGAGCCAAGGTTTTATTTTACTGCAGGAGGGTGGCGTTGTGGCAGTGCAGCAAGTGGGTTTCCTCCGGTCACACAGCAGCCCCTGCGAGCTGTGCGAATACCTCTTCCCCGTGCACAAGTTGAACAAAGATAAAGTCACCACAAAGTGATATTCCTGACAAGTTTATCTAAGTCTGAGTCTTAGGTCAATATAAGATCTTAGTTCTCCGCTTTCTTTTTTTCTTTTCTGATGATCGAATACCACTATAGTCTTATTTATGGCTCAGGTATAGGGTATACCAGCATCACCTCAGGAAATACACTTGTCAATTTTTTAAGCCTTGAAATTAAAGACAGGAGAAAGCTCTGATGGTTTTTATCCTACTCAGATTGTTCCCTCTGTTCAGGGAGGCTAATATCAGGGATTTTGTTCAGGCAGTCCCTGCCAAGGTTGAGATATACAACCCCCCCCAGGAATACATCGCCTTTGATAGAACAACTACCTCTGCCGCTAATTCACTTTCCTGTGCAGAGCTGTGGAGGGGGTGGCTTTGCTTGCAGGGGCAGAGGGGACCATGGTTTCAGTGGTGGGGGTAGGAAGGGGGAAGACAGGCTGCAGGAAGGGATTGTGAAGCCCCTCTACCACTAAGAGTGGAGGAACAGAGTAAGGAAAGAAAACCAAACAAAACTAAAAAATTTGCTAAAGCAGTGGGAAGGGTACTGTTTGGGTGGGTTTTTTGGCAGAAGAGGGAAGCAAACGTCATGTTTCCATCTGCTAAAGTCATGTTTCCAGCCTGCTAAAGTCTGTTTCCGTATCCTTTCAGCTGTGTTCTGCCCTGTACCCCAGCTTAACATCAGTTGGGTTTCATTAATGTTTTGATTTACCCATGCACCTGAAGAGGGGATGAAGTAGGCTTTCTTTACTACAGATTTCAAACAGGTATCCACATACCATCTCAGCAGCTTGCTAACTTTTGCTGCTTCAACAACTCCTGTGTAAGCTGATGGTGATTGTGTCTGTGTGCTGTTTATCTGTGAGCAGACAAGTGCAGCAACTAACTCAAATCCAGCCAGTATCTCTGCATTTCCCATTCATCCACTTAGCTGGAATTTTACTTGAAATAATAATTTCAGATTTCTGGACTTTGGTTTGTCTGGGTTTTTTCCCCTTGCTAAGGTTCTGGTTCATGACTTGACAAACTTGTAAAATTTTTATTTTTTAAAGTAAGCTAAAATCACAGTAGGATGGGGAAATAATTAATCGTGGGCTTTTTCATCAATCGAGTTTTCAGCCTGCCGGTACCTTGTTTGTTCAGCAAGGTACTTTTTGCATGGCTGGCCCCGTACAGTGCTTCATCTCAATGGCTAAGGAATGAACCAAACCTCCGATGCTACAAGTATCCTGTTCAACTTGGCAGGTCTACAAACGAGCACAAAAGGGATGGTGTGCAATGGTAGTTGCAAGGTTGAAACCAGCAAGAAATTTTAAGCAGGGTCCAAACAAACCTCCGTCTGAGCTAGACTGCTGGTTTTCATCATGGCCTTTTCATCTTTTGTCCTCTCCCAGTTATCCGTGTTGCACACATAATTTGTGCCTCCTCTTGCCCCGGCGGTGCGTCTGCTGGGGCCGTGGTGGCGAAGCGCGGTGGCATGCTGCTGGGTCAGGGCGGTACGAGCCGTCTGCTCGATTCCAAACCTGCCTGCCGAGCTCCAAACACAGACATCGCCTTTCACGACGAGCGGCAGCAGCCGCTGCTTCCAGGGATTTTAATGAATTGGCCGCTGTTCTCCAACCCACTTATTTGCCTCCTGCAGCACCCCCCCCCCTTCCACCAGTTTCTTCCCCTCCCCATCCTGGCTGCTCCCAGGCAGCAGGGAGAGGGAGAGAGGAATTATTTATTGTGTGCCTGTTGAAAATGAAAGGCTTTTACATTTTAATGAGCACTAAATAGGAGCGAGGAAATATTGTTCATTAGCTGTAATCTCTGGAATTGCTTGAGTGAACTTCCTTTGGAGGCTGCTTTAAACGGTTCACTCAAGTAAAGCAGTTTGTATGGTAATTAAGGGAGCATTTTTCTGTCAACATCTGTGATGCTATTTATAACGCTGAAGGTATCTTATTACTCCACCAGAGAAACATTAAAGAGGGTGGGCAGAGGGGAGGTTGTATTTTATATATATATTATTACTGTTTTCTGTCTTCAAAACATCACCTTTTTCTGTGTTTGCGTTTTGCTTTCTTATTCTCTTCACACTCTTCCCACCACCCCCCAATTTGCCACAGAAAGAAAGAAAGAAAAAAAACCCAAAACAACAAAACACAAAACCAAACCCCAAACCTGTCCACTATTTCCTGATAGTAAGGATTATCATTCTGACACCTTTTCATTAATCATCGCCTTCGCTCAGCAGCCAGACAGGGAGACTCAAGCTGCTTGGCGAAAACGAGCGGCCCGTGTCTTTAGAAACCATTCCTCGTCCCACTTCTCTCCACAGTAAAATGGATGCTTCTTGGCTGGGTTGTTGCAGCATCCCCGGAGGGGTAACAGAGCACCACCTCTGTCCTCTGCACATCCCTCAGGTAGCACTGCTGCACTTAATGCCTGCCCCGACTCCTGGTGGTCTGCAGTGAGGGGACTGAGGGGGCAGGGGGGTGATGGGGAGAAGTGACCTCTGTCAGCATTCAGCGTTGTTATTTAAAAGTTGAGGTTGGTATTTTGACTTTGCTGCTCTGAGGAAAAAGAGTTTGGGTGTAATGAGCAGACCTGGCGTTTACATACCAAAATGGATGGATTTCTATTTGTTGCCTTTCATGTGATAGCACCCACCTTTGAAACCCCAACCAGCACCTATACACCAGGGCAATACAATTTCTTTTTCCCTCTTGGCTTTTTCCTGTACCCGTAACAATAATGTTCCCATACCGGATGCAGCTCATCACAGGGATGTGGGAAATCACATCCTTTCAAAGTTGGAATTGACGAAGCAGAGATTGGTGCTACCCAACCCTGCTCAGCAATGCCTCCCGGCCCACTTGGCTCTATGTGATTTCCAAAGTGCTGCAAGCTGCCTCCCATGGTGGATGTGTGCAATTCCCACTTTTCCAAATTCTAAATGTTCCATTTATGCTTCTGCTGCTCTAGTTCTTCCCTCTAAACCTTCGACAGGTTTACCTGAGCTGCATCCAAGCCTAGGGTGTTTAGATGGGTTTTTCCTTGGTGTTTTGTATATATGCCAAGAAGGCTTCAGAGAAGAGACGGGAGTATTCGTTTAGGCCTGTGAAGGGTTTACCTTTTTTACTAAAAATAACCTCACAATGTATATGGAAAAATGCACGGGGAAAAGCAAGAAGAAGAGTTAAAGCTTGCTAGACTGCACCAGATACATTGCTCTGTAGAAATTAAATATGCTGTGGCAGAGCCAATAACTTGTATAGATTTTTCTCCACCTGTAATGAAGGAAAAACATAAATGACTATCATAAAAAGTAAACATTAGAGATAGAAAATCCCTTTTACAGCATTCAGTCCATCTTTCTGCCAATAAGAAGTTGTTCCCTGTAGTATATTTTTCTAGTGATTTCTCCAGTCTAGTGTTAAACGTTTCAAGTGATGGGCCTTTCTGTTCCCCTGAGAGATGGGCCGAAAGCTTAGTGCATCTCAATGTCAGGAAGTTTGTCTTGGCAACTTTTATTTTCTCTACCTGTATTTCTTCGTATTATGTCCCTGTAATTACCTTTGTTCCTTCAAATTTTCTTACCAGGGCTGTTTTGGAGTTTTCCGTAACGTGATTCTGTATCAGCATTTCATAACTGCAACAAAAGATCCAGCTACACCCTTCCCACATTTCTTTTTCTTTCTTTGGCTTAAAGCTTTAATTTATAGGTAATTAATTTATAGGCAATATTTCCTCGATGTTTTCATTCTATTTACAGCAAGAGAGCTTACCATATCACCAGACTCAATATCACTGTTATTTTAGCAGGTAATGAAATCACAAGACCCTGACATCTGCTATTTTTGGTAAGGGGCCAGCACTGGTTTCAGAAACAGGAAAGTGCTTCCAAAGAGAAAAATTACTGGCAGACAGAAGAAAAAAAATCATGGAGAGCAAAACTGCCCAACAGGTAAGAGCAGTCTGAAAACAAAAAGGGAAGAGGTTTTTCAGAAGAAAGAAAATGAGTTGAAGGCCTCTGATATGGAGATAAACAATTTATCTGAACGGACCAAGAGTGTTTGTAGCGAAGGAGTGGAAATTTGTCTGAACCAGCAGCACAAATTGGTGAACCCATTCTGAAAGAGCTCTATCATGCCTAGCATGCTCCCACCTGCAGATGAAATCAGAGAGGCTATCCGCACTCCTGCACTTCAGCTAATGGATGTTCAGGTGTACACACACCTACAAATTGGGATCATGACGGAGGGCTGAGGGCCTTGTCATGGGACTGAGGACTGTGCTCCTGGGTTGGAGCCTTTCCATGAAACCCCTGGCAGGAATGGTAGAGGCTTTCTGCCATGGTCCTCTGAATATGGACCTGCATCCTCCCAGGCATGGCCAATAGGGAAATGCCATCCAGATTGTGACATATCAGAGTCCTTGAAAAATGAAAACTCTTGTCTGAAATTCAGTACAACTGATTAACTGTGTGACAAATGCCAGAACGTGGATCAAGGAAATTTTGTCTATCTCATTTTTGTTAACATTTGGAGCCTAGGTGAAACATGTTTTGCAGGCTATTAATTGTTTGTGGAATATCATCTCTCTTGGAGCCTGTGACCCCCTGACAGACACAGTGATTTTCTAGATAGCGCTGAGAAGAGACATGTTTGCGGTTGAGGTTTGACACAAAACACTTCACAGCCCAGCCTTGCCGTATGTGAAGACAGAGCAGGCTCCTCCTCATCTGTTGGACGATTCAAACACCAGAAAAGGTGGCAGGCAGACAGCTGTTAAATAGCACGAGTGTAGTTAGTAACAAGGCACCACAACTCATTTCTTTGCTGAACTGGAAGAAAAAAAGTGCTTACTAATCCGGAAGTCAATTAATATAATTCATATAATTCTGGAAGCCTTCTGTAAATCACAAAACTTTACATCTCTCCAACATCTCCATGATGAGCTCGATTTGATGACAGTACAGGCTCCCAAAGTTACCCAGTCTTGTTTGTCTAATTTTCTTTCATATTTTAAGTATATTTTAAAAACATCTTCCTTCCTTGTGACTGAATTGTTTTTCCCAGGATTGTAATGTGTAGCGTTAGGTGTAATGTGTAGTGTTACATGTGCCATCATGTAAAAGGCAGCTTTACAGACAGCTCTGGCTCTGCGTCATCAGTGCAGCTCCTTCCTGCAAGAAGCTGACACGCATGCTTATAATGAGCGATGTGTGATTCCTACCGGAGCTCGATGGAATTTAAGCTCACAGAGAAACTTTAACGCTTTGCCAAGTGGGAGTACGTTTTAGTATATTCTCAAGTATTTTTCTCAAGAGGCTTAGCATGCATAAGACTTCTTGAAAGGCCCTTCTGAGTTAAAAATACCTGAAGTTCTTTCTAATGAGGATCTATGGCATTCTGCTCAAGGTAATCAAGGCTCATGACATCTTGTATTTCAGAATCCTTATTATGAAAGAATAAAACAGGGTTATGTTAGACAAAGTAAGCACTGGCTGAAGTGAAAGATAAACATGGAGAAGGAAAATAGAGCAGAAATATGTAGGCATTTCTTATTGACCTCTTTTATTTACAACCTTTCTTAAGCTATATCATATTTACCTATAAGCTCTTTAAGGCAAAGAGTTGTCGTTCTGCTTGTACACAAGAGGCCTGCTGTGGTTCAGGGTGTGTTTTAATATTCAAAACCAGATCAGTTTCTGTGGGCGTTACAGAGTCTATTTTCTTTTATACCATTTTGGTATTTATTTAATATCATAACGATGCAATAGTCATAGACAGGCAATTAATCATTATATTTTCCAAAGATCAAAAAACATTCTCCTGGCTTTTTTTTGGAAGATATTTCTGAGGCTTCCCAGGCAGTGTACTGTTGTAATATGATATTAACACATGACAGGACATGTTTCAGAGGTCTATTAATCCATGCTGTAGATGTGCAGCCTCATGCATTCAGCCACTGGAGGCGTGTATTAATGGACCATTAAAACATGCCCAGGAGTGTCTTAATGCTATTACAGTGTGGCTCTGCAAATTTTAGTTCAACTTTTGTATAAACCAATTCTTTTCAAAAATACAATTTTTACTGTACTGTGAAATCTCTCCTATTCAGAAAAGAAAGGGCTTTCATGACACGAGTAAGAAGGCAGCAGGACATGGATATAAATACCATTTTTTTCCCTACCATTTTAATACATTGATTTTTGATTTTAGATTGTTTTATAAATAGCATAGTCTCAAGGTCCGATTCTCATTTTTCCTGACCTACCTTTCCGCTGCTCAGGACTTGTAAAGGAGTCTTAAAGCACCATGAACATAAGTTTGGTTGCTAATTTCAATAGACATTTCTAGGTTTCTAGGTGAGTAAGACTTTTAAGCAGCTTTGGACTTTTGTTAAGGAAGCAAAACTAAAAATCCGAGCAGTTTGCCAAATAAGTTTAGCGGCAGAAAGCTACAACTAAGGAAGGAAAAACTGGGTCTGTCACAGGTGGTCAGAGTAGAGTGTTCATACCCTCAGTAAAACGTCACCATTGACTACATCAGTTTCACTGCTAAATCTCAATTTAATTAATTCTGTAAAATAGTGTTAGCATTCAGTACTGTTATTTTATTACTGCTGTATACCAATAATAAAGAAATTGTTGTTTTTATTATGCCAGTACAGCAGAGTCATCCGCGACTCCATACCAAACCCCGAGTGAGGACGTTTTCCAAACTGTGGAATGAACCTCATCTCCTCCCATCTCACCCTCTTGTATGAAATTCAGAGGCAGCATAAAGAGCTTGGAAGTACTTGAGCATAGTGAGAGAAGGTTTCTTTAATGATACCACTTTGAAAGAAGGTCATAGTCCACCCTTCAAAAAATTTACCATCTGCCCCAAAATGAAAAACTATCTCAGGTCAATTTAAAAATTAATTGCATTTAGATTTTCCAGGTATTTATCTATTTATTACTGCCTGCTATTGCATGTAGCTGAAGCCAGTTGTCATTTTGAAACAAAGCCTTCCAACATGTTGTTCAGAAAATATTGTAATTAGGTATCAAAGCACTGTTTTTCCATGTTTCTTTCTAACAACTGTGTAAGTAAATTCTTTGCCTCTTTCTGAATTAGTTTTCTGAGGGAAAAAGTTGCAGCGGAGCACAACATTTAGACTAGGGTCGCTTACGGCTGTGTATTAATCACCATTATCATAATAATAGCATTACACTGTTATTACATGTTACTCCTCCTCTGAAGTGTGTAAGTACAGTGAGCTGTAATTTGTAAATACCAACACTGCTCGAGCTGCACATACCATTCGCAGTGCTGCAGTTGGAGCATCCACGTAATGCCAGATGTAACTGCAGCATCACCACCACAGAGCATCAGCCCACCAGCTGTCAGTCCTTGACGCTGGTCAGTGCAGGGGCAAAAGATCCAGGAGGATACATGGCTGAATTGCTGGTGGGATGTGGTGTGGATCTGGGACGCTTCTGCCGTGTTTCTGTGAGAGCGATGGTCCCTACCGCTCCCAGAGCAGGAAGAGCTGACTGATGGGAGTAACATGATAGCCTAGAGCATTGTAATAGCCAGTTGGGTTTGAGAGCTTTTTTCCTGTTCTCCCTTCCCCATGCTGATTTCAGCTGTGGGGAGTTTCTTTTAAGAAGCTTTTTTAAGAGGAAGAAGAGATATGGGGCACTCTGTTTTGAGGGGTGTAGAGGGATTTGAATGGATGTAGTGCTAATTTCCTATGTCTTCAAATACAAAGAAAGGAAGCTATTATTAATATTCCTACTCAAGGACATAGTACCTAAGTTCAAAACCCAGTGATGATGATTCGGGTCTTATTGAGGCTGATATTGTCGGAGCTGCCTGGCAGTGCTGTTCAGTGGATATGGCAGTGTTGTTGGCGATTGCCTTCCAGGATGAGCTTGTAGCCTTCCTTGTAATTAGATTTTCCAGCTGTAAAGAAATCGCTCAAAATTACACATGTACTGAAACGAACCATGTCACTTACTTTCTTTGAGGTTGAAATTATGTATACATATACTATCCCAATGACTTCAAAATAATTTAATCCAATTAGAGGAAAATATGTGTTTTGGACCAGGTACAGTGCTGGTTAGACACTGCATTGTTTAAGTTTGAAGCCTGCCAGAATTTAATCTAATTCACCATTAAATGCCTCATCATCTTCTACAGTTTAGGTAAAAGGTCATACGCTTCAAAAGTGCTATCCAAAAAGTGAGAGCATGGAGTGGGAAATCCAGTAGATCTAATCAGTAAGCAAAGAGCTGTCTCTGAATTTATGATACATTTGCTTCAGGGCTCTTCAGGGGTTGTGAAGGAAGGACTAGAATGTAATGCTGGACCTGATTATGTGAGGAGAATGGGAGAAGGAATCAAAAGCAGGGAAGAGCAGGATAGGGACAAGGAAAATCTTAAGGGGAAGACACTGAGACTGTCAAGCTTGGGGCAAACATGCAGAAGTATGGCTCCGTTACTGCATGCTCTCCTCCTCTGCCTGTAATGGCCTGGATTTTTACCTTTTATATGTTTTACTTGTTATATATTTATTATATATTGGATTGTATATTTTATATACCATTATTGTTTCAGTTTCATGCATTTCTGTGGAGAAGGACCTGGGGGTCCTGGTTGATGACAGGTTGGCTATGAGCCAGCAGTGTGCACTGGTGGCTAAGAGAGCCAATGGGATCCTGGGATGCATCAGGAAGAGTGTGTCCAGCAGGTCGAAGGAGGTGATCCTCCCCCTCTACTCTGCCTTGGACAGCCCCCATCTGGAGTACTGTGTCCAGTTCTGGGCTTCCTGGTATAAAAAAGACAGGGATCTCCTGGAGAGAGTCCAGAGAAGGGCTACAAAGATGATTAGGGGCCTGGAACATCTCCCATATGAGGACAGGCTGAGTGAACAGGGACTGTTTAGTTTGGAGAAAAGAAGACTTAGGGGGGACCTAATTAGTGTTTATAAATATCTTAGACATGGGACGCAGGGGGAATTGGCCAGCGCCTTTTCAGTGGTCTGTGGGGACAGGAC
>VZTU01000744.1:38146-52491 GCA_013400835.1 Zapornia atra
ATTCAAGACCCTTCTGGATGCCTATCTGTGGAATATGAGCTGGGGAGCTGCTTTGGCAGGGGGGTTGGACCCGATGATCTCTCGAGGTCCCTTCCAACCCCTACAATTCTGTGATTCTGTGATTACTTGAGAGCCATTACTATTTATAGTCAGGACTTCAAGATGCATCTGTCATTTGTAGCTTATACAACCCTAATTCCACCTGTACAGCCTGAAAAATACATACGATGTGGTTTTTACCATAACTAGCACTGCCACACTGCTTCTACTATACAAGCTGGTTAGACTTAGCCTGGGTGCTATGCAGTCCAGATAGTCATAATTATGAGCTGGGGACCTGTCTTTCCCCAACACAGACCATGCTGTGATCGAGCAAAACAAAAGATATGACACATCTGAAGCAATTGGTCTGGTGGGGAAAGTGGCCAAAGGCTGAATGAGTTTTAGGGCTAAGGAGAGTGCTGTTCTCCTTCTGAAAAGCAGCTGATGAGAGTACTGGCTCCTAAGAGATTTGGAGTTAGACGTGAAAAAAATCAAAAAATATTGTGCGTGTATTGATCATTAAAGTCAGGTCATAATCATTGTCATCAGTAAGTAATGGAATTAACAAATATTTGTACAGCACTTTGAAAGAAAGCAAGGAGCATGAAAGTGCTCTGTACAGCTAAGTACTGGTTTTAGTATTAAGATAAATGATGCAGGTATGACATCCCTCAGCAAGTGCCAATTATCTCTAGAGCTGTTTCAGTATTACTTTTGTAGGGTTTTTTAACCACATCAGGAGAGAGACACACATTATATAGCATAATACACATATAGATATCACCACACTTCCTGAATTCTATGCTTCCAGTTCAGCTGGTATTAGACCAATGAGCCATGTGACTTCCTCTAAAAATGTCCCAGCCTAGCTGTGCCTCAGTTTTGAGGCCAGGGCAAGTATCTCAATAATGTATATTTAACGAAAGTAGTGAGATTCCAATATGGTGTTGTTCAAAATCCTGCTTTAATACGTGAGTGCAGTTCAGAAATAGCAGAATTCAGATTCCCACCAAGAAGTGGCATTGACCAAGCACAACTAATCGTCATCGGAATTTGTTTTCCAAAAATAACTTCCCAGGCAAAATGGCTTGCTCCTAGGTTCTGTTTTAATTAAAGAAGTTACCTGGCATGGTCCTTTACAAGTATTCTGCAGCTTTTACAGGTTTCCAGATGAAGGAGGTGGAAATTCCAAACAGTTGCATTAGAACAGTTTTTCTACCCAGTTTTGTGTCAGCTTCTGTAATGACAGGGGAAGACAGGGATAAAAAAATGCATTAAAATTCTCATTTTTAAAAAGTTTCTAAAATACTGCCCCATGATGTGCTCGGAGATTGATTTGTAAAGGTAATGCTGCATGAAACAGCTCCTAACTTTTTCTTTCAAAGGCTCTGCAGTTCCCTCTTACCAGGAAAACTGTGTCACCAATATAATTTGGAGTCTCACCTGGCAAGAAGTAGTAGCAGCTACTTCAGACATGGGCATGCCAGATGGAAAGGAAGGTATCCACACCTCAAGCAAGGTTGTCCTGGAAATAACTTTGATGCAAAGTTTCAAAAGGTATTCTTTCCCACTGCCTCAATAGCATCATATTGCGATATACTCGCTTTGATAGTCGTGAAGTTTACTCATTGGTTTACTCATTTGCTGAAAAGGTGTGCTATCATATTTTAGACAAGCCAATAACAAGCAATCTCTTAAAAAATGTGTCTCTACAAGAGGTGTGTGGGAGGAAGTATAAAACAAGGCTGGAAAATACTTCATAAATTGTCTTGAATATAGCAGTGTTACTTGAAGAGCATTAAAAACCTGCAAGGTGTTCCTTCGCTGAAGGAAATTCCTTTGCTGGCATGGCTTTAACCTACTAACAGCGACTAGATAGGATGCAAGAAAAGAAAACCAGAGTATCAGTGTACAAATGCTGACTACCATCTGGCACAGATGTCATTTACTGCTGTTCATGAATCAGAATCCAGTTAAATTTAACAGATTTAGCCATCTATCTGTCTTTGCAATGCTAGGTATTATCAATAATTATTCTTCGAAGTTGCAAACTCTGTTGTTCGTTATTTTGTGAACTGAAATTCTTGACTTTTTTTTATTAGCATAGTGTTTCTGTTTAGGGTAACACTCTAAATACACAAATTGCAGAATCTAAGACTGACAAAAACATTTAACAATAGTAACCGTTCAGCTCTAGAATTGTGTGTTTCACAGCTGCTTTTTGAAAGAGAGCTATCTCTTGCTAGCTGAAGGGGTAACTGCTGAATGGTGATGTTTTTAACTGGCTGCAATAAAATTAGAAATGTTCAGCTTAATTTTCAGAAAAACACATGTAAATTATTCTTTCTAAGAAATGTGATTATTTTGCCAATTAACTGTGAATAAAACTGTGTATCCGGCATTATGTAACCATACATGTATATATTTTAAAATGTGTTATATAGCAATTAGAAAAACCCCATAGCAGAATTGTATAAGCTTTACAGTGTTTGCATTTTCATGTTTAGAGCTGTATTTACATGCTTGCAATATTCAGGGATTAAGTTAAATAGTTAAATGCCCTCTGTCCAACATTTCCTTATAAAAGGAAAGGTCTGGGTACCTGAGCTGTTTACGAGCTGCAAAAGAATGTATCAAGGTATCATCATTAATAATGACAGCCAGTTTACTTTGCTTGTATGTTAAGTCATGAAAAGCATCCTATTGGGGTGATAGGAGATACTAATTTCATTAAAGCTTTATCCATTTCCAACCTCTTGGACTCTTAAAATTTGATGTAACTAGCTTTTTTCCTAGGACAATAAAAAGTGTTTTCAGAAGTTTGTTTTGGCAATTTGGGCCAAGAAACAAAAATGTGATTTGCTTGTTTGTTTATTTTAATTTTTTTATAAACAGAAAAAAAAATGCTGTTTAAACGTGAATTCTGGCTGGCAGGTGAGTTAATGACAAAACCAGAGACATGAAGGAGTGAAAGCAAAGGGAAGCACAGCCGCTGTGCCGGTTATAAAGCCTTTTTAAAACATGGTTGCTTCTAGAATTATACTGTTAGCATTAACCACTCTGCTAAATGTAATTTCAGAGCAGCTTGGCTATGCTGGGACCAATAATGTTTCAGCAGATGTTAACAGTGAGGGAATTTAAAGATTACAGAGTTTCATGGGTGTAGTAAAGCTGCAGTGGGAACAGAAATATTACCGTAGCTGTTATGTTCTGAGTGCACCACATTTACTGACAAGTAATACATGAGTGATAGTGAGGACCAGGGGAACAGAACTTTATACTTACTGGTCAGCAGCCTATAAATTCCATAAATTAAACAAAGTTTTATGTATTTTTCATTTCTTTTTAGAATGATCCTCTCTAAGGGCCCCTGCTTCACGTTAATTCCGTCGACACAGCGTAGCTCTGTCTTTCAGCATTTTTTCATAAGGGTATTTCCCCACCTATATGTTTCCTTTTCCTCTTTCTCCTGATCACCACTCAGAAGGTTTTCACAAGCAATGCTTTCTCCCTGGCGATCCTCCATGGGTTAAGCCTTGACAATCAAAGAAAGAGCTGTAGATATCAGCTTCTGTAGGAAGAAGGCTCTTCACAGAAACACTTTTTTTTTCCAAAAATGAGGCCAGCCATTTTGTGCACAACTTCTGCCCACAGTCTGCAGGCAAGGATATAATCATCTTGACTTACTGAGACTGCAAGAGATTTACAAATTCATGGAGAAGTTGATACTCTTTAACTGGCCTTCCTAAAATATTAAGGCTGCAAATCTAAGAGGAATAAGACAAACTGGAAGGATACAGGCACTGCCACCTTGTAGCAACATACAGTGCAGTTCTAGCAGTAACCAGAGTTTGGGGGTAAATAAATTGGTCAGACATTGTATACAGATGTGAGGCATGTGTCTGCTCCCAGGTCTAGCTACAGAGAGAAAACATGAGCCGAGCGCGTGTTGCAGAGGCCAAGGCTAAACTTGCAGAAAGCACAAACTGCTGTATCAGGGCTCGATTACATTACATAAGTATGGATGAAGTGTTAAGTTGAATTAATTTAAATTTCTATGTTTAGTTGATATTTAGCCAGTATTCAGCTTTTCATGATCATGCCACTCAGCGACAGCATTGCTTACCAGTCAAAGAAAAAGAAACTAGGCTCTTCGGAGAAACACAGAAATGAAATTTGTGCCATTTTCTATCAAAAAATTAAACAGATTTAAGTGAATGCATCCTGCTCTGTTGCAGAAAGGGAGACCAGGAGAAGATAATTAATGATGTCACATTTTAAAGGCACCCTCCCATAGACTACACAGGGCCTACTGACTTCTTTTCTGCTTTCAGGCTGGGCATTAAGAGGGAAAGCAATGGCCTCTTGTCAACTTTTTCCATCACAGAGTTCACTGCAAGGCACCACCCATGTAAAAGTGCCCTTCCCGTGATGCCGGCCGTGCAGAGCCTGCAGCCAGCATTGGTCCTGCCCCAGACCTGTCCCTTAAGTGACTCAAATGTGCATATGAAAGAAAACAATGCAGTACCGGTATGGTGCTCGTTAGGACAGAAGATCACAATACAGCAGACTACATCGCGAAAGCCTTTTTATTTTGATGGCAGTCTTTCACTGTCTATCATAAACTTAGTGAAGCAGGCTTTCTCTATCCAGCTCTCCTTTTATTGGGCACAAATCATTGCTGACAGGAAGTTTTATGCCTAAATCCGTTTACTGTCCTTGTTGGTAGTCTTTAAATTAATATTTATAAGCGGAGAGAGGCCTAAAAGGATGCAGCAGTAAAATATCTAAATGCTTCAGTTTGGCTTGAGCTGATTTTTCTCCTTCTCGACCACTGACATTCCTTAATTACTGGTGACCCAGGCATGTATTGTCTCTGCTGCTCCAAGCCTACAAATCACTCTCTCCCATAATGTTGTGGCTGACAAAAGGGGAGGTTCAAAGCAGACCAGTTTGTATGATATATTGGATGAATAGGTGTGAGTACAGGGAGAAGAGAGAGAGAAAGAAGTACCTTCAGAGAAATGCCTTAAGAGAAGCAACTTAAAGCTGAAACAAAGGATTTGGCTATGAGGAAAAAATGAATAACGTTTGGCTTGGCAAAAGTAACAGATTTAGTTGCTGTAATTTTAGAAACAGTGGGAAATAAACCGGAGGGCATACTGAGCTCAAAAAAACCTCAGTCGGGCATATTCAGATCTTGAATGGATGATACATACGCTCACCCTCAGCAAAATGACCATTTTCATTAAATCAACATGAAGGACACTTCTTTTGTATATCAAAAATGTTGGATGACAACCTGAAATTAGAACAAAGCTGATTAAACTAAATTTTTGTTGTACTCAATCTTTTCCTCCTTTTCCTTAATATTTTGCTTACTTTTTTGGTTGATGTCTTCTGTCAAAGTAGGTGAAGGGTGTGCAACAGAAGAAAAGAAAATAAGCAAAAACAGATCAGCTGTCACCACCTTAGCACATAAGCACATAAAAATAATGGGGCTGGCTAGACTGGAAAAAAAAGAAGAGATAACAAATGGTGGAATCCTCTTAAAATGTCATTCTAGGAAAAAAACCAAATCGTAAAAGAGAAGAGGGACAGAGGGTTCTAGTCTGCACCCTGCTTCTGATGGACATTAAGTTTTGGCACATGAATCATTTTACACCTACATGGGAGGATCCCTAAACCAAAGGTAGCAGATAGCCATCCATGTGGTAATCCAAATCACCATTGTCTGTCCACTGAAATCTTCTTCACATGGAATGAATGAGATGTTTATGTTTTCTGGGTAAGAGATAAACAACTGAATAGTTTGCAACAGAATGACTGAAAGATGCAAATAAAGATCTTTCAAATCTCCTACTTGTGTCTTTGTACCCACGAGATCTTTCTGTAAGGAGTGTAGAAAAGGTGGATTAATACACACCCATTTCATGTTGGGAATGAAGCCGTTCATCATCCTATTTTATTTACTCTGCAAAGACTAATTTGGGGATATAAATAAAAATTTTTTCTTGAAACCTCAGTTGACTATTTCATATATTTGCAGATTTCAATTATGATGCTTGACCAAACTTTCCTCCACATCCGTGGCTGCCGTACATACCATCCCAGTGTGCTGGTAAGTCTTCAGTGCTCTCCTTCCCAGGAGAGCTTTACTTCATACATGCTACATTTACATACTAAAACAGGGATATATTTGATAGCTGGGAAGAAGACTGGGAAATAAACTGTTAATTCTTTAGTAGCTCAAAACTGCTGTTCCTTTGTGTTCAAAAACCTAAGCTGCCTCAGGTAGTCTTCAAACTTCTTTTCAAACTGTGGTCTTGCCAAGTGAGATAGCTAATGAATGTAACAAGCCTGTTCTCACAATTATACAACAGGCACGATTATGTGTTCTATTAGAATGAATCAGACTCCCCCTAAATCCCATTCTTCCCAAGCAAGATAAAATTATAAGACTTGTAGAATAAGCCGATCATCTGCTGAGGGCAACTAATTCCCATATAAGTCTCTCTGCTCTTGGGTAATCAAGCATCCAAAGTGATTCATTCTAGAGCTTAAAAGGAGATGGTATTTTGACACCTGGGCTGCTACCCTGAATCTCCAGACACAAAGACACACGTGTGAAATTTGAGGCGGGACATATGTGTGTGATATTAGAAAGCAAGACATAAAACGCAGGATGATGCAGGACAACAGATGCAGACTTGACGAGTGCTGTTAGTCAACTAACTTTTAGCTCACTACTTTTTGACCTCAGTCCCCTTGTAAGGACACAAATAAGCAGTGATAGATAAGGTTGAAAAACCAAAATGTCACAGCATTTCCCTTCGCCTCTTTTTCTTGAGATTCACTTTTGACCCTTTCAAATACATTAAGTATAAGTACGGGGGTGGGGGGAGGGGTGTCCCTTTTTCTATGCCAGCATTTCTCTACCTTTGCAGTGAGCTGTCCAGACTTCCTTGAAATGATGCCTCCATTCAAATAAACCATAGTGAATAGTAGTCAGAGCTGCGTTTTTTCTTGAGCCTAAAAAAAATATATAGCTTTAGCCTCCTTCTGTTTAGATTTTGGTTCCTAAGGCAGATCACGGGACTGTCCACATTCAAACAAGGCCTTGGAATATTTTGTGGTTTTTTTGAACTTCGGGGTTGTTTGGGTGGCTGGTTTTGTTCATGGCTTTTCTTAAAAACAAAAGTGTAACTGGAGTACTAAAGCAGTTTATACAGATTTGGGGTGGGGAGAACATCTAATGTCTTCATTTTATTATAGCTCTTCAGCAACTGGGATAATGCTGTAAATGTGTTGTGTTTCTTTCTGTGGTGGTTTGACTCTGACTGGAGGCCAGACACCCACCCAAGTCACTCCATCACTCCCCTTTTCATCTGGACAGGGGAGAAAATATATATTGAGAGGCTTAGGAGTTGATATAAAGACAGGGAGAGATCACTCCACAATTAGTGTCATGGGCAAAACAGACGCAACACAGAATAAAGGAGTAGTAGTTCTCAATAGTGTGTTCTGAAATACTGCCCTACTAGCCACAAGATGGTACAAGAGTTACCTATAGCTCCTCCTTATTCTGAATCTTTTTTCCTACCAGAAGATGCCTGTGTGGAGCTTTCCATTCAAACATTGCTGGAAAAAGTCCTCAGCTTTTAGTAGTGTTTTTCCTACAACTTGGATGAAGATTGCACACATGCACACAACCGAGCATTTGTTGAAAGAATCTGTGCCTATGCCTGAGGGAGGCTTTCTAAATGCTTTTTCCTTGGTGCCCTGACCTGAAACAAAGCCCCATGGCAATAATTTTCCATAGCTGAGAGACCTTTAAATTGAAATGTTAGGAAGTTGCCTTTCCATTGGCTCCAACCCGTTGTCCTCAATAGCCCGCGTACTGTAACTTCCAGCTGTCCTAATAAGGACAGAATAGTCAGTTCCCTCTTCCGTGCTGTGCGATCAAATGCTTCCCTGTGTCCTGGTGTGAAGGCTTTGCTCCTTTGGGGGAAAATCCTTCAGAAATCGGGTATTTCTGATTTGCACACTGCGTGCTAAATGTCTTAGCCAGGATGTAAAATTTCTATCAAGTTATTTATGCAGGGAAGGTAACAGCTGTGACTAGGTTTTACATTGTGATTCCTAGATTGTGACCCTGATGTTGTGAGGAGCTCAGGAAAGGCTTTTCTCTTTTCATTTACTGTTCTTTCTGCCTCTGCAGGTGGCTTGTTGCTATCTTTTCCACTTACTATCTGGAACTGAATTGAAACATATTTTTGGGCCAAATAAAGTCCAATTCTTTCTCTTCTCCACGCATACCTACCCTCATTTTTTTATGTCCGAGCTTTAACTCCTCCTCCTCAGCGCCCACCCCTCATTTCCCTAGTGAATGTTTTGGTGGACAGTGAAGCGAGGGGGAACAGGACAGAGGAATCATTTATTCTTCTGACCTGAACTAAGCCAAGACAGTATTTATTACAAGCGTTTAATGCATCCTGCCTGAAGTACACAGGATTTCCTTCAGCTCAGGGAGTTCTTTAGAGAGGGGATGGGATTTAGGTACTTAGATGCCTTGAAGTCTGATCCTCCATCTCTTCTTCCCCTGGGCTGAAAAGATGAAATCTTGTGGCACTTCACATAGCAAGGTCTTGGTACCAAGACTGATGCTGTCTTCGGAGTCTGAGGGAATTACAGCCATCTGTGCTTGGCCAGAGTTATGAAGGGCTGGATAGTAAAGAAGTTAGAAATAAAAGGCAAAGGAAGGATTCTGTGAGCGGCAAGAAGGCTTTGGATTTCCACATGCAATCCGTTCTCTAACCAAACTCCTCTGAGGGCTAAAACCGTAAATAAGGAGCTCCAAGCTGCAGCGGGAGACTTCAGTGCCGCCACATCAACAGCTGTAAATCTGCTCTCGAGCTCTTCTTGCTTACCCTGTAGGGGAAGCACAATTCTGCCTGGATGAGGCAGTAGCATTTGGCGGCAGCACTCTGGCAAACAGACTTCCAGATGTTTGATGAGAATGACAGCCTCAGAGAGGGAGTGCTTGAGTGTGTGCATGCATGCCACTCTTTAAAATTCAAGGCTAGCTTGCAGCATTATCAGGGAGTGAAAATGTCAAAAGAAGACAGTGTTCATAGCAGGCATCGCATTTCAGGCCTTAGGAGAAAAAAAGAAAGAAAGAAAAACGAGGGAAGACAGCACTGAAGCAATTTAAAAAGTAAAGAGGGGCAGGGGGCATTAGTTAGAACAAGTCTGGGAAATGTGGAACAAGCTGTTACCCCCAGCCCAAACCCAAGTGCCAGCGCTTGTCTGGCCTCATTGAGGGGTATTTCAGGTCTCTGTGCGCCCTCACATCTGTTCTATACCCACACCCCCTTGCCAGGGCCCATCTCTAGCTATGCAGCATTCAGGAAAATGGGCTATATGTTTTTCCCTCGATGTCTGCCTCTTGCCTCTGACCTTCTCCTGACTTCTGTCACAGATGTCCTTCACTGCCATGCTGTTTCTTCAGTCCCCCCTCATGTTGGTGCATTCTTTGCTTTCCATATACCCCTGAGGTTGTCTGACTTCCTTCTTCCATCACCTGCAAAGTCAATGCCATTTGCCTGCCATTGCACAGCACATAGCTTACACCATATCTTTTTCTGTCTCTCTGTCTATACAGCCTACATAGGTTGCATGTATAATAACAACATGTTAACCTGATCTTTTTTTTTCTTTTTCCTGTTATCTGGAATGTTACATTAGATTTTCCTGATTTACTGTGTATCTGAGCTGAAAAATATCTAGAGAAGTGAATCTACTAAGTGGTGTTATAATTTCCCAAACTTTTTTTTCCTAAGTTTGAAAGCTAATCCTGCTCTTGAGTATCACAACTGTTGTCATTTCCATACTGGCTTATATTTGATGAGGTACTTAAGGATATGGTTTAGCATAGGACAGGAACAGTTGGACTCAATCTTCAAGGTCTTTTCCAACCTTGCAATTCTGTGATTTTTCTGATGAAAGCTTTTAATGACAGTCCCATAGTGAGGGCATGAGGATTTATCAGTACAAATGTAAAACTGTTTCTGCATTCCCATTCAGATATGCTCCCTTCTGTGTGGAATTCCTGCTTTCCAAAATATCTCACGCACGTTTCTCATTGCAGTGGTGATCTCTGCAAGTGTATGTATTGTAAATTTAAGCTTTGCCGTCCCTGCAGAAAGGCAAACCTTTTGCTTCACACATAAATATATTACAATCTTTTTTTTTTCTTCCACTTGAGTGTAAATCTCCTGTAATACAAACCTGATATCCCTTTGCAAAGAGAAGAATCTTGGTTTGGCTTTGTTTGGAAAGAGATTTCAGGTGGATCCAGCAGTGTTGGGCAAGGCATCGAAGGGTCATGGTGGCTGAGTGCACCAATTGCACCTCTGCGAGTCAGACTGAAACACGGCTTTTGACAAAGGACTCACACACTACACTGATAACCACTGCCCTGCTAGGAGAGTATCTGTGCTGCCCTGCTGAGGGTATGAGAGCTGGTGGCTCGGTGAATTGCTTTTGTTCCAAAGCCTCTGCCATCTCCCCTAAACAAGCACAAGGGACCGATGCTTTCCCTGGCGTAACACCGCTGACCTCTCTGAAATTACACCGGGGATGAATTTGATCAGATTTGTCGTCAAATCCATTTTGTACCAGCAGGAGCACAGGCGAACGAGGCGAGCCATCCCGCGAGTCCCGTCCAGGGCTTTTCAGTTGCCCCTGCTATTACCCCAGGCTCCTTCCTCACCTTAGGCTGAAGGGAATGATAAGGTCCAACTTGTCAGGACTTATTACTTATTCACGAAACTATCACACCTTTGACACATCTGTCAGTTTTTATACAAAAAAACGAATGAGCAAGGATGCTGAAGTTTCCTTTCAGCACACTGGAGGGCAGTCCTTTTTACCACACCCTTAAGGCTTTCATGTCAGGGCTTAGTTGCAATGACAGAGCGGTGTGAGAGAGCTATCATTTTGTCTGGCCATACTGTGCTTTCCTCTGGACAGATTACACTCACCCCCCGGAATTTAAGAGAATTAAGCTTCCATCCTTTATATAAAATATATATAAATAAATAGGTGCAGGGTGTGATTGTTATAAACATATAACATTAGGAATCCAATTTACATTAGAGCTATGGATTAGATGAAGATAGGTCTTTTTTTCCCCCAACACTTCTTAAAATATATTTGGCATGTTGCCACATCATAGGAAATGCTCTTTCGCTAGAGCAAACAGCAAATTTTTTGTAAAAATATGAAATCAAGAAAGGCAAAGGATGGAACAGAGCAGTACATTTTCTAATGAGTTTGTGGTCAGATCTGTAATTTGAACTTGACAGTAGAATCACAGAATTCAGATTAATACAGAACCCACCGGGGATCTTAGGAAACATTATGTTCAATAGAGTGTATGGCTAATGGTTACAAAGTACAAAGGATATGGATAAGCATGGCTGATTTATGAAAATTCTGTCTGTATACTGAATGTATTTATTCCAGCGTTTGGGCTTTGGTTGCATTTAAAATTAAAAGAAAGGCTGCTTATTAATTTTACATGAGCTTTTTTGGCTATCTTGTTCGGGGCCAAGTTCCAAGTGATTTGCTGCATCCTTCTCTACACACAGTCATTACACAGCCTGAACTTCAGAACCGGATCTAAGTTTACAATGCTTTGATAATCCTGTTTCCACACTCCTCGTTTTCTGAAAATCACCATAACTAGGAGCAGGGCTTTGAATCATTAATTTCCCTGTAGGAGAGAGAGAAAAGGGTGCACATATGACAAAGTTTTTCAGTACCACCATGTACACTGCTGAGGTCAGAACTTTTCTTCAGAATCCAAACTCTGTGAACTAAACTTCCACAATGTATTCTTATGCTGTCAGTGAGCTTGTCAGCCCTTTGTGAACTCATTTGGATAACCTATGTTGCTATTCTCATGAATTTTGGTGGCTTGTTTATTGTAACAGTACATGCCGAAAAAAAGGCAAGATATTAAAGAATAATCTTTTCCTTTTAAATTTAATGAAAAAAAACTGTCACAGGTATTGTGTACAGTTTGGAGCCACCTCTCATAAAAATGTAAAGCTTATTGAATCACAGAGTTTGCATGTGTACATATACATATGTATATTTTAACTTAATAAGGTTTTAATCTATTTGATTATTTCAGACAAATTTGCCAAAACAAAAATCTTTAAGATTTTTTTTAAGAAAACAAGCACACGTTTACTTTTTGTGGAAGGAAGGATGGATGGGGATGGTGAAGAAAAGACATCTGATAAGGACACTGCCTAATGACAAGACTGCAAAGTGAGTTCATGCATTATTAACTATAAAGAATCCACACAGTATATATATCTATATATTTCTCAGAGAGTGTGAGAGATGGACCATATGTGCCCCACCCATGGGAAAAGCTTCAACTGTAGTTCACAATTAATTATGAGACACAAAGCAGTAGGAAATGGGGCTTCATTAGTTCTGTTCTTGCAAAAGTTCTTATTTATGCTTTTATTTTCCTTCCATGGCACTTCCAAACATAGATAATGTGACATTTGACTGTACCTCAGGTTTTCTTTTGGTACTGCTTTTCAATCTGTGGTAAAAAAACCCCACAAGCCCATGTGTTAAATAACATAAATCGAATAGAGTTATTCTTCCTTGTGCACCTATTATTCTCCTAGTCTATATAATGTCTTTAGTAATATTATTATTATTGTTGATAAGGATATTTTTAAATCCTAGACTCTCCGCAGTGCTATAAGAGGGAGTCAAGCTGTTCCAAATATTAGAACTAGTAAAAGTAGATTCAGAAAAGTGGACCGAGCTCCCAGACAGCATTTCTCAATGGATAACTGTGTGTTCTTGCTTAAACATGATTTTTGTCATCATCTTTAACATCAATGAAATTGAACTGCCTTCCAGACTCTCACTGGGCGGGGGGACAGGGGATGGTGCGCACGCAGGTGTGGATATGCAGAGTGGAAAGGGTGATAATTGCAAGAGGAACATCCTCAAGTGAGCCAGAAATGTCATGTGAAACAACCTCTTTTCCCTGTTTTGTATTCAACCTTCATTTCCAACTTCTTGGAAAGATGAATGAAGGCAGTACACAGGCAGAATAAGAAAATTACCATAAAACAATTATGTCATCAAAACTAACATCATACTCTGTGTCCTAACTCCTTCAAATGTGGGGGTCCAGAAATGATGCTTTAGTTCCCTCAAAACATCATGACTAGAGCCAAGGTCTGATCCATTTTGAACCATCTAAAGTCTTGTTACTGTGTTTCTGTTGTAGGAAGATCTTCCCACTGCACTGGCTTTCCCATGCCTGCACACCTCAATTCATGGATTACTGCAACAGATTCAGAGCATGGTACTGACTGAGAGCCCGACCTGTCTCCCACTGAAGACAGTGGCAGGGCTCCCCTTGACTTTGACCACAGACAGACCTGAAGCAGAATGTGAAAAAGCAGATTACGTCCTCGATGTTTAAGAAATGTATTGACTCTCAGACATCAGTTTTGCACAAAGCAGAATGTAGTTAAAATGATCGTAGTATAATGATCTTTATTTTGAAAAGAAGATAGTGATGCAGGAGGTAAAAGAGGAGCACTTCTTCTAATTATATTACAGACATAACAGGATGCAGAAGTGATGAGGCCCCGCTACAGCAAAGCAGCTAAGCACAGGCTTAAAATTAAGCATTTATTTAAGGGTTTTGCTGAATAAGGATGAGATCATTCACATACTTAAAGTTAAATGCATGCTTAAGTGCTTTGCTGAATCTGGGCCCAGATACATAAACCATTAAACAGTCACTTTAAGAAAACGGTGGAAAGCTGTTATACAATATCTAGACTTTTTAAGTCATATCTCCTACATTTCCCACTATCTCTTTCTTATTAGCTCAAGGAAGAGGTTTTTAAAGCTCCAGTTCACCAAAAATTATAATGTTCATTGCTACCCGATTGTAATTCAAATTGCTGCGCGGAGCCCCAAGCATGTGTTCAAACATATAATCAAGCAAACAGGAGACTTGAGTCTTGCCAGTTGGAATACTGTCGGTCGCAGATGCTATGCAGGGGTTTTTTTGTCCTTTTTTTTTTTTTTTAGGGTTTTTTTTTTAGCATAAATGTAGAGGGGTAGGGAGGTTGATACAAGCTGGCCTTTGTTGTCCATTTTTGGTGTTCTGCTCCTGTGGCTTGGGTTATTTGGGTACATGTTGCTTTGTGTCTGTGAGGGGTCTATTTTTCTTTTTTTTTTTT
>VZTU01000744.1:52515-122581 GCA_013400835.1 Zapornia atra
TTTCTCTCCTCTCTCTCTCCCTCTCTCTCTCTCCCCTGGTCAGAGAAGCAGTACTCATCACCTGGAGTGAAGGCTGACAGGAATGAACATAGGCAGGAAGCAGCGTGACACACACATTGCCATGCATGACTGACCAGCAGCCATCAACAGCAATTAAACATTGAGAGCACTGGATCCTTTTGGACAGGTTCAAGTTTCCTGGCACTGCCGTGATTAGATGTTTTGCACTGTTTCCCTGTAGTCAGTATGTGACACATTCCCTTTTGCTTGCTCTTTTCTGATATTTATTTTTGCACTGTCCTGGTGTTAGCAACTTCTCTTGGAAAATTAATCACTTAAAAAGGAATCATTTCAAAGGAGACTTGTGAGGCAAGTTGAAGAGCAAACAGCTGTTGTAAAATCAGCTTTCTTTTAAAAAAAAAACAAAACAAAAACCCCACAGAATTCCTTCCCTTCATTCAAACATTACAGCATTTAAACATTTTTGAATAATGATAGGTGTGTGTGAGATCCAGTGAGAGAAAACTCTGTGAATGGCAGAAGACAGTAAAGAAAAACACAGGCCTTTGGGTTTACCCAGCCAGCTGCAGTTTTATTGTAATTTAAGACGACAAAACAAAATGCCCTTAAAGGCAAGACTGGAGTGAAGAGTGACTGCAGTTATGCTGGACTGTCACTTGCTTGCCCTCATTTCAGGGCTGAGATCCAGAGCAGCCCAACTGCCCGGCGTTTAACAAAGGCCCAGACTTCCAGGGCAAGGTCTGTGGCTTGGCACCAAGTGCTGTGCGGAGCAAGGCCGAGCTACAGCACCGGAGGCAGCGGCGAAAGGCCTTTTGGCACACGACAAGGTCTCATGCCTAATTGAATAGTCACAGGGTTTGAGGCCAGAAAGGCTCATTATGGCTCGATTCTGACCTCGTGAATCGTCGTCCTCTCCATTCCCCCAGATTGAGTCCAGCAGCTTGCATGCAATTGATTAATCGCTTCTGTTAATTTGCGGTCTCCTAGTCTCTGCAAGGACCTAGGAGGTCCTCTAATAAGCTGTAAGAAGACTTCTGTGTAGGAAACCTTCATGCCTATGCCCTTCCCGTCTTTCACCTTTCATGTGCAAGACATGGTTCCAAACATGGTTTCGAGCAGATGAAGCGATAAGTAATCAAAACTAAGGGAATTTCATCATTCTGCAAGGAGTAGCGTGAGAGGGCAATGTCATTTTAAATGGGTTGTGCTTTGCTGTGCAGCAACCAGCCCAGCCACAGCAGCACTGGCATGCATTAGACTTGCTCCCTAACTGTTAATTCCCTCTTGCGCAGTTAATGGGGGATGCTCCGGCCGTGCATCTGTTTCACCTTTATGTTCTTGCAATAGCATTTAGAGGCCAGAGCAACCCTGGGGCTTTAATACTACTGCCTGTCGCTGATAATACAACTGTTTAAGAGCTTTTTCTATTGGATAGATGGCTAGGATCATGAGGGCAGAAATAAGAACTGCTGTAAGGATTGGTTCCGAATTAGTTATTCTCAATGGTCATTCTAGATTGCCATATTTGATATAATAATTCTACTCTTTTGTGAAGCATAGTGTATTGATAACACCTGAATAAGCCTCAGAAGAACAGTGTGAAGCAGAAAATGTAATTATTATTTCTGTAATGCAGATACAGAAACAAAGACACAAAAAAGGATGAGTGACTTGCCCAAGGTCATAGAGTAAATCAGAAATGTAAATATATCAGAACACCAGCCACATCGTTTCTGTATGTTGTGGGAGCATTCAGGAAGAAATAGCTTACTTGAATTCTGGCTTTTTGCAGATTTTCAAGCACTTTCGATTTTTCTCCTTGTAGTCTTCCAGGATGTCGTGATTTATCATCATAGGCACTTGTATGGATATTAAGGAAAGAAGAGTGTAAGATGGTAACAAAGTGATGCTTGAATTCCTGCTACCAAAGTAAATAATGATCAAAGAGACTGGGCATCTAAGCCTGGAATGTCACCTTTACCTTTGAGTTAGATTTTGGCCCTTCTGGTCACCTTTCTGGTGATGACTTGAGAAAATAACATGAACAGTGAGATTTTGGGTCTCTGGCCTAGGAGAGTTTTGGTCAGCTTCATTGACAACCTTCCCAATGTAAAGGAAGCACAAAAACTACGTGAAAAATTGAACATGCAAAGGAGAATCAGTACCTACTTCATCAATTAACTTCAGTACTAACTTCTCTAACACTCTTAGTAAACCTATTCTGTCACAGCTGAGATGCAGCAGCAGATTTTGCTCTAAGAATTGAAGCAAAACTATATAAGGAGAACACAGCAAACCAGAAGATTAAAAAGTAGCACTGCATAAGTCAACTGCTAGTTGCTGACATCAATAAAATATTGTCCTTTATTATAGTCATTAGGGAACCTTTTAACAATGATTAAAATTTCTTAATAATGTAGTAAAATTTTTAGCTGTTGCCTGGAAAGAAGAAGGTACTCTGAACTATATGTCATGCAGATATTTCAACCAAAAGCTGTCATATGATGGGGGTATTAGCAAGTACTTCTTAGAGTTGATGGTCTGTTTCTGGAACCCACTCAGGCAAATAAAATTATATATATGTGTGTATAATATTTAATACAAGAACATCAAGATGTTCTGGCAACTGAATAGCACTAAGTGATTTAAGCTCTTTACGGAGCTGAAACCTTATTAAGTATGAAGTTCTGGATTTCAGTGTTTACTTCACCTCCTAGACGGTGTCTTCCTTTTGGTTCTGTTTTCTGTGTGCAGAATGTGAAACCATTAAATTAAACTGAAGAGTTTTCCAGCCTCAGGAGGTGTATGGTGGTAGCACTAAACAGAGTAACAGCATAAGAGCATTGTTATTGATCAGACATGGCTGGGCAAAGCAGTATTTCACATGGATAGAAGGATTTTTTTAAATTAATTTTTGGAAATAGAAGAATGTGATATTCTGTTCTACCCATATAATGTTTGAACTTTGAGAGCAGACTCTCCAATGGCTGAGAAAGCCAAAGATTTTACTTTAAAAACTGTAACAGCACTGGTGTTTCTCTACCTTGGCAGAAGTGTGGTTCATGTGAGGTTGGCACATGATGTGTGAGACTGACTATATGATTCCTATGGCTCAAAATTACATGAAGCTTAGTGGAGCTTCCTACTTCCTCTGTGTGCAGCAAACAGTACACCATTATGATGAAACTGCATCATGTTCTGATGTATTTGAAATCACGACTGGTAGGAGAAGGAAAGGGAAAGCACACCACGTGTAATGGCACCAGCAAGGAGGATTGAGGCAAACAGAGCATAAAGCTGTTAAGCAGCATGTTGGCTGCGGAGAGGAGTAATGACTTGAGCCTGGTAACATCCTCTGAGGCCTTAACAGCCTTAAATATTCAGGTTGCTCATCACTGGAAAGAGAGCAGTGATGCCCCACAGAACGGTGTGAGAGGACTGATGAGGAGGAAGGGTGAACAGTGGCTGCAGTTACCACCAGATTAACTCCTTACCTACAAGTACAGAGAATCTTTGTTCATTGCTCACAAAGCAGTACACGGCTTTGATTGTAGACCGGTTTGGTCCAAATGCTCTCAAACTTGGAGTATGTGTTTAAACAGCAACAATAGGACAGATTCTGATCTTAATTTTAACTTTATCTGGAACCTAGTGAGCCAGTCAAGATGATATCAAGTACATTTCCTCTCTCACATCAAGCCATTTTTATTGAAATGTACGATCCACATATTTTCTTGGTTCTAAAGAATGTTTGTGCTTACTCAGATCTGAGGTAAAAATGGGGGTCAGAACCGTTTGAGGAAGGATTTCCCATGATATCCCCAAAGAGATAGCTGACACCCAAGAATTATTTTTTCTTTTCTCTTTACCATGAATGTTTTGAAGTTCAGTGATGGATCTAAACTGATGTACCTGGTTTTGGTCACTCTTATCCAATATCTGATCTTCACTGACCTTTGGGGGCAGCCAGAATTTTCAAAATTCAACATTCTGGTGGTATCTGCAACATTGCTGGATGGAAGGTGGCCCAGTGGGGAGAGACATTTGGATAGGTGCAGGAAGACTGACACTCTGCTGCAGATCAGAGCACTGGGGGGGAATTAGTGGTGTCGAAGTAAGCATATGGCTTTATAAAGTACTATGTTCAACTAGGTTTGTGTTTCAGCACTGTCCTGGGACTTCATCCTGCCCTTTGAAGCGTTCTGTGAATGGGTGTTATAGTAGAATGCCAATAGGGTTTTCAGAGGAAGCATCCTGGTTTGGTTTCCTCACAGGTATGACCACCTTGTAGCTGTAATTTTCTTTCATAACAAGAAAAATCACTGTGAAAATTTCTAGGAGAAAATCCAGAATATCAGTTGCAAAAATTAAGAAAATCAAATAGAATTGAAGTACGTATTTGCCTATTTCTTGTAGGTTTAATTCTGTCTTTATCCTCATGCCATATTTCACCCTGAAAAATACTCAACCAACCTGACAACAGAATATCGCAGGATGCAGTGGTCAAATGAGGAAAGATAAAATTGCTAATCATGGGCAGAGGAAACAAAACCAGGATTAGTGACCACCAGATTAACAACATTTTATCCACGTCATCTGCTCTCCAATACTCTCCACTTGCTACCTGTTGCAGCCAGTTGATGCTTAGAACTTCTTCATAGTAAGGCTGACAGAGCATTGGAACAGACTGCCCAGGGAGGTTGTGGAGTCTCCTCTCTGGAGATATTCAAGACCCATCTGGACGTCTTCCTGTGCCACCTGTCCTAGGGAACCTGCTTTGGCAGGGGGGTTAGACTTGATGATCTCTTGAGGTCCCTTCCAACCCCTATGATTCTGTGATTCTGTGATTCTTACCCTGTCCCCTGCTTCAGCCATCATCAGGTATGTTATGGACTGTTACAAATCTCAGGAATATAGGTAAGATTATTTTGCTTCACTCCTTGCTCAATGCACGTAAATGAGCACAGCAGCAGGGTGATGGTGGGGACTAGGATCTCTTTTAGCTCCGAGGGCCGACTTTTTAGTGTGTGTACTGTTACTACCTAGTTTAATTAACATCTGTGCCAATCAGAGCAGCTGCCTATAACATAGAGAAGGTTAGCTGAGCATTCAAGAAGATAAATGAGACAAGGGGTTGCCAAGGGGATGGTATGTCAGACACATGCCGTGGCTGCAGCATACATACACGTTCTCATTAGCTGTACTGCTCTTAAGTCTGGGGGCAGAGTTAAGGCTTTAAGGCAGGATTGATACATACTTTAACTTCACATATTTTAAATTTAAAAATATAAATACACATGCATTGGAGATTCTGAAAGGGTATGTGACCCCATCAGCCAATTTTAACCCTATGTGGATAGAACATTAAAGCAGCTAATAGAAACGATTAAACATTTGACGTCTGAGAAGGATTTCAATAATAGGTATGGTATTCCCTCCAGGAGCTCTAGAAATAGTAGAGCTACCTAAATTCAAATACCAAAACATCTCAAAAATGGAAGATTTAGAATATCTCACAAATCAGGAGACTCCACTCCAACTGTATACATTACTTGCTATAGTCTCATGAACCAGTTGGTGTTATAACAATATGGAAGGGTCTGAGTTAGGCACCTTACGGAAGCAAAGAGCTCTTCTCAGACCTTAATAATCTTCAGTATTAGTTTTGGATTTTAAATTCTTTTTAGCTCCTTTTTATTTTCCCCTCCCTTTTAAATTCATTGTGAAAACAAGCTGCAGTGAGATCATCGTATTTGGACGTATTAGCTTCAGAATGATTGTAGTAAAATCTTTATGCCCCAGCACCCTTACAGCATTGTAATGCAATAGTCATAGGGTCTAGACATACAGTGGAATAGTTTTGCCATCACAATCTTGCATCCAAATGGCCTCATAAGACAATCCCTCTAGACATGCAATGAAATCCTTTCCTCCAAGTGACAGCATCACAAACTCTAATTGTTAGGCATTATTCTTTCTTTGACATTGACATGAAATCTGTACTACAAAATGCAGATATCATGCAAGTTTACATTGCATTAGCACACTCTCTGGAATTAATATTTACCTACATACTAATTATTCTTCAGTTATACTGAAGCTATACAAATTGCCTTGGCTTTTCAACATTTTCCTTGCCTGAGTTACCTTACGGTGGTTTTGTAGGGAAGAAAGTTTGTTAGATCTGAATGGGGAAAAGCAGTGACCTTTAAAGCATCGAAGCAAATGGTTTACAATTCTACAAAAGAAAATAGAGAAGTTTAGTCTCCTTTTTTTTTTAAGAAACCTAAAATGTTCAGAAGACAAGTAATCTCAGATTTATGAACAGCAATATTTGCATACTATATTTCTCCATATAGTTTCAAAACTAATTCCTTTTCAAGGTACTCATCAATAGTAAGACAAGAGCTACTCTAAGCTTCTCTAAAATTTATTCTGAAGCAATGAAGGAAATTAACTCCCACTTTCACTGATGCATCTACAGCAAACTCACAGTAGCAGGAAGTTACAATGTTATTTTTTAAAAACATATTTCTAATTTCCTCTTGGCATTTATTGGAAAGCAGAAGGTGATTGGTCTTGGAAGCTGAGGCTGATTAGCTCTACTAATGTTTTTCAGCATAATCACTTTGCTTCAGCAAAGGCTGGTCATCTCTGCGATGAGCAACCCAGGCCTCTGAGGAGACAGGATGTACACTGGGGCAAAGACAAACTTTTGGTATTTTACAGCAGATGTGTGGTCTGAGGGAATGCTCTTTTTAAGAACAAAGGCTGAAGAGACATAATGGCCCTGAACAAAACAAGAGATAGGAAACCTGCCTTCTTTGATCCTGTCATGTCCTTTCTGTAAGCTTTCATCCAACAAAGGGAACAAAGTTAGGAACCACTCTAGATAGCCCAAAAGAAGTTCTGCTGACATCTGTATTAGCTTTTACTGGATCATATCATCAAAACTTGTGTTACCAGCTAGTCTTACTTTAAAATACCTAGTTTTTCCTCACAGGGAATGGGATTCCAGCTATGAAAAATCAACATAAAATACCAGCCTGGTTTTAATTCCCAAAAGAGAGTGTGGGTATTCAACAAAGTCCTCTACATACTTGACCATCCTTGTTGATTTCACTTGCAAGGTGCTATTCCAGCAGTGCTGAGTAAGCCAGCCAAACCCTCTAATAAAATGTCCTAATAAAGAAGAGCCCCAGCAAGCAACAGACACTTAGGCTGAAATGGGAGTATTGGTCACAGGGGAGTATACTGTTGAAACAAGGGTGTTGGAAGTTGAGGATAAAAGAGACCCTGCCACCACTTTCATGGTGAAAATAACATGTTTTTTTCTTAGAACAAAGCTGTGCCAAAGGTTTTGCATTTGAATATTTTTACTCATATAAGGGAGAAAAAAAAGTCTTTTCACTAAAGAGATCCAGTATATTTTCAAAATGCTTTGGTCCCTTACTCTAAATTTAATGATGCGAGTACATTTACAGTGGACTCATTTGGGGTGCAAGCATGCATACTTTGTGGATAATGAAGTCGTCAGCAGTTGCTTGGCATTACTGGATAACTAAATAGCTACTACAGCATTGTTGTGAAGAAGTTAAAATAGCCTGGGGCAACCCTATTTTATGCATCTGAGTTTTCCCAAACTAATTCTGCATTCATGAACTGTTGCTATTTGTATCTGGCAGGATGAAGCTTCTAATTTTTTTACACTTTCCTTAGCCTCTTTGGAAAATTTCCCCATTCCCCTGTTCAAATAGATGAAGTGGGAGTTACTCTCCGTATGAAGAGGGCAGGGAGAGGATGCTGCACAGATGAACACAAAAAGTGTCTCAAAGGGCAGGTTACTTTTCATTCTGTCTCAAGGTATAAGCACTTTTCAGATGATTCATTATTAAAATACAGTATCTCCTGTATCAGAGTAACTCTGTTGTTTAATTCACTAATGTATCCACTTGATGTCACTGTCACTGCCCAGTAGAACTGTTAATGTCAAAGGGCTTTCTGGTCATAAAGACTTTGCACCAATAAGTGACTGAGCTGCACCGAGTCCGTTGTCTTTTGGACCCTTCTGTTGATGTGGACACTTCTTTTCCCTCATCCTCTTTATTCATGTTGTGCATCTCCCCAAGAGAAAAACACTCACTTTTTCAAGGTTGTGTTTTCCTGCACAGCAACATTCTATCGTTTTATTTTTCTTGTGAGTAGAGAAAAACCTTGTAGCATTGCCTTAATTATTTGTTATTACTCATTTCTTCTGAAGGATAGTGCTAGTATTAGAGAACTCGGTGAATGTCATGTATTTACTGAAATGTTGTGTGGTTTCTTGGTACTCCTATCATCATTAGGCATCTTAATTCTTGAAAGATCTACATTTTGCTGTTTTCCTCTCTTCCTCATTCCAGCACACCTTTTTCCTCCTCCAACCATCTCCTAATATCACATTCAAACCTTACTGAAGCAAAAAAGTGATGTCCATACATACCCCCATATATGTCTTTTCATAATGAAAATAGATGCTTCAAAAAAACAGACAAAACCTAATTCTTAGTTATGTTTGCCTCCATCTCTCCTAGGACCACCAGACTGAGATAATATCGTGTGAGAGGGGAGTAGAGCACTTAACTACTTTAAGCTGGGATTTAGGCAGTCGTCCACAGCAAAAAGCAGCTATCACATGTGAATAGTTCCTTGCCAAAGCCCATTGGCCGGGATCAAGTTCTCTGGGGACAGCTGTATCCTGCTTTAACAGGCCTTGATCCTTTCACTGTTGTCTTCTTGCTGTCCGTGTAATAAACACTTTCTGTCAGTCTGTAGCCCTCTGTTCCGTGCCAGAGTGAAGATCCCATCTGACAAAGCAATGCAAAATGCTCTTCTGTGCTCCAAGCCCTGAGTGTCTGGGTCTTAGCTCCCCTCCTGCCCCCTCTCTAATGCCACTCTGCTGGAGCCCTGCAAAGGGCTGGAAAGCTGAAGGACCGGCATGTGGCTCTGCATATTTCTGCTCAGGAGTTTTATTAGTTGTGTGCAAGTAGGTATTATTGTGGGGGCTGGAAAAGAAGATTGTAAGTGTTTCATGGAAACACGCGCTCAGAGCCAAATCCTCATTAAAAATTGCCTTAGCATCCCGGCCAGGAGAGAATTGCAGACACAAGATTATTTGTGTATGCTGCACTTTTAGAGGGTTACTGAGATTCATGTTCCTTTCTACAACATCTCAGAGTCAAGCTTTGCTCCAAGAGGAATAGCCAAGATTTTTCCCTGTAGAGCTACAGCAGCTTTGTACTGGCCCAGAAGACCAAAGCGACCTTAAAACCGGTGCAGCAGGAAACAAGAGGATTATATTATTTCAAGAGACAACTTAGACATGGCATTCTCAAAATCATCACCTCTCTCCGCTGCCAAAATAGGATGCATGGCAATGGTACTGCTTGCCCAGCTTCATTCTTAGCTCTTGCACTCCTGCCCTCTGGGCTGTTGGTAGCCGGTGTTATTTAGAGCTGTCCTTATGCTTGGACTGCAGAGGTCTTGCTTGGCATGCCGCCATCCCAGGCTCCAAAGATATCAGAGGCCAATGTTTCTGCCCTGAGCTGTGAGCTCAGGCCGTGGCAAATGATCAAGATCAAAGGTTTCTTCTTTTTTCTTTTCAAAGCTTTGGGGTTAAATTCTTTCCCATGCAAGGGCTCCCTTCAGTATAGTCTTAGGAGCCATTTTAAAGGCATTTCACTGCCTCCTGTGGATAGCAGTAATTACCAAGTTGTGCTAAACTGTAATTTTGGAATAGGCCATTAGTGGATGGTTGTAGCAGTGCACCACTATACCCCAAATTTACCCTTCATTGCGCAATATGAATAAGAGAAGGAGCCACATGAAGGGAACTTGAGCCTGGCATGCTTAGGCGGGTGTTGCTTGTTTTTTTTCCCACCAAAACATTAATTCTTTATGAGGTACTTGTGGACTTATTAGCATCCCTTTGCACTACTTGAGCAGCTCAGGGAAGCTGGAACTATGGAGAGAGTCTGGTTCATTGCCATAAACAGGGAAGCAGATGTACCCCTGCTCTCATACCAATCTGCCTTCCTGCCATGTCAGCTAGTAGCAGCTGCAAAGATGGAAATTTTCCATGTTTCACCCTATTCCTCACTGAGGTGTGAACTTCCATGCTCAGCTGGGGCTGTTTAAATGTTGGTAAGGATGGGGACGGATTTTATTCCATAGCACACAGGAAGTCTTCAATAGAAGCAAATATTCTAAAAAAAAAGTGCAACAAAAGTTTACAACAATCAGCATTTTGACTGTAATAAGATGTTTGAAGAATTCAATCTTGGCATTGATTTATTCCTTGTATTTTATGTTTTCAGTGAATATTTGTGATCCTCACAACATTTATGCAGATACATATGTAGTTTCATTCTCTTCACTATCATATACCATGTGTCCTCAAAGTGTCTACAGACTTGTTTGTAGGACTGAGGGTAAAATAGGAGGTTATTGGAAGTTATTGGGAAGGATGGGTGAAAGAATCAGTTTAAACATCTTATCCATGTCAGTTGTAAGATTGCAGGAGAATGCAACTTTTTAGTCCAGAAACAAATCAAAAACCAGTTGTACGCAAAATTCTACATCACACTCATCTGTTACAGATTTCTGCATGACCTGGCACACTGTGCTTGGCAATGTAAAGGGTTTGACTTAGAAGTCTGACAAATCTTCCTGTGTGGAACGTGAATTAACTCTTCACAGTCTCACCTGCTCTGTAAGTCCTACCCAAATATTAAGGACTGATAGGTTTTCAAATGCACCTTTTAAACAGGTTTATCTTACCGCGATGTCTGAGTGCTTTCAACTAATTTTAAAGGTTTCTTGGTGGTTCCCCCCCCTCCATCAACAGCATTTCAGAATACCCTGCTAAGAATGCCCTGCCTACCCCAAGATCTGCCTGTAGCAATTTAACTCCTAGCCTGCTCTTTAAGAGAAAAGAATGATTCTGTTCAACTGACACTGAGCAGCCAAAGGCACCAATAACACTGGCTATTCTTGTCTCCTGCAAGTTTCTCTCAGACTTCCTTGATCATGTGTAACCACCAGGGAAATCATCGAGTCACCTTTCAAAATCTGATGGGAGGGTAGTTAGAACAAAACATTTTGTTCTCATGATTTTTTGTGAGAATTGAGCTGGAAAGGGCAGTTGGGAGCATGTATGGACAAACCCATGAGGAAGCAAGCAGACATCTTTTTTTACTGAGATTTGTGCAAAAGTTGTGCTCAACTTTATTGACCAGTGTTTCACCAGTCCAGCTCTAATTCCAGACTGTACACTGGTCAGAGAGTTTATGAAAACAGCGACCAAGACACTGCTTGCTTTCAGCTAAGGGCAGCCTCAGGAGCAGGAAGTCTTCCCAGTTCACAGCTGCCTCCATGATTCCCAGAAGAACAAGTAATACTGAATTTGTTTCTTATTCTATAGGACAGCAAAAGTCTGTGTGCTCACTTGTGCTTCCTGCCATGCTTTCAGCATTAAGCGTAAATGAGGAGCAGTGGGTAACAAATATCTCTGGGTATCCGTGCCTGAGCAAAGCCAAAGAAAGATCACTCATACCACAAGGTTATCCAAACTCTCACACATCCTACATCTTTCGGGACCAGAGTGCAGTGTTGTAATGCACCAAAGAGGGACTGTGACTTCTTAAGAGATGCTTCAGCTGTACAAGGGAGACATTCCTCCAGTATCTGGCCATGCTGCACAAAACCTTAACTCTGCTCTGGTCATACACACTCTCCTGCAGGCAAGGCAGAGATGACAGCGTATGGGGAGCTAGTTCATATCCTACCTCCTACTAGGTGCAAGTGATTGCATACTTAGTGGGAGGTACATTTTATCATATGGGGCTGAAGTAATTTATTTACTCCCCACCTGAAGCACAGCATTTCTCAGAGAAAATATGCCTGGGTTCCTACACAGCATCCAGCTGCTGCAGGAAGAGCCTAACAACCTCAACCTGTCCTAACTACTCAGACCTGGTTAGCACTTATAAGCTGCCCCACACGCAGCACTGCTCTCCTGCAGGACTTTGCCCTCTGCCTGCCCCCCCACTGCCTTCCTGGGACCAATTCTTCACTTTCAGAAGAAGCAAGCAGCTGCACCTTCAGTGAGTACTTCCTGACCACCTGCTGCATGTTTTGGTGGTCCAGCTGGTGAGCATTCCTATGCTTTTGCCCAGTCTGCCTTCTCTTTACCCCTGAGGTGATGATATGTTCTCAGAGGGGGCCTCAGATCCATGGCTAATGAAGCAAATTGTTCTTGGAACCGTTTCCTGAGTATTGGCAGCCTTATTGCTTCGTGTCTTAAAAACAAACCCAGATTTTTTTAATATCATGGAGTTTGTAAACTTAGGCCATCTCCTGTGTGTCAAGGACGATGGTGCTATTACTGTATGCCACAACAAGCTTTCCCTAAGACACCACCACAGCCCCCTGGTTTGTTTTAAAGCCCCCTCTTTTTACCTCAATGCCTTCAACAAAGTATGCAAACAGTGGCTAAGCCCTTCCCAAGCTAATTCCTTTCCTTACCCAGTTCTCACAAGTCAGGCATGGAGACCTCCCACTCTGCAGCCATTATCCCCATCACAACCAGCATAACCCCCCTGGCAGAGACCAGCAGCTCCACCAAACTGCTCCCAGCCTGCTCCTTGCAGGGGGAAGGAGCTCAACCATAAGGTTACTCCCTGTCCGTGCATTAGATATTTTTAGTACGCGGGCTTTGTGTACCAGCTAACTAGCCTGGCTGTCAGGTGGCTCTAAATTAGGGTTGTGCCAATGAAATAATTTGAGATTCTTCAGCACTGATTGGGAGAAAAACGTATGAAAGCTTCAGTCTGCTTTTCTTTACCCTGATCAGGTGCTGCCCATTAAATGAAAGTTTGTGCTGTCTAACGAGCAAGGAAAGCCCTTCTGTACAAATTGAGACATCCAGGGCGGAGCTGCCCTGCTGCAAGCAGGTAAGTTTCTAATAGGAGTGCTCTTCAGTCTCTTTGGAGTGAGTTATCACACCAAAGACAACCCCTGGTGCCTAGGCTGTCTTAATTGAGTTGTGGCAAGCCTTTATTTTGACAAGGTTATTAAGGTAAGCAGGATGGTTGGAGGGTTTTTCTCTTTATCTCATAGTCATATTTGAGGAAGCCTTTTTAAGAAACCTCGTTGTTGTCTTTGCTCTCTCTGGTTATGGGAGAAATGAGTGTCTCCCTTGGGAAGTGTCATGAGGGATTGATTATTTTGATTTGGTTTTAATATGGGGAAAAAAATCTAAGCTTGAAAAACTCTGATCAGTTCCAGAAATTCTGGCTGATGTATCATTCAGAAAATATATTCTTGTGCTGGACCCTCTGACAAAGTACTGACAGGGTAAAAAATTTTTTTTGGTTGGCAAAGATGTTTGTGTCTCTGAGTAGCAGGGTTGCAGATTAAATCCTGGAAAACACTTCTAACAATTACAAAGAAAAATTGATTTTGTGTAAGATATCCAAAACCAAGGGTTTATCTAAGCTTTGGCTTCCCGTTTTCTGGTTAATTCTGAGCTTTCTTACTGATTTGTCTCTTAGCTCCACCAGTCTGCTCTGAGGGGTTTTTTTTTTGTTACATTTTTAGTTGCTGCTTGGGCATATTCAACCTCTAACATAAATCACTTATTGTATTTTGAAAGTTGGATAATGTGTTTAATGCACCCAACATTAAAACTACACATCTGTTTTGATGTTAGGTGCATCACGCCAGTAAATAGCATCATTTATCTTAATATTTTTCGCTTCATATATAGATGAGTAATGAGTTTACTTTCAAAGAGGCATTTGTAAGAGGCATGGTTTGGTGCTGGATTGGGTTTTTTTCCATTTTCCTAGGTGTTTACAACACAATGTTAGTTTATAGAGAAATTTTAATTTTACTTTTTTTCTAACTCTCTGGGGAGTCATTAACTCCTCTCTCTCTCCCCCTGGCATTATGTCTCCACTATAAGTACAGTCAGGCTGCATATTATGTTTTGTGTCTAGCAGAGATTTCTGTGGTTTGTGGCCGTGCATTCTTAGGCAGTGTTCATTGCCAACTGAACTTAGTCTGTCCCTGGCCTGTCTGAGCCCAGAGCTACCATATATGTGTCTGTATCGAGGGGGCAGGATGGGGGTAGCTATTTTGCTTTCCACTTCTTGGCTGATGCCAATTCCAAGTGGAAAAGGAACGCAACAACCTAGTTATTGGGTTAAGTACCAAAGCTGTGATTTTTATTGAAATACAATAATTCAGGCTTCAGTGGTGTCTGGCAGATAATAGACCCCGTGATAGTAAGTGTTCATAAAGCTTGAGGCCACCACATGCCCTGGACTGCAAAGCAATGTGACCCTCAACAACCCTTCCCCTTGCTGCCCTTCTGCCTCCCAAACCACAATATTCTTGTCAAGCCATTTAACAAGAATCATGTTTCCTCGTGCTAAGTCATACCCATGCACTATTTCACACTCTTCCTTCTTCTCCCTTTATAGGGATATAGGGCTAGAAGAAAGCTCTTGGCTTTTGAAGCAATGCCTGTACTAGTGCAGGCACTAATTTTCTATTGTTCTGTTTAAAAATGCAATAAAACCCCACTTGACTGTGGGATAAAATTGGGTTGCTTGCCCTGCTACATGAAGATTGCCCAGGACTCCTAGAGCTCTGAATCTCAGGAACTTAGTTCTAGTTTCCAGACTAAATTTATTTTTGGCCCCAACACCCACTTCTTAATACATGAATGCTGTCGTCCAGCCTAAGTAGCTTTTTTGTCTCCCTGGTGTCTACTAACAATTGCAAGTTAGGAAACATTGCTCCTTTACACCTTTGCTCTCTTTGTATTAGACACACCAAGACCTTTAATTCCCTGAGTAAGAGGTTTCTGGAGTCATGCAACACCTGGTCTAACATCGCCACATCCTCCTAATTTCATGTCTGGCTCCAGCAATACCAAGGAAGGAGCTACTTCAGCTCTTAGTTAACTTCTAGCAGATAAATTCTCTGATAGTGGGAATCTTTGTCCTACTTTCAAAGACAACCGTGAACGCTTCTCCCAGAAGAGGCAGTCCTCTCAGATCGCAAATCAGATGTGATGCTAAAGACACCATTTGATGTTAGCACCAACCCAGCCATTACTCTTTGCTTCCTAATTTTGACTTTTATAGACTCTCATATTTGCATCTGTAATCGTTGCTAAATTAAGAAAGTTAAATTAACAGCACCAGACTGGGTGGGAAGGGAAAACAGGAATAGGATATATTGTATGTCTCTTTTCAGTTGGCTTCTACTTTCTGGTAATTAATGACTCGGAATGTGGTGATTGTCCTGGAAAAATCCTGTATTTTATATGCAGTTTATGTATACTTTTATATCTGTGTGCTTATTTTATGTGTATAAGAAGTATGTGCGTGTAGATATAAAGGAAATCAGAAATTATCTTTTGACCATCAATACCTCACTGCCTGTAGCTGACAAAATGAGGAAAGATGTAATTCTATGTCAGAGACACAACACATGCACGCTGGTAAGGGAGACCCTCCTCTACATTTTACAGCACTAGACAATCTTGGTTGTATCCCTGCTTTCTCTGCACATTTTTTTTGGAGGTACTGTGTGATAGTAACCATCGCCTCAGAGAATCCAGAGGTGCTATGTTGGGTCAGCAGGAAGCATGTGATGATGTTTTGTCATTACAGCCATATGTTGTGGGGTTTTTTTCATGGCTCAGCATCAACATTTCAGGAAAGTTTTAATAATCAACCACTGCAGAACTCCAGTTTACCTTTAAAATAGGTAAATGCCAAGCTTATTGTTTCTTGTTAAACATTGCACTTCTACGGGTTGCTGTTTCCAGCCACATGAGTGCTTGCAGCTCAGACTGGCTGAATTCAGAGGAGTGCAAACCAGCCTGGCACAATGGATGTGAAAGTTCATAAATGAAATGAGTTTGGATGATCACGGTGCATGTGAATACAGGCAATAAACTGGCACCATTTTCTCACCTCTAGCTGCAGGAGGCCCATTGGGTGGAAGGAGAAGAAAGAAATGTGTCTGTCTGGGGCCAACAGCGGGTGATGGCCCAAGGTCAGGTGTGATCCTCAGTAATGGGTCAGTGGATGTTATGTCAGGCTCATCATGCAGCTGTTTTCCTCCTCCCTAAGATATTCTAGGAGAATGGGGGAGGGGGTGTGGAATCTCATGTGTGTTTTATTTAATGGCACCTCTTCATAATGTCAGTGAACATGAGCTCTGATCTTGCAGTCGGCAGCGTGTAAGCAAATTGATGATGCTCTGCCTGGAGCCATGGTGAAGTCCACGGGGCTCAGTGCGGACACAGCAGTCTGGCCATGTGGTATTTGATTTCATCACCAGAGCCTGGAAAGAGATTGTTTTTCATCTCTGACGCAATTCCAAACCTGAAAGTAAAGCAAAGTAAATGAATTAATGAACTATATGCACATAAAGATTTGAAAGTTGTGATTATGTCTTTCTCTAGCCCTGTTGCAATCCAAAGGCATCTCTGCATCCTTCCATCAAACTAGGCAGGGCAAAAGTGTGTGACATTTTTAGCTGTGGTGCAGCATACCCTGCAACAGTGCTTCTTCAAGAAATGTGGTGTTGTGCATCCTGCCACTGTACATATGCGCACTAATATAGATTTGCCTGGCTCTTTTATTCTTTGTTAATGGATAGTGACTTATTTCTCTATTGTATAAAAATGTCTCTTGACCAAGCTTCCTTGAGCTATGAAGCAGTTTAACTTTTTTTTTTCACCTATATCCTGATGGACAGCAAAATCCAGGGTGTGACAAATGGCACCTGACATCCAGGAAGGAATATATCCTTAAGAATAAATCTATATCTCCAAACTCTGTCTAATTTTATAGGACAGCCTTTCATTCTAGATCCATATCTACTGCAGTTTCACAAAGACTAGATCTTATTTCTCAGTTCCTGTGAATTGCAAGCATTACAAAAGTTCAGTTACAAAACTAAGTTTCTGTTTACTTCAGAAACCTGTCAAAAGTTCCTTGTTGTTATTCTGTGTTTTGTATCTCGTCTCAGAATGCAAGCTATAACTAAGAAAACATCCACAATTTGGGCTGGGGAGCAAAAGAAATGTCTCATTCAGAGGTATACCTTGTATGTAGCCCAAGAGGTCCCTCTCTCTTAAAGTCAGATGCGCTCTTTTAAGGTGGAGAAGGATATAAGAAAAGCTAGATTAAGGCATTATGTTCTTTGAGTATAACCCTGTCTCTGTTATCAGTAGATACGTTGAAATATTGAGCCTTAAGCAGTTGTTACTGAAGTGTTGGAGAGAGAAACTATTTCCTTTAAATGTCTGACAGAGATTGAAATGTGCTTTTCCTTAGGTTGTTATAAATGGCCAAAAGTTTTCTGCACGGGGGCAGATAGATGTGGTTATAAACAGGCTCCATGTTTCTGAAACCTCTCATTACAATATAACATCAACAGCTATGAAATCTCGTTGTTGTTTTCCCTGCAGCTCTAAATCTTTCTTTTAATAACACTGAGAATGCTCTATTCCCTGCTGCCTTTGTATGGTGGTCCTAAGTTTCCTAATCATAGATGACTCTTATGCTTCCCCATCTCTCTTTATAACCTGGGTGATGTCCGCAGTGTGGTTTTGTGGTTTGTCATTCTTTCATCACAGCATTGAAATAAAAGGACACAGGTAGCAGGGAAAACTGATTCCATAAGATGGAAGAGACCACTCAGAGAAAATTACGTGGAACTTCCATGGAACAGATCCAAACAACTTTCTACGTTTTTCTCTAGATTGTTCTTTTTTTTTCGGATGCAAATTTCTTCACCTTCAATTAGCAACAAGTTCCTGACTAGGGTTTAAGAACAGAAACTTAGAGGGCAGGCAGCGTGGGTGTTGCACAAGCTATTCATGCTCTGCCTCGAAAAACCTGTCAGCGTTTTGCAAGCATGAATACAACAGAAAGGATGTCTGAGAGGTGGGTCAGAAGTTAACAGGATTTTGCCCTACGATGGAAACTTAAGCCGCAGATCGGAAAGTGTTTATGTGATATCACAGTTTGAGTGACAACTGTCAATAGGTGTTGGATGGAGGTGAGGTCAGTATAGATTTTTTTCAAAGGCTGTCTGCTGGTATTGCCTGTCATGAGATAGCTGTCATTTTCAAATCGCTCCATACATTCAGCAAACGTAATGCATCAGCATGCTGGCAGAACCACTGAGGCAGGGACTGTTATGAATTTATTTTTTAGAGACAATGGTGCTATTCTAAGTGTAGGTGGATGTAAATTTTCTATGCTTAGAAGATATTTGGGAGGCCAAATATATTTGGCAAAAGCATAAATTAAGGTATTTTACTTAAATTTGTTATGTGTTTTGTAAATTTATGGCATGCAAATCAGTTCTTCTAAGACTTTTAATTAAGTACCTGAATGTATTTTATGTTTCTTTTAATGGACAGAAAATGACTTTTGCTCAAACGGACTTCATTGCGCAGCGTTATGCATTTTTCATCTGATGTGGGGAAAAATCAATTATTTTAAGAGTTCTGTTCTTTTGGCAGTTCATTTAAGTGAATTCTTACTCTGTTAAATGATCATCAGTATTTTCTTTTTACATAGCAACTCTTGTAAAAGTATTGTAATGCGCACAAAGAAGTGTAATTTGCCATCACACAGAGAACATTAGTCTTGTGCCTTTTATGGACTCATGAACCTCTCAGTTTCAGCCACTGTGCTTTAATTTCTATTTGGGTAAAGTTTGGGGGGAAATGAAAGATTAAGTAATAGGGTTTGCAGATTTGAATATATCTTTTATTTATTGCAGCTAAGGGGCTGCAATTCTGATTAGCCTATTTGTCTCGCTGTAATTCTAACAAGTCCAATGGAATAAATGATTAATTGCCTCCATGTGACCTCAGAATCAGGTCTGCAATAGTTACAATGCTCTTTGGATTGTTCAAAAATATTTATGTTGAAAATAACATCCATCTATGTGTAATAAGAGCTCATAGAAAAGTTGAATCTGACTTTGTTGACGCTGAATTATAGTTTTGACAGGCATATGAGTAAAAGATTAATTTGACCTTTTATCTAAGATTTGAATTTTATCTACCAAAGCTGTAGAAAAAAGTAAGACCTTCCTCCTTATCTCAGGCTCCAGATTTTTTATTTTTTTTTTTAGGTCAGGGACCATTTTAGATGGCTGCTTTCACCAAATCATATACTTCTTGACAATCACATTGGAGCAAGGGTCTACAACTTTGAGAAAGAAGCTCCTCAAACAATTGCATGCTCTTTAAACCATCTTCACAACAACAAAATGAGAAATGTAATCACCAAACATGACAAGTTCAGCACACAGCAGTAGCCTTTGCAAATGTTTGTGTGCAAAGTATTCTTCCAACACAGAAAAGAATGGTAACGCATCTTGAGTATAAATGCACCAAGTTTTCCACCCCACTAGCAATTCTTGCTTTGTTATTAAACTTGGCATTTGTAGTAATTAAAGTATTAAAAGGCATTTTATTATGAGTTAGCCTATTTAAAACTGCTTAAAGCAATTTCTCAACCATCAAAATTGCTTGAACACATGAATTTTTAATATGACGTACTTCCAGGATAACATTTTCAGAACTTTGAGCCACATTTCCTAATCCTAATTTTCTATGAACAGTCACAAACCATTGGAAATGTCACGTACACAACAGCAGTCTCTTTAGAATAACAGTACTATTTTGTATGTTGAAATGTGTGGGGTTTTTATTTTAAAATGATGCTGAACTATGACTTGGGTGTGCTGCAGGTCCCTCCAGGTTTAATTTTACAATGTTTACATTGGAGCAGCTCAGAAAGAGACAGATGTCCGAGGGTGCAGGCTCAAGAGGTCTAGTGATTCATGGAAAGGTGGGGTCAGATGTTCCTGTCCCAGTGATTCATCCCTCCTCTGTCGTGGCAGCTGACTGGGTGGCATGCCCAGAGCTGAGAGCCTGGTACCTAGGTTTAAATCATTATTGATTTCAGTTTACATGAATATCCCTGGCTGTGAATTGCCGCAGCTGAGGGCTCTGATTCACGATCTCTGTCAGACTTAAAAGCAGTGGCTGAAGAGCTTTCTGAGTGCAGCAGCTTCTTCAGCAACTGCAGCTGATTCCATGCAAACTGGGGATCAGATCCTGGAATGTTTTGCTACCTATTTGTGAATAATTACTCTGTTTTGTTCCGCTTGGTATTTGTATGCTGAAGTGGGAGCAGTATAAACCAGAAAAAAATACAAGTTGAAGAACTGCTCAAAATAAAGACTGCGAGAGAGCAGGCAAATCTTTATGTTGGGAAAAAGAGGGGGAAGCATGCATTAAAACATGATCACATCAAGAAATGGCATTTTTTATTAAGTTCTGCAAATGCTAGAAATTTATTTAATGGAAGAACTTTATTTACATCTCAGTGAAAATTATAAACGTGCACCAGAAAATATCTTTTAATGGAACATCAGAAGCTTCTGGTACAAGCTCTTCCTATCATCAGGAAAATTCTCCTCTCAGTGGAAAAGATTCAGACAAACTTTGAAAAAGTGCATGTTCAAACATCACTAGGAATACTGTTTACAAGAACAGTGTGTATGTGTTGGTGCTGGGGGGGTTGTATGTGCAGTGGAGTATCCTATTGAGAATGATCACCCAAGGGTCCATCAAAATAGCAGCTGTGACAATCTAACCTGTCTATAAACCCACATACAGATAAATTAAGTAAATGGAAACAACCTGCTGAGCTACTGATTTATCTGTAGATTAGATAGAATATGGACCCTTATGTTTTATGCAAAGGTGGTGATTATCTTTTAGATTGAACTGGTATTTCAAAGGATTTTTTGTTTTGTGTTATTCCTCCATGAAAATAGTTCACACTTCCAGGTGCCCAGAATTCACTTGTCTTCCAAACCACAGGCAGGCAAACAAAACCAAAACCATCTTGCAATGTCCCCTGTCTCCCCGCATGTTTAAAAAGGCCATACTTCAGTGTTGAGGCAGATAGCTCTGGTTATTGGGCTCTTCAGACAACTGTTGAAGATGTTTCTCTATTTGGTTACCCTGGTTTACACCTCAGACTTCTGTTTCTTCCTTCACTCTGGGGTTAGGAATCTTCTCACCTCTTGTGAATTGCTCGATTCCCATTGTGCCCTGCTAGGTCCGTCTGTCAGCATACAAAGAGGTGTGAAGCCAGGCTCTGCCCACTTCTTCCCTCTCCTTGGCCTTTCTCTGTGTCTTTCTCTCCCTCCAAGACCACCTGGAGACAGTCCAAAGGAGAACACTAAGGCTGGCAAAAGGATTTATAAAAGAAAAAGGCAGCCTAAATGAGAAGAGTGAAAGAGCTGGGTGGCATAGTATGGCAAGGAGAATAAGAAATGGAGGCACAAGGGCAGGGCACAGTAGCAAATCTTTGAAAGCCTGCAGCAGAGAGTTGAGTCTGTAAATTATTTGAGTTTTTTCAGGTGTACCACGGGTGAGAGAGCCAGTGGTTAAAGTGCAGTAAAACTTAAGAACAGCTGCCTTGTAGCAAAGATAGTTGGACAGGGGGATAGACAGGCTGCAGCAGCCCCAATCTGTTGTTGAGATTTTTAGACATACATCTGTCAGCAATAGTTGCTTCTGCTTTGCGACGAGGGAATGGACAAGGTGGTCTTCCAGGGAGATCCTTACTTGTCCTGCTCCAGGAAACTGGGTCAAGAAGAAGGTTGAAGCAGGGGTATGATGGGGCCAGGTACAGAGTAAGAGGCAGTTAGGCTGCATGGAGATGAGTATTGTTGATAATTCAGCTATGTAATATACCTGTACAAGATCCTAGTTTGGTGTCATGTACCTTTATGGTCATGTTTCTGTCCTGGTACCTACAAGTCACCCATCATTACGGAAGGGGCAGGAAGATGTAATTTTTAAAATTTTTTTAATTTTTTTTTTTCTTTCTTATAATGTGAACATTACAACCCATACCTGCTGTTTTGAACCTGTTACTGCAGTTCATTTGGAGATATCCCTGACCCCTCTGGAATGGGTTAGTGACTTCCCACTTTCTTAATGGTATCTTGACCTGCTTCAGGCTTGTATTTTATTTGCAGGTTCATTTCAAAGTGCTGGTTTTGATGTACAAATCTCTTTTTTGATTGGATCCTGTATATCTCTGAAATTGCCTGTCTTTTGTGTTTTGCTTCAAGTGTTCAAATCACCTAGGAATTTTAGAGGAGTTAAGGTGCCTTAAGCCCTACAGCATAGGACAAGGCTCTGATGATAGTTTGCATTTGGTAATAATTTTCCTCAGTATATGTTGCCCTTCTGCATACTTGGGGTTTTTTTGGTGGAAAGCAACAAAGGTGCACAAAAGATCTGCTTTCTTTTTGACTGATTGACCTGAAGACTGCCTTCATGTTAAATTAGCTGCCTTGCTTAGGCTTTTGCATTTTATTCTGAACACATTCAAAAACATTCCATGTGACTCATTAAGTAAATAGGAGTAAATGGACTAATCAAGTAAATAGCTGTAACCATGTAGTAGGTAGCAGTACACAGGCTTGTAGTGTTTTTAAAAGTTTTGAAACCTGTCTTTGTAGTGTTGCCTTGAATCTCTAACTGGACAGTTAGATACAAACTTTTGTCATGGACAATTTGAGCAGAGCATTGACAGCATTATGTGTTGGAATATGCTAGGAAGGCAAGCTGGATTAACCATGGTGATTGTTGGCAGACTTTTTTATTTTATTTCAGTTGTCTGAGTTGCTGAATTGAGCAAGGTTACAGTTGGTTAAAAGCTGAGAGCCTCGTCCACCTCCCAGAAGGTCCCCCCGAGACCAGAGATCTCTGAAAGGACCCAATGGCACGAGCAACCCACACAGCATCCATGAGGCAGTACATCTCCAGGAGTAGGTTTATAGTTTACCTATTCTAGCCCCAGGCTTTGAGAAAGAAAAGTTCTTCAACAGTGGAGTTTCATTATGGAAATAGCACAAAAATCTTTGCTGAATAGCAATGCTCTTTGGGTGTGTTTACTTACTGGTGACACACCTTCCTTCTCTTGAGGCATGACACCGCCTTTTGGATTCTTGCTGCAGACACGCTGGTTCCCAGGGACTGTTCCAGCCCTTGCTTTCACTGGCTGTTCAAAGTGGTTTTGTGTGTTGGTTTGTGGAGCCAATGTGATGGCACAGATGGGAAAAAAACCTACATATCAGAAAATGTTCACTGCCAAACTCTAAAGCTGAAATGGATCTGCTCAAATGTCTTTTTTTTTTTTTTTTTGAGGGGGAGAAAAAGCAAAGCCTTCAGCTAAATTCATATGTCCTAGAGCTGTTGATATTTTATAAACTATATTAATCTCAGCACATTCCCTAGGTTTTTTCCTTGGGCAGTTTCTCATTGAAATCCCTTCTTAATAATGTGAGTAGCTCCAAACAAGAACTGTGACATCTTTGTAATTCCAGCACTTCTGCATGTTATTTTGCAGTTTCAGGATATACTTGCTTGAATAAAAACAGGAATTAGAAAAAATAAATATTGAAACAGATTAAGGATTTCAGAATTTTTTTCTCCTTGAATATTCATAGTGACAAGAGCTCTGCGTAGCTGCATGCCTTGCTAAAAGATACCATTTTTTTCCCTTTTTTTAAATCTTTGTTCCTTACATTTGGGCCTTCTCTTGAATTACATTTTCTCCAAGCTGCAGACATTAAATTGGCCTGGTTAGAGATCAAGAGAAAATAGAACAAGTAGAAGCAAAGGGGGGGGGCGGGGAAATCTTTTCCTGTCTCTGCAGCTGGCAAGGACCCCTAAACAGCAGGACCAAGCTGTTCTGCTCTGTGTGAGAGGAATAACTTGATAGCTAGTTCAGATTCAGCAAGACAGTTTGAGCAATACCTCCAAACTGCTTTGATGTAACAGCTCTTCATTACCTGAAAGAAAAGAAAAGATAGCAGTCTTATGCATTGACTTCTGGTATGTGTTAACCAGACAGGCCATTCGCTGAAGGAGTAGGGTAGAGTTGAGGAAGACTGGCAGAGACACTTGTGCTACCATTGCACTTGCTGCTTCCCATGTGTCTGGAAATGGTCCAGATACATGCAAGAAACATCTGACCTCAAAATATCAATGAGCACTTCAAAGCGCCGATCTGTTCATTCATTTTGACTGTCATCATGGCCAAGGCATTGAGAAGATGACAAACCTGATCAAGACCACGCTGTGTATGCTCTCTGAGGTAAGGCAAATGAGAAAGCTGTATAATTGTGCTGACAACAGTGATAAACCTTGCTCCTCCCCTGCTAATAATATCATGTCTGAATAATGGAATTCATACCCAGTTCATGGTCCCTTTAGACACTTGGAATTGGATTGAAAAGGCTATTTAACACTTAAATGCAGCCAATTTCTGGTTTGGGGTTTGGGGTTTTTTTGTTTTGCAGACAGATAATTCAAGTAAGATGAAGCCAGTAAACTCTTAGACACTTCTCTCTGTGTTTGTGTTGCTAAACTTCCCAAATTAGAAAATCCCAGGTAAACTTTACATAATTTTATAAGTCTCCAAATGGCAAGCATAATACTTCAGGCCAAGAAAATACAGGCACGGAAAAAGCTGAATATCTTGGTACCGGTTGAGGATCTGCACAAAGCCAAACTGTTCTTGCCTTGGCTCGAAAACAGGACTTTCTTGGCAGCTCTTTTGAAGAGCTCACATAGTGAAAAGTCAAGTGTTTAGTGGACCTAGGGTCATCACCCTAACTGCATAGCTTCTGATAGCTGATGTTGCTATGATATAGCATATGGGTAGCCTTTCTGAGCCTTCCCTGCCTGGCACACTAGAACTCTTGTTCAAGCGTTGTTAAGTTTGTGGCTGCTAAGAGCAGAATTAAATGGGTAATATGAGTATTGCTTAAGGCCAGAACGCTTGGTAGAGCAAATCAGCTCCCTGCATTTCAATGACTAATACCATTGATTATCACCAGCTGAGAAGTGGGCCCCAAAGAGTATAAAACAATAGTGGATTAGAAAGAGCAATCTATTTTCATATATCCAGAATGATTATGTCTCTCTAGAGATGGAGCCAGGCAGAGTTACAGTCAATTATCACTAGTTCCTTTTCACTGGAAAAAGAAAAAAAGTAAATGGTTACATCCATACATCTTTGCCCTTGTTTGTATCAATATTGTTTTTCACTTTAAAATATCAGATGCTCTGGAGTTCAAAATGCTAACCTCTTTGATTAACAATTCATACCTCTCTGCTTATATCACTAAAATCTTATTTTCATCTAATTGCCATCACAAGTTTGATCTTTATTTGTTTTCCGTAAAAATTTAGCCTTATTTACACTATTTTATGCTTCTCATACTGATATTTTTTTAAGTTACACCTGCAGATTTTTATCTGCTTTCCCTCAGCATAAGAGCCTCAGGATCAGCACTTTTCCGTTCTCCCATGAAAAGTGATGAGGTCTTACAATGGCTTAAGTCATATGATCTGTCTCGTTGCCACCTTAACCAGACACCAGGAGCAACAGCATAAAGCAAGTGCTGTTTTGGCAGCACTTTACTGGTCCCTGTGCAGATGCTCTGCGCGTTTCACAGTAGAATTAGTAACAGCAATCGTTGTCAAAGACTGAAAATGTCCCTGCTCTGGACTGCTCCTGGCAGCCAGCGATGACAAATCTGTTCCCTTCACTCAACACCGTAAGATGTCCACGCGCTGCAAAGCTGCGTGATTCTGAGGCACTAAATCACATCACGAGAACAAGCAAAACTTGGCTGTGGTGCCTGAGGCTTTCCCTGCCTGACATACTACACTGTCAGCCTTTACAAGGTGCAGTCGATCTCCACATTTGGACTCTGCTGTACACCCTGTACTTTACCTCTCGCTCACTCTCTCTTTAATTTGTCAGATGAAGTTCTCTTTATTCAGAGTACATGTATTCCTGATCTGTACATAGAGAATTTAGTTAGAGTTCACTTAAAATGTGTGGTCTGAATAGATAAGCAGTCTTTCTGAAGTGCTCTTTGATGAATTTTAAACAGTAGCACTGACTTGTACTGTCTGAAATAAATTTGCAATACTTTCTTTTACCTGAAACAAAAATTGGCTCGATAACTGTTCATAACTCCTCATAATGTCCTTAAAAGTACAGCTTTTAGGATAAAGTTAGAAATCTTACATGTAACAATTCCACTTAAACTTTCTTAGCCTCAGCTAGGGTAGGAAATTTAGGGGTTGGTTTTTTTTATAGTAACCATAGGTATTTTTTGGTTTCTTTTGAGGATGCAGCTGAGCTGAACATCTAATTTTTAGTGCAACACCTATCTTGCCAAACCTATCTGTAAACCCAAAAGTTGCCCTCCGTACGTTCAACTTGGAACAGTATTAATCTATAAAAATTATTTCTGAAATGGTTTGCGTTGTCAAAAGAACAGTGTTCAGAGAATAAAACTCAGGATTTTCTAGTGTCTCGGTGATAGCTTTACCTAAAATACATAATTATTTAGAACATATGGTAATGTACTGGGTTTATGACCACTGCCTTCCTACTGCTTATGTCAGTTTTTCTTCTTTGATTTATGGAAACCTGTGTGAATGGAAAAGGGAACTCCACAATGTTAGAAGCATTAAACCTTTCAATATTTTATTCATCGAATCACAGTCTTATTGGACACAGGTTGTAAATGACTGGAAGTGACCAAACAAAATATCTGCAGACCACAGCTAGCACAGAGAATATTCCTTCCACTCTGTTTTGGCCTAACCCAATGAAGTCAGTAGAAGGGAATGTATATGTGTTTGTATGAGTCATGTCTTGGTTCAAAGAACTTGATTTCCTTTCTCTCTTTCTTGTTTTCTGCCACATTGGAGCTAACCAAGTGCAAAATGCAAGTTTAACTCATTTTGAAGATAATGTGTGTGAGAAGGGAAGATTAGCTTTAGCACTGGCATCAGGATTTGGCCATTTGACAGAAAAATAGTTCAATTTTACTACTGAAATGAAGATGCCATGTCTGAATGATAGTATCACCCTTTCTTTACAGTCAAGAGTCCTCCTCCTCCTTCTCAAACAGAAATAATTCCAAAAATGATATTTTTAAAAAATTCTTTTGTACTGCTTACATAAAGAAGTAGGAGGAGTTGAGAAACCTGCCTCTGTCTCAGAAAACCATAGTCTGATAAAGCATTGTGTGGCAAAAGTAGTTATATGTGTGTTGATACTGAGCTGAATGGGTATCATCTGCTTTTTGGTCCAGATTCAAGCCCGAGTTCTTGGGCTTGGCTCATGTGACCAGGGGTTGGTTAGTTGTCATCCATGGAGACCATTCGGCTTGTCCATCTATACCAATTATGAGAGCCTGATAACTGTAATAAAGTAGGAGGTTTTGTCTTGCTTCCTTGGACAAGATTGGAAGGGAGGTCTAATTTCCAGGTATGGTTCAGCTTTTATTAAATCTCCTTTGTGGTTGCATATTCTGCTTTCTTTAGGGCTATTAGCAAGAATTTTTCTATGAAATTCTGATATTAAACCAAACCAAAGTTAAGAAAAATTAATTTTTTTAAAAAACAGATATCATTTGCTTGATATCTGTAACCTTACACTGCTCATAGACAACTGGTTATGTCATTCTCAGCTTTGTAAAAAGAGGAAAATTATGAGGAATAACACATGTTGTACTATGGTAATTCTCTTCTTTAATCAAATTGCAAGCATTCCTTGATGAGAACTATGAGCTCCTCATTGCAGCCAGAGGTTCTTATAAAGCCTTGCCAGGGAGGTCAGTGGGTTTAAACGAGTGATGTCCTCTCTCTTCAGGCATATGCCCTGCTTTCGCTAGATCAAAGACCATCATGCTGTTTTGTTTCATGTCTGCTGATAATATTGGTCTTATTACAGTCCCAGAATCTGCACTCATTTTAAAAAATAATAATCTCAACTTCAATATTTGTAAAGTAAGTATTTTTTTTCTTTTTTTTAACTTTACAAACCCTTGAAGACAAGACATAAAATCCCTCTGCAGCAGACAAACTCAAGAACTTTTTAGATCAAAAGCTTTGTGCAACTCACTGAGCTACCTTACTCTCTGTAGCTGGCAATACCTTAACAATTTTACATATAAAGCTACATAAATCTCCTCACTTGGTTTCTGCATTAGCTTTCAGTAAGGAGTTTTGCTTTCTCCATTACTTCTTCATGTTCAATTTCTTTGAATTATAGAATAGAGACAGGGATACAATCCATATTGGTATCATATTGATGTCCCATTATTCGAATCACAGAGTGGTTTGGATTGGAAGGAACCTCAAAGATCATCTACTTCCAACCCCCTACCATGGGCAGGGACACCCTCCACTAGCCCAGGTTGTCCAAAGCCCCATCGAACCTACCCTCACAGGTTACCTCACCCTCACAGGGAAGAATTTCTTCTGAGTATCTAACCTAAACCTACCCTCCTTCAGCTTAAAGCCGTTATCCTTTGCCCTATCACTAGACTCCCTAGTAAACAGTCCCTCTCCATCTTTTAGTCCTGTAGGCCCCTTCAGATACTGGAAGGCTTCTATAAGGTCTCCCTGAACCCTTCTCCAGGGTGAAAAAGCCCAACTCTCAGCCTGTCTTTACAGGAGAGTGCTCAAACTACCTGATCATCTTAATATAGAACTGAATTTGACTGAAGTTTGAGTTTGGATTGTGGTATCGAAGGGGAAAGCGAGTGAGCTGAGAGAAGAAGTAAATGAAAGGTAGGTCTGCCTCTTGGTAATGGAAAGGTTGTCTTCTGCAGTAAGTAGATTAATTGTGCTTGTGGAAGATTTCTCTATCTCTAGGTGTTCAGGATGGTTAGATGTAGCCTAAGTGACTTTTACCATCTTGGTTTCACAGCGCTGAGTTGTTCTGACTGTAGACTTTGACAAAGACATCCAAAACTGTGACATACCTCTTAACTGTGATTTTCTTATGGGAAGGCTTAGAACCTGTGTTTCTAAAGAAACATGGTCACTATTAGAACTACAGACTAGGCACAGTAAAAGTGTTCCGGCACAGCAAGACCTGACTTTTAGGTTGATCTCGCCATCAAACCCAGAGAAGAACCCCTGAGGTTCCTGTGTGATGTGAAGGTGAATTTTCCCTATGGAGATGACCAATAAACCATATATAATGTAAACCATCTAAAAAGAGCTGCTGGAGGAAATGTTAAGCATAGGAGTGTCAGATTGTACTTCCTTTCAGGAGCACAGATGACAAATAGAGCTAAAAGGGTCCACCATCTGGAATCTCCTCCAAAGAGTGAGAGCTTGCACCTCTAATTACAAAGGGCTGAGCAGACTTCATAGTTTTCTCTTTAAGGTAAGAAAGGTTGAGGCTTTATCCAGAGTATTTTACATGACAAGCAAATGAGTCAAGTACATTTTGAGTATTTTTTGGTGTTTGTGATGATACTTCTGCAATAGGAGAATTTGTGTTCCCACTCCAGTGTTACAGATAATCAGAGTCTGTTGATGAGCTTGTCTGCTGCTTTCAGGGCACTGCATGTATCTACCTGGTTTCCAGGTGCCAGGGCAGCAGCAGTAAAGAAGGGCTGACTCTAGGGAGTCCTGTCGTAATGTGCATGTCTCCCATGTAGAATAAAGGCTTGGAGTTGGGAAAGATTTGAATTACAAGCTCAAAATAAGACCACTGGTTCAGGTTTAGATACCCATGCTTTTTCAAACAGATGCCAAGCCTTGTTTACCACAAACAGCACAAATGGTCTCTTAGCAATTTAAAATTACTTCCCACCAGCTCTGAAGTCCAACCAACCTTGGGACCAAGTCTCCAAAGGCATGTGTCTGAGCCTTTCTTTACATTGTGACCATTACTGCCTGGTGTAATATTATTGCTGCCTGCTTCTGAGTGTCATGCATTCCCAAGAGAGGCCCCATGTCCTGGAAAATCACTGATCTGAGGTTGCCCAACCAATTATTCCACAAGATTATTTTGTCCTGTCACCCTTTTTGTTTAGCTTACTCTTCTAGGCTCTTACTATGTTAAGTCTTAGGATAAACCAGAGACATTTAGGAAGTGTCAGCACTAGCATTTACAAATACACTCACTAGTTCTAGTTAATTGGTGATCAGTTAACTCAAAGCAAAACAGACTATTAGAGAAACGCACTAAGTCAACACTTACTATGAGTTTCCAAGTGGTTTTTTGTTGTTCTTTCTTCCTGAACTCTTTGATTTCAGCAGGGAACTGAGATGGGATTTTCAAATATGCTCAGCTGTAACCCATCTTTGAAATTTAAAGTCTCTTTCTCTCAATCAAATATTCTAAAAAAGGAAATTGTTCCTGAAAGCTGGGGCATTGCTCCTGTTGAATCAATAATCTTTATAATGGAAAACATCTCTAAAAATTTAAGAAAACTGCATTTTCTAGTGAAATAAGTTAAAATAATAGCTCACTTTTGTTATTTGTCACTGATAATATCACACTTGAAATTATTAAGAATTTCTTGACCTTGAAATGGTGTGAAAACCAGCCATCTTGTTCTCATGACTTTTAGGAAAAAATACATATATGCATTTGGTATGGCTGGGTATTAAAGGGCAACTGCAATTGTGTGATATTGTGCAGGTATTATTTAACATCCAAAAAATGTAAATGTCCGTTTCAGAAACTTGCGCAGACTTGCCAGTTCTCATGATCACCAGGCCTGCTTCTCTTCTGCCTGCCCCATTTCAGCAGTAAAACCTGAGCTGTACTGTCTTTTGCATGGACTTCTTCCCAGTGGGTTTCAACAGCACTTCAGCCGTGGAGGACAGTATTGTATCCCATTTTGCACAAGATGGGAACAACGTGCAGAAATCAAATTGGTTTTCCCCCAAGGTCATCTATGAAGAGAGGGGCAAAACTAAACTTCGTTATTACTCCTGAGAAGTAGCAGAAAGATAAGTTTCTTAAAAATGACAATGTTGGCTTTTCTTGTGTAAAATTTCATCGTGAAGACACTCTAAAATAATAAATAGTCTGTTGTGTCAAACATTTTCCCTTTTTTACAGAACGTAACCGTTGCTTAATCCTCTCTCTCTCTTTTGGTTTTTTTTTATAAAGAAATTGTTCAAACTACAAGCTTAAATTAGGTCCAGAGGGGGGGAAATCCCTGTAGTTTTAGATCATTGGTGAGAGTAGGGGATGTAGTGTGTGTTTCACTTGCTGTATAACATTGAAAATACAGAGGACTTCACAGCAGCAGTGTATGTTTTAGGTTTGCACGCATTTGTGAGAATGTTAATACCGCGTAGTGGGAATAGTGCTGAGTTCCCTGTTATCATGCAAGCAATTGCTAACTGTAGACCTCTGACTTTGTAATTTGTTCTTTATGGACTAGCCTGCAGCCAATAAGCAAAATCAATAGTCTTTGCTGAAAAGTAAGCAAGTGCCAGTGTGTTATGTGACAGGTGAAGATACATGTGCTTACCAGGGGTCAGGGGGCCACATCAAATTTCTCTCTGACTTCTTTTCAAAAAGCTAAATCCATTTAGGGAGCATTCGTCATTGGAAAATGTTGCAGTGGGGAATTAGACAGGCTCCTGCTCTTCTTTTCTCATTTAACGATGTTTGTTTTCAACAGTCTGTTCAATAATGTCACTGAGAAGAAATTATGTGAGAAGAATAAAGTGCTTATAGTCTATTTATTTATTCATTCATTTCTGTAGAATAACACTAGCTGTTGCATTCTCATGTTTATTAATGCTATTATGGTAGTCCAAATATTTGTTTGCTCTCCTTTTCCTTTGGAAAAAAGGTGGGACAGACCAGCGTGGAAAAGATGACTTACTGTTTAAACCTAAGGTGAAGGTTATAAAACTCTCAGCGATCATGTATGTTCCATAGAGTGTCGCTTGCTATACTTGAGTATGGCACCTAAATGTATGCCACAATTTTAGTACACACAGGGTTTGGGGAGCCTCTTGTTTTCCAAGTGGAATGACCAGGTTTGAGGCCATTCAGAAGTCTGCTAGAAAAATAGAATGCCAGCAGCTGAGATGGCTGCTGCTGGCCGGCAATAAAGCAGGCCGTTCGTGGTGGTGCTGTTCAGGTGTTCATGCTGCTGGCACAATTCCCTCTTTTGCACCAACTGCTGAGAGTATTTCAGCATTCTGATTTCTAGGGAGATTATTTTTCGGATCAGCCCTTGTCTCTCAACGTATTGGACTCTAATGAAGGACATAAAGGGAAAGGAAAAAAATTCCAACAGAGGGGACTTTTCTGAGACTTGGAGTGGCTTAGGCTCATAAGCTACCACAGAAAAGGACTTTGGTATTTAGAAGTTAAACATTAAAAGACAATATGACTTTAAGTGGCAACTTACTTTCTTTTGAAAACTTTAGTTTCAGTCTAATAGCAAAAAGGATAGAAGGTTTAATGCCATTGTTTGCTTCTTATTGAATGCTGTTGCTCCACTTAATAGCCTGGAGTGCTGCCATCGTACTATCATATACACATGTGCACTCCCAGTCAGGAAAAACAAACAGTTACCACACAGGTTCAATCAGATTAAAGGCTCCCTGTGTGAGAGCTGAATACCAAAAACCAGATTGGTGTGTTAGATTTCTCTTGTGTCCTGTTTGATTTTAACATGCATAATAAATGCCTCTTAATTTTTCTACCCAGCTTCCTCTATAGCTGTTTCTTCACTGCTGGCTGCACACATCATGACCGCAGTACTTTCAGTTGAGTGCTGTGTTTGAAGATCCAGAGCAGTGCTCAAGGCTTCCAGGAAGCTGTGGTTAAAGCACCTTCAACCTGGGTGCTGCTGTGCTCTGTGCTACCTCAGACACTCGGTTTAAGGATTCACAGACTACTTTTAAGACTATACTGAATGAATATCCAGGTTCAAGGTGTTCAGTAAGGCAAGAAATTTCTAAGGTGACTCACAGGGCCTCTCTGCCACTGACACTAAGAAATTAAGAAACCTCATTTTCATCATCTTCAAACAAGTCTGGTACCTTCTTAGCCTTTAGCTACAAAATATTTAAATAACATATTTCGGCTATAAAATCTGTGGGCTCTGCAAACTTCTATACCACTGAGTTAAATTACTGTGGGATCATCTCTTCCTACACTATGGTATTGTGTTGAGAAATGGTTTTCTTCTTGATGCAAATTCCCAGGCAGATGCTTCTGGTAGACAAGTGGGGAAAAGCAAGTGTCTGGGTCTGGATTTTGCAGCAGATTCTCTCTCAGGGAGTGGGTCTCTGAGCGGGCAACAAACAAATCAAGAACTTGCCTTTCCATCTAAGAGGTTGTAAAAAATAAACTTACAATGGAATTTTATAGCTTGAGAAATGAAAATATAAACAGAAAGCTCCTCCAGCCTTCCTTTCCTCTTCTTTCCTTCATGGGGTAACACAGTTGCTGTTCTGCAGTGACAAGATGAGTTAAAATAAAGTGATTTCAGAGATCCCCTGAGCTCCAAAGCTGCAAAGGGTTGAGGTTAAGCTTGAGGTTTGCCTGCTCAGCTCCTTTTTTCTTTTCTTTTCTTTTTTTCTTTTATTGGGTCTTAAACCTTTCCAACACTAAATAAACACCCTTTTATAGGCTTTTTCTTCACAAATGGCAAGTTTTGTAACCTTTTATGAAAAACTCTTGTTGCTGAATCAGACTAAATGCTCTTTTTGTCTTTACCACTCCCTCCAACCCCAAGGGCCCCAGTCCTCTCAAGCACAGTGCCACAGGCTGGTTCTTGCCTGGCCCCACTCCCTTGCTGGGGCTACATCGGAGCTTCAGGTCCTGTCTATTTTGAACTTCATACCCTGGATGGGCTTTTGGTCATTTGAACGTATCTATTGATGTTATCATGTGATGTACATCATCTAAGCGCGAAGCACCCAACCGATTGCTGTGCCTGTGCAGCCAAATGATTGTGTGATTGTAATAAGAGCGGGCATATGCGTGCTATCTTTAATCTAGCTGGTACAGGTAACAGCAAGGATGCACTGGGCACAGATCGTTTTTGGGCCAGCAACTGCAGCACTGTGCCAGGTCCCCAGAGGGCTTGTACAGTTCATGCTCGGGTCTCTGCTGCCACATCTTCACAGCTATAGCTACTGCTTTGCTACCACACCAGCATTTAGCTGGGTAGATGTAGCATTCAGAATTAAGAAGAAAGAAGTCTTGTTTAACCAGAAGTGTCTTTCTTTTAACTCTCCCAGAGACCCATCATTTATTATCTCATCTTTTTCTTGCTTTTACAGTTGCATGTATCTCATCAAAAGAAATTACCAGCAAAATTACTCTGGTGCCTGTCTCTTCCTATTTCATCGCTGACACACAATGTATACCATTTACAATAACAACTCCTATCACTTTTCTGATGGCAGTGCTACACATTTGGTGTGACACATGCAAAGGGAGAACAGTAGAAGATGCAAGCAGCTCGTGTTCTAATGGATAACAAAAGTTTAAACATGCATCCTTCTTGGCAGTAGTCTCCAAAACTGTGATCTGTTGAGATTTTAATTTTGAGGGCTATCCAGATCATGTCATTTAAATCCACTTTTTTTCCTACCCAGCTCATCAGCTGCAAGATGTTCTTTTTTTCAGTATCTTCACTCTGGATGCATTAAAATCAAACAATGTCTTCCTTAGAGGAATACATCAGTACAAGTCTATTATTTTCTTTCTTGGTGTGTTACTATGCAACATGTCATTTTTATCGTGGTGGGTGGGTTGTATATGCTTGCAAGACCAACTACAGAAACTCTCTTCCTCTCAATTTAAGCCTTGCTCTGGAAGGGAATCAAATTGAACCCACCTAGAAATCAACAGCATTTGTGTAAGCGTATACTATTACCTATCGCTGTCCTTATTTTTCATTTCCCTGTTTGCTTTCCCTTAAGCCACATTAAGGTATAATTAACGTTCTTTTATTTTTAACAGGACTACAGTTACATGTTGTTTATGCTACATTTTACTTGCTCCTGTTTCTCTCTGCCTTTCAAAAAATACTGTAAGGATTACCTGGTTCATATACAAGTTCTTGTAGTTCATGGAATTGTGCTGCTAAGAAAATACTATATCTGTAATGCCTAGAGAAGAACAGAGGCAAAGTCTGAAATGGTTTACAGAACTGATTCTTACTCTAATCATTCAGAAATGGTGTAGTGAAGAACGGATGACTTGGAATATTTCTGTGTTCAGTGCTTATCCATCATGTAAAATGATTCCTGCTGACCTTAGTGGCTTTTGGAGAGTTTTTGGGGTGGCAGAATTGAAACTAGAATAAGATCCCCAATCAAGAATATTTCAATAGATCACATGAAAACATTCCTTATCCATTTTGTTAAAGGTTTCTTTTGTGGAAGACATAAATGGGACAAATTTATTAAATTAATTTTGCTTTTTCATTTTCTAATAGTGAGTAATATTCTAATGATTCATTATTTGAAATTCCTCCTAGAGCAACTTCTGCAGCTAATATCTTTATTCATATACAGAACTACCTTTTTAATCACATGGGTATATTTTTGCCAAAGAAGGCCTTCGGTCTGCAGTTTTTCAGAGGCAGTTCATTACAAATGCTTAATATTAAAATTTTCTTTGTAATGGGAGACATAAGTCGCACAATACTTAATACTGACTCCGTAACCATAAATATTCCTAATGATATAGCCATTCTACATGATTCTTAAGCCTTTCATGGATAAGCGTAATAATTTCTGTATGTGTGTACCTGTAAAACTTGCTTTGCTTTAAGGTTGCTGTTTTGTAATGCTTTCAACCAGAAAAGGAATTTTTTAAAACGTTCATTAAAAGAGGGAGCTCTGCATAACTAGAACAAAATTTAAGTGAATTGACTTCAGAAAAAATGAACTTGTGTATTAGGTTGTCTTTAGATAAATAATTTTTATTTACAGAAAAGATGAGATCAGGCTGTCAATTGGATCAAAATTACATTAAAATGGACTATAATTCCTCAGGTAGATTACCAGTGTGAAAAAGAATTAAACAAGTAATGGTGAGGAAGGTTCTCCTAATAAGAAGTGTTATGTTTGACCAGGTCTCTGGAGAAGTTTTACTGCTCTCCACAGAGCAGTAATATTCACTTCATTTTGTATCTCTAAACAGGCTGAAAAAAAGGTATCGATGTTACTTTAGCTGCGATGCAAATAAATATTCATAACAATGGCACATGCATAACTAATTGAACAGTTTTTTGTTAATATTATACTAGATATTCATGGACATGTGCCTTTTTCTATAATGAAAATACTGCCTAAGGCTAGCTTTGTTTTTCTTGTCAGGAACAATTTATGTGCTTTCATTTAAATGAATATAAACTTCTATTCTCATGACAAAATAATTCACCATTAATTTGGGTACAGAATTTCTTTATCCCCTTTGTGCTGCATTTTATTGAAGAAGAAAAGCTTAAATGTACCTCAAATTTTCTCTATGCATTCTGTCTAATTTCAGTAATAACTGGCATGAATATGTAGGGATTTTGGTGATTACTTGCTAAGTAAATATGGGATACAGGCATATGAGAGATTTTATTTAAAATTAATCTGAAGAGAATTTTCTTGAGATAAGCGATTCCTTCACCAATGCTTTAATCCATCATTTTACACACACACAATTTAGACATATATGCATTAAAAATATTGCCCTTCCCTTTTTTCCTTGTTTTTGATACTTGCTCTGTTATTTCTAGCTGAGATTTTGCTGCTCAAGAATGTTTCGAAAGGTGAAAAGACCTTAAACAAGGTAGAGTCAGATCTCAAATGCAAAAGCATAATGTTGGTGGAGACATTAACTGCTGAGATAGGGTTGGTTTTTTTCCCCTCCCCTTTATCAGGTCACAAAGTATATATCCCTCCTTTCGTGGGACTCTTATTTTCTCATCTTATTAACTGTTTACACATTCTTCTCATTTAAATTTCAGTGATGTTACTTAAAGGTAACAAATGGTGCTAAGCACTGATTTAACTAATGAATTCATTCAGTTCAGATGGCAAATTAAGGCTGTCTAGTAAATAGAATATAACTCTTTCTATTAGAAGAGTGAACCTGAGGCTACTCTGCTGCCTGTAGCACCTAGATTATTTGCTACATTATGATTCTTTCACAAAGTGCCTAAATTGCAATTCTTGGCAATGCTCTTTTAATCAAGTGCTGATACCCACCATGCAATTCAAGCACCTGAAGGGGGTGCATAGATATAGCAGGTAAACATTAGCTGTTACTGGAGACGATGCATCCAGGTCTATGTACTAAAGAAGCTCTTGACTTATTTTAAAACAACCTTTCAGTGTTATAAATTAGTACTTTAGAAAAATATCACTTATTTGGTGATTTATATACTGGTTTCTCAGGTAATTATAATGCAAGATGTTGTATGTTCTCATAACGAGGTGCTACAGTCACTCTGTATGTTCTCTCTTGGATTTGGGAGCCTTTTTCTAGCCACAAGAAACTAGTTAATGGTGAAATCTGTTCGATCACAGCCATCTCTTCTGAGTTGAGGCAGTGACATTTTCTTTGCGATGCGTAGCCTTACCTCACGCTGGATTTGAGGTTGTGTCACAGAGTAAACAAGCTACCTTCGTTCTTTTGTTACTGACATCGTTTAGACCACTCAGACATTAATTAGTTTGGAAAGCTAGAGAAGGAGAGGTTTTCCAATTAGGAAGGGGCAATCTAATGTGATCGGTATAGCCCGTGGCTTGTGTCGCCTTTAAGTTCAGAGAAGCTATTTTTGGTTAAATGTGTGCAGCGCCCTGACAACCTGCACAGCCCACAAACATCTGGGAGTAAAGAATATACATATGGTGCTGAGTTTAGGAGAAGGAAAAGGATGAGACCAAATTGGGGTATGCTCTGGGATGCCAGATCTTCAGATAAGCTCTCTGAACTCTAGACAAAAAGGACTGACTTGCTTCTCTTACAAAAACAGAAACAACCTAGAGGGAAGTTGGCATAAAAACTCTTTCTGAACAGGGCAGTGAGAAAATCAGATTGATATCAAATTAATTTAAGGAAAGGACATTTCATTTTTTACTTGCACTTGTCTCTGTTAACTAACTTTCCAACCATGTGACAGCACTCATCTCTAACCATATTGACTCTGACCTTGATTGACTCTGAATTTTTTTTCTTTTCCATTTACAGTGATTCTTATACAGAAAAGTGGAATTTTAAGTAATTCTTGAAGACTGTTATCCATACATACAAGAGTAATGCAGTTTGGAAAAGCAGAATGACTTAAAGCATTGTAAGTTTGGGGGGACGGTGGTGTTTGCTTTTCTTGTTTCTATTTTTATAAGTGAACAAGTGCCACAGAACTTCCCAGGCATGTTCAAAACTTAAAAGGTTCTCTGAATGCTGCTAGTTGGCAAAGTGTGAGGGAAGGAAGGAATGGGATGTGAGCTACACTTAATTGTGATTGACCCATTTTCCCATTTCTGCTCCTTTCCTACTCTTGTTAGTACACTTCTTTGACAACGCCTCTAATCCTGAGAATGACTTCTGGCTTGCTGTGTCCTTCTCCTTTTTCTTTCCCCCAACATTTCCTGTCGAATACAGCTTTTCTGATTTTATTTTTTTTCTCACAGGAAAAATGTAATCCTTACTGGTTTATAGGTTCATCCCTTTACCAAGTGTTTTATAACTCGGCACATCAGCAATATTCATTGGGTGGGTGGAATATGTGGAATATGTCATGACTTGTCCTGGACCAGGTGAGGTCTAAAGCTGAGGTATTCTCAGCACCTCCCACTGGGAGCAGCTCTGCCACAGAAGATGGTTCCAGTCAGGGACAGCACAGGCCAGCAGCAAAGAGGACCTTTCTTATGGCCAACATTTCCTTCACAAAGGTTTGTCCACCCAGCAGGTGAACAGCTGCAGATTTTTATGACAATATGTAACAGTGCCACCTGGTGATTTTTGCATCACCAGTGAGACTTTCAGAGTATCCTTGGCCAACTTCAGCTCACTTCATGTCAATGGGTGCTTACTTTTAGTGGAAGAATTTGTGTCGCTGCAGGAGGCTCTTGGAAACACTGGCTCATTTGTTCTCCATATGCTGCAAAAGTCTTCCCTTCTCCTACTCTTACCCAGTATTGTTTTGACTTCCAGTCTAGCAAGTGGTATAATAGCTCTGGACTAACTGTATTTAGATGGGTAGCTAACAAACAGAAAAGGGGGCCGATTCAGGTTCTGCAAGGTCAGATCATACCTTGAAGATCTCTAGGAATGGAGGATGCTTTGTAGACAGTGTCAGGTACTGATAAGAAGCAGTAACTCCGTAAAATCCTTAATTGAGTCAGATTTCATGGCATTGCTCTACTCAAAGTATGTCAAGAGAGGCAAACATGCAAATATCCCAGAATTACTGCGGTTTTGGGCTGGTGAAGGGATATTAGCTAAAGGTAGATGTATACTTCTTCCAAATCAGTGGTCATATTTCTCAATTCCAGTTGCTGAAACCAGCCAGGCTGTCTAAAACCATTAAAATATGTACCATATATAATTCATAAAAACCCATTCATTCAGCTTAAAATAAAAGGGTTATAATTAAATCCTTGTAAGATGTTTCTACATCTTACTGCCTGTCCAAACTGTTCCTGTAAAAACTATTTAAATAGTGCTTCTGCAAGAAACTGTATGTTTGACAGAGAAGCCTTTTACAATCAGCAGGCAGAAATGTATTTTTGTGTAACATATCAGGGAAATACTTTGTGTACAGCAAGTGCAGGAGTCTCTCATAATTCATTACACAGGATAAAAAGTTGAATCAATGTGTACTACTGTGTCCTTTTCTAAAAAAGAAATGTCATTGGTTGTTAACCTTGCAGATAGTTGAGAACTGAATTGAACTGTTCCTGTAGCTACTCTCTTTCTCATGATCAGGCGTGTTTGGAAGAAGCAGATTTGCAAATGGATTATGTTCTTTTCATTACAATCCACTGGATGGTTTTGGTGTTATTTGTTGGTTCTGTGCAGTAATAAAGCCTGTAGATGCTCTGATGCTCCTGTCATTGGACATGCTTGTTTTGAAGTAGGAATTATAAAGATGTATTCTTATCGTGATTCTAAAATTCCTGGGTTTCACTGGTATTGATGGCGATGGGGTGTGTGTGTGTGAATTTCTTAAAGGTAAAGCCATATTGATGAGATTAGAGACCATGCCTGGGAAGCCATACCCATTTTCATCTGACATTGGCTTTGCATGTAGCCTCAGACCACTGCTCCTCTTTTCACAGATCTGCTTTCCCATCTGATAAACGGGAACAAGGAGGCCAGTCTCATTTAGCAATGTGTCTACAGGCTTACTGATGGGAATATCTTTTTACTTTGGTTAATTTAGCAAAGCAAAAAGTATTGGACAACATCATTCATGCTTTCCTCTGTTCTTCAAGGCTGCCAATAGTAACGGCAAGTGACACACAGGAGAGCAGCTCTGTGACCCTTGTTTCTGTGAAACTCCTGACCCACCTACTTGGAGAGAGGTATTTTATGGAGACTTGTTTGTTTGTGGTCTTCTCAGGTTCTTAAGAAAAGGAAAACTTGTTAATTTGCATCTTAAGAAAAAAAAAAGGTGGAAACTCAGTGTTTTGCTTGTTTATTGAATCCCCCTGCAAACAGATTAACAGCCTAAATCCAATTCATCACCTCAGACTGCATTAAAAGTGCTATACCATCACACCATTTAATGATGTCTTTTATGGTCACAATAAGATATTTATAATGAGAGACTTAAACTTTCATGTTTCTTAATTAAAGAGATTTTTCTAAACTAGTTGTAACCTGCATTTGGCCTTATGATGCCTCCCAGAATAACAATGATCTACCAGTTAATATGTAAGGGCTCATGACTGATTGTTGCTCCTCTTCTTCCGCATATTAAGTAGTGTTCATTAATTAATATTCAGCTTGCTTGCTTCTTGCACACAGGACATCATCTTTGCGCTGGGTTCCCAGTAGACAAAAGAATAATTGTAGTTTAAATGAAAAGCTTTAGAGATCCCTTTGAGTTGGGTGTTAAGATTACACACATGAAAAAGAGTTCAGAGGCTAAAGAAATGTAGGGGGTTTTTTATTATTATTTTATTGCAACAAGAATGTGGCTCTAACTGGTTTGGTTTGGAAAGTAAAACTACTTATTATCCATATGAATGCCTTAAATGTATCCTCTACGGGAACTGGACCACAATAACTGAGCTGGTTAAAATCTACACTTCTAGGTATTCCAGTACATCTACATTGCCACTTTTTTTTTCCAGATTGACACCGTATGTTTTAGATGTTTTGAAATAGATGTCTCTCATTTTGTTATGACACTTAGTTGATACGCACTTATATGTAAGATGTGATTTCTCTGGTTTACAGCTTGCACAGATGAGATCAAAGTTACCAATTCAAACCTTCTTCTTGATGGGCTGAAGAAAAAAAGGTTTTACCCAATTTTTTTTCTGGCTTTGCCAGGCAAACGATCAGGTGGCAAAATCATTTTAGCTTGGTAACTCCACAGAAATTCTGATAAAAGGAAACACAGCAGCTCATCCCAGCTGACAATTAGTATTGAGTGCAAGTGTGTCTTATTTTGGAAACATTGATTATACAGTCACTTTCTTTATTTAGTTAATGTGATTAATTTCTACAGAAATGACACTAGTAACATGCTACAATACCAAAAGAAAAAGCTATAAATAGATAAGAATTTGTGTGGGTGGGTAGGTGTACGAGAAACCCACAAAACACACCTCTTCTGCATCCAAAACATCCTCAAACTAGTACAGAATTTCCAACCACATCCCTACCTTGTAGTCTGACCCTATTTGCAGTTCCTTATTGAAGCAAATATAAATGTATACATTAGAAAATTTGGCCCCACCGAAAAGTTAAACTTTAGGTGTCGGTGCAGTCACCTACAAAACAGATCTGTTTTACAGCTGCATCTTATTGTCAAGGTAGGTCCCTGCTATGGGGCTGGGAATTGTTTTTTGTTTATTTGCTTGCTGCTTGCTTTCTTTTTTTTTTCTTTTTTTCTTTTTTTCTTTTTTTTTCTTTTTTTTAAACAATAAGTCTCCCTTTGGGACATGTCACTTGAAGCTTGTGTTTGTCATGCTCCTGGTGCAGGCAAAAAACACACACTAAATTCAATCTTTAAATTAAGCTGTAACCAAGCTTGTATATTCATTAGAGGAGAAAAATTCTCTTCTGAGAAGTTCAAATTGTTTATTGATTTTCATTTCTGTGTTCAAGTGAAGCTTGAGTAAGTCTGTCTTGCTGCAGTCCCTCTGGGGCAACACTGCCAACAAGTGCATCACATTTCAACCCAAGTGAGCAGTTAGCAACAAAAATCTGAGAATTCTTTTAAAACTATATTAATAAATAGTTAGAGGGTGAGATTTCCAGTTCAATATAGCCGAGTCTTTTTTACAAAGGGAATAAGAGGCTTGAAATGCAGGCTATAAATGGCAATCCTCTTGAAAAGCCTTAAAGTAAAATCAGGTGAGGGGAAAGTGGAATTAGTGGCTTGCTGTTTGGGGAGTGGGAGAAATCCAGTGGGGAGGAGGGAGCTGCTACTTTTTTTTCTTAAAATTTTGTAATGTCATATTGACCCCATTCTGTCCACCTCTAATCATCTTGCAAGTCTCTCAGCAAGGAGTAAAAAACACACAATAGACGTTACCGACACTTAGCATTTCTTGGTTTAGTCTCTCCTTAAGAACGTGTTTCAACTAACAAACAACAGCTTAGGAGAGCTTATAACTGGTACTGCTCAGAGAAGCCTAGAGCCTGTCTTGGAGCTGGGCTGAATGGCTAAGCCTTCATTTTCATGGTACTTGTCTCTTGCAAACCATATAGCCATAGCACTGCCTGGTACAAAGTATGCTGAGCTATTTGTCTTCAGTTTCTCAAGGTTAATTTCAATTAATAAATCTAATTAAATGAATTTGAATATATTAAGCATGTAGTCAGATTTTCAACAGGATGGAATTTTTTTACCCCTCTCCATGTTCCCATGTAAGTAGGAAGAGCTTTTTTTTAAAAATCAAAACAAAACAACGCATGTTTGTACATTCTGGTCTTGTTAATGGTTAGGAACAGTTCATGTCAGCAATGTGTGATAAGACAATGAAAGATAATTCCAGCTTCTCTTCATAAAGATAATCAAGCAAGGAGCATTTCATGCCAAATATAGAAATGTATTAATTAAAATACATAGAGGATTCGCCCCCTACTTTCTTTGACCAGTGATAGGGCAAAACCATGAGTAAAAATTTCTACTGGTAATATTTTTAAATATATCACCCCTGTTAGCAATGAATAGAGGATGTAAAAAAAAAGTGGGTGCAATAAGCATCATTTGGGTATCTATTATGCTGCTTTTTATTTCACCCAGGAGAGAATGGCAATAATCACTGAAATTTCTTTTTCAGTAAGGTTCATAGGTGTCAATGGCCTTCTATTTCATCAGTCCTTCAGGCAGCTGATTAATGAAGATCTAGGGAGGGCGGGGAGGAATCCAGCCTTATCCTACAAAATGTTCACAGAAACCTCAACTTTTTATGAAGTGCTTTCTCTGATATTTTTGTGTCTGATTCTTCTGACTCTGCTACAATGGCTTACCTCTGTCATTGCTTTGCTCAGTGTGCCTCAGCACATGTAGCATCGGGCTGTGTAAGCTCCAACTACAGCTGATGTTTCTGTGGCTACCCATTGCTTTTCTTTCCTCTCCCACCTCCCATCGTAGGCTGTGTGTGTAAGTGGTGCCTGCGGAGCAATCCTTGGACAACAGTACTGTTGCATCAGCACAGAGGAAATTAGGAGATGAAGCTTTAAAATATGGACTATGTGTTCAAACTTTCATAATTTCAAAGCATTCTGTGCCTTTTTTTTTCTCCAGAGATATTCATGTTGCATGTAGAATGTGAGGGTTTGAAATATTCATTTCAAATGGCTGTTGATTAAATCATAATGATAAAGTCATCTATTTCTGAAAGCTCTGTTTCAGACAAGATTTATTCAAGAAAAATTAAAATAAGATTCTAAAGCTTGCTCTGAAGATTAATTTTTTTTTAAAAAGGGAACTTTAAAAATGCCTGAGTGATGACTTTTAATTACTGAATGACTTTAAATGCCAAGTGATGGTTTTTAATTCCATTTAATTTTTCAGCCATGTTATTTAGGCACTTCTTAAAACCCTCAATGCCCCATTTTAATGCATAGGCCAGAAGAAAATGCAGCTGGGCTGTTAGTACTGACAAACTGCTAAAGACCCCATTTGAATGGTTTCCAAGCTGAAGGAGATTTCCCTTATCCTTTTACTCCACTCTTCCTCCCTTTTACCCCAGCAGGCAGACTTTGCCTGACCATTGGGTTCAGGTTTCATCCAGCTCCAACTGGGCTATTTCTTCATTTCCTATCTCAGTTTCTTACAGATCCCACACTGCATCATTCTCTTGCTTTGCTCTCCTTATGGATTAAGATGAAAACACATGGATGTTTCTGCTCTCATGTCTCAGGTGTTTCTACAGCTGCTGCTGGCTGTGCTGGAGTTTCTCTCTAATAGGTCTTTGGAGCTGTTATATAAATATATACATCTGTGCGCATATGAGTATAAATTCTTCTTGGAATAGACTGTTGAAAATGTGTCTCCTACATCTTAAGTGTTTCTCTGCTGGAGTATTTGTTATGATGAAGACTTGTGTATACACAAGAGATTAGCTGGACTAATAGTTTTATGGTTATGGCTTTCAACCAGTCTAGTCAAGAGATTTCAGCTTGGTCTTGCATGTTCAAGAAAATACATGTTGTGGGAGGTTCTGAAATAGCAAAGCTACAACCAAAGGAGGTGAAGGGGAAAGAGGGATGTTCAATGCCTAGTTTGATGTTTGGGAAATTTAAAACTTTTCCAGGTAAAATGTTAGCCATAGTATTTATAGATCACCATAAACACTTCTAATTTTTCCAGTTCAAAGCAAACAGTATTGTGCTGGAAAATTTCCAGAATAGTGCTCCTTGGTGTTCACAATGACAGACTGGCCAAATGAATTTCCAGATCCAACAGTGAAGGAAAGAGAGAACTGAAAAGAGACTGTGTGTGTCCTTTTTCTCGCAGGCAAAATAAAAAGTGTCACTGAGAAGCTGATGATTGCTGAATTTCATTGCTTTTAACATCATAACATCATTGGTTATGATTTATTAGGCACTGTAGTTCTCTGCTCCTTTACATCAGTTGTGTGCCCCTTTACATTTCTCACCTGTTCTAGATCATCCTGGTCTGTTGTTGGATTTCTTTGATGATCTGCTGTAAACGTTGGGGTCTAAATTTTAAAGAATGTTGTATGAACTTTCAATAACATCTAGCTCAAATAATAATACTGCTTATATGCAGCTTTCACGAGGGTTTTGAAAAGCCACGCACAATCATGCAGCATTACAAAGTAATAGTTCACCAAGCCTGAGACCTCCTAAAGACAATTTATCAAATGCTTTAAAAGAACTATGAGCTGGAAAGAATTATCTGGATTGCAATCTTCATATGTGTGTGTGTGTGTGTATGTGTGTCCCAATCTTCCTCAATTTTTTTCATGAGTCAAAATATTCAGTGGCATTTTGGAGTCTTTTGGTTTGCTGCATACCAGAATTAATCTGCCAAGTTGGAATGTAGCTGAGGGAAAATTCAGAGTTTCTTTAAATAGTGGAATGGTTTGAACGGTGGATGGCCTGTTTCAAGGAACTAATCCAATGGAGGGAGTAGTATATTCTTCCAGTACTTGGAAGGATTGATTCAGCCACATTAGGTCCATGTGGAGAGCACAAAATTGCTTTTTCTTTATATAAATGAAAACATTTAAAGAAGCTATTGCTTCTTTTTTTCCTCTGAGTGCTCCAGAGAAAAAGTGCTATCTCCATCTTTGAGCAATGCCTTAGGTCCCATCAGCCCATCACAGTCCAAGGTAGAGCTTGGTGAAAGTATTGCCCTTTTCACCAGTCTGTCTCCTGTTCTTCCCTTAATAGCCATTTGCTGCCATTAACTGGATGCTTCCAAACACCCCCAAAGTCCTACAGCATCTGGTCCATGGGCCAGATGCCATAAATGCTAATTTGTGCTGGAGAGAGCCCCAAATCCAATTATTACTGCTTAAGGACAGATATTATTTATTTTTTCCCCCTCTTCCAATGCTATTTGCTCCTTATGCTCTGTTTCTTGACCACTGTCATGGCTTAACCCCAGCGGGTCAACTGAGCCCCACGCAGCCACTCGCTCACCCCTCCCCTCCAAGGCAATGGGAGAAGAATGAAAAAATAAAATCAAACGCATAGGTTGTGGTAAAGATAGTTAATAGGATAATAAAGGAACATAATAGTAGTAGTAATAATAATAAAACAAGTGATGCACAAACACAATTGCTCATCACATGCAGAAGGAAAAAGCCTGTGTTGCCCAGACTGCTTCTGAGCCACCATCCCACCTCCTAGCTGACTTTCCCAGTTACATACAGAGCATCATTCTGTGGCAGGGAACATCCCTTTGGCCAGCTTGGGTTGGATATCCTAGCTGCGCTCTCCTAGCTTCTTGTGCACCTGGCAGGGCTTGGGAACCTGAAAAGTCTTTGCCTTAGTGTAGACACTACAAGTGCCCATCAATAACTAAAATATCAGTGTGTTGTCAACATTATTCTCATACTCAAAAACATGGAAGTAAACAAGCTACTAGAAAGGAAATGAACTTTCAGCCAAAACCATGGCAGCCACATAAGACTAAACTGCTCTGAGTAACCTAGATGTGCAAAACGCATCAGGCTTCACCCCATACCACTTTGTTACGTGCCATTGATCAACTGGAAGTATGACTAGAGATCAAGACTAGTTAAATTTCTAGATTCCTGTTGTTTCATTTTGTTCTGGCTTTAGATAAGTAACGGGTGAGTTTTGTGTATTTTAGTATGTATTTTCACATTTTCATGTTGAATGGAAATATTTGTGCATCTGTGTCTTCTCCAGGATAATGATCTTTCAAAAGACATCATTAAACCACAGAGAGCAAAAGGGGGAAGGAGAAGGGTTCTGCTAAAAGACCTACTCAGATTTAGTAAATGGTGTCCAGACACTCTGTTTGGAAAAAAACATCACCTGATTTCTCTCTTCAATCAGGTACAGCTTCTTTCTCAGTGCTTTCAGATACACGTGTTGGTTTTCAGGGTTCTGGGGCAGAAGTAATTTTATTTTCTCAGAATATTTAATTTCTTCTCCAAAGCTTCTGTTCCTTTCAAGGTCTCGTCAGCTGTTCTAGGAGAGTCTCATGCTTTATCTTTTCTCATTCTCTTCATCAGCCTTGAATGTGTACATGATGGTCATCCTGTCAAAGCACAATTTTTCTTTGGTGCAAAGCCCTGCACAATTCCCCATCCTCTGTCTGGTGCATGAGGGCTTATTTGTCATTAGGAAGATCTGATTTTTTCACAACTCAGTTTTCTGAGTCTGCCAGGCAAAAATTAATTCCATCACATACTGAAAGCTCTTGGGCCTAATACTTTCCAATTTCCATGAAGGTTCCCTGATTTACACTGGGAGGTGAAAGGAATCAGAATGCCAATGTGTAATGTCTTTAATATTAGGGGAGATACTGGGGATCTAGTTCCATCAATGCGAATTCTGCCAGGCAACTGTCTCGGAAGGAACTTTAAAAAAGGAAAAAAAAATGTTTATTGGAATCAAAGTCACCTTAGATTAGATGAAACAGGAAAGGATGCAATTTTAAGTTTCTGATTCCCAAGGAAGCTTACTTAGTATCAGAGGCTTCTAATTACTCTGGATATAAGTTTTTCAGTGTTTCAATCAGCTCGTACATTACTACTTCTATTAGTACAAAAATCTGCCATGTGTTTTTACAGTGAGCATGTTAATCTGAACACTGACCTTCACAGCGATGTCACTGGCTATGCTCAAAGCTGACTTTGTGGGAAGCGTTTTCATCGGTGGTGTCAAAAACCTTCAATAATTAAAGTTACTATCACATATGTACATTTTTTTTCTTTTCTTGTAATAAAAGAAGTCTCCTCTAGAGCAAACAAAGAGAGAAAAAATTAATTGATCTGACACTTGAGTTGAGAAGACATACTTTAAGGAATACCACTTAAAGGAAAAGGAAGTTTGGAGTCTCAAATAATTAAAATGAGAATTCGACCAAGAAAATTAAGGTGTTTTCTTTCAATGTACTACTTCACATAGACTTGCAAAGTCTTTCCATACACCTTTAATTGCTGAATGCTATTTCTAAACTTTAGAAAAACAGCAGGATTAAACTCAGAGTACTTTTTTCTATGAGAGACATTAAAATACATTTTTAAAATATTCAATTTTATCCAGGTTGTGTGTGGTATAAAGAATTTTATTTCTGCTTCAGCCTGCACATGCTTATCCTGTTTTCTGTAAATTTTTGGTAGGTTTGGATGCTATGCAGGGATCTCTTCATTTGCATCTTCAAAGTTAGATTGCCAATTACCAATACCCAAAATTCTTAATAAATCTCTTCTGTAAAAGCAACCACTACATTGCCTTAAGGAAATTATATGGATATGAGAGAATATATTCTAATAAATTAATAGACACTTAAGAAAATACAGGTTAAGGGGGGACAAAACCAAAACCACCCTCTGTTTTGGCAGTGGATTGATACTTAATGAAAGGATTAAAACCTTGCTATTAAATCTATGAATATTCTTGTTTAGTCCTAACTAGTAACAATTCTCCTTCTGAAAATGAAGACACAGTGTCTGAGACAATATGTACTATCTGTATTCATGTTGTTCTATCAAACCTTCTTATATAGAAGATATTTATATTCTTATTTCCTCAATTTGAAGTCCTTCATATCCAGTTCAGCTGTCAGTAGAGGATATTTCAAGATCCCCAAAACCTTTTATAAAAGCAGAAGTAGTCAATAATGTTTTGCACTTTTTTTTCCCAAGTTTGCCTTTTTTTTTAATTCTATAAACTCCCTTTAAACAAATGAGACATCTTTTCAATAAGAAACTACAAAGTAAAGTCTTTAACAGAATATGTATAATGGCCTGACTTTATCCTTATCCACAAGTTCTTTTGCAAGTAATGAAGAAGCTGTAGCAGTACACTCTAACAATCGTGAATGTCTTCTCTGATTATATAAATAAATAAAACAAGACAGCGCTATGAAGTAAGATCTCTCCATCAGCTTGTGGTGCTTCCATGAAAGGGTTGGAGAAGACAAATATTTAAAGAAGGTTCAGCTGCTGTAATGGCCACAATAAACGTGTAGTGGAGTGAGTAAAATAAATGTGAGGAGAAGACATGTGCACCTGATGTTGAAAAAATGCCTGTTCATGCTTAATACTTTGGAGAAATTGCTCAAGAGCTGCTCAGCCATGTTAAAAAATATGACCCCTGTAATACTGCCAAGGACAGTGAGACCTATTGCAATGGCCTGAAGAAGTACTGGTCATTCAAGTTAAAATGTCATAGGGGCAGCTGTAATTTATACACACAATCTTTCTAACACATCCAAACCATTTTTCTTTAAGAAACAGGCCAGATTCTTGAAAAACATAATTGGTGCAGTTAATTAAGGCCGATGGCTTCATTCCAGGTTTTCTGAGCTGTGTCCCTTGTCTACTATGCATCACTTAGGCCTATTTGCACAAGTTGTTCACTTTTCATTTTGCCCGAGACTCTGTGTGTGTTTCTACCTGCTGGCTTTAACAATCATGTCAGAGATTTGGTTAGTTTTGAGTAAGAGTGGATTAAAAAAGTACTAGCCTAAACTTATATGAAAAGCTGAAATGCGTAAGAGGGTAACAAAGGGCAGGACAGAGCCCTTAGTATGTGCGGGATTTATTGTGTTTAGACAAGCTTTAGGCCTATCACCACTGTTATCAGGAATTGTGTTGTGGGTCAGGAACCAACTTAGAAAGGAGATTGGCCATATGAATGTGAACCTAATGGATCTGTTTTTCTTAATAAACCATGAAGGCTGATGCACCTTTTAAAGTGCAAATAGACCTCATGGTAAGTATTTCATGCCAGCTTGTAGGGTTTGCTTGGGGAAAAAAAGGAGTTGTAAAAAATGCATATTGGGGTGCAGGGGAGAAGGAAGGGAGATTGTGGCTGAAAAGGCCTCGAGCCAGGAGCCAGCATCTCAGGTCAGCATCAGTACATGCAAAAGAGTTGTGCAGGAGGGCTGTCCCCGGTAACAATGGGTCTCAACTGTAAAACCTGCCTGTATGGAGCTGTGGACAGCACATGGGTGACACTGCTTTTGCCTGCTCTCTACAGGGAGCCTGTATTTGACCATCTGATCCAGGCTAGTCCTGGTCCTGAAAGCCGTCAGGTTAAGGAAGCAGCACCAGTGTCTCTGCTACTCACATATGCACTCTGGGTACCAGCGCCTAACCCTATATTATGAATCATCTGCATTACAACAGCAACAGCAGTTTAAGCAATTCCTGTTCCAAACTGCTGTCCCCCTTGCCAAAACGTACTTCTGCCTCACTAAAGCCTATCCAAATACTTTGGTCTTAGTTTTGGTTTGTTTTGGGTTACCTTGCAGTCATACTGTAAACCAGATCAAGACAAAGGTAAGCTTTAAAAAAAAGTATTTTAGCTTCATTATTCATTTTTTCCATGAAGCAAGTTGAATCAGTACAGACAAGAAGGCTATAGCCTATATGGGGAGGGAGGAAGTGATGCAAGAGGACAGAAAGATCTCTTTATCACAAAAGAAAGAATAACTTGGATCCACAATTAAGAATTTGTGGCCTGGACTTGTTTGCAGAGGTTTGTCTGTCTTAGTGTCTGCAGTCAAGCAGATGTAAAGCACAGTCTGGAAACTCAGGGAAGAGGGGGTGCATTGAGGCATGTCAAGAGGAATTAGAACGGGGAGAGGGGGATCAATTAAATGATAGTTTACCAGTAAAAAGAACCCCATTCAATATTTAGTCATTCACCTTTTAGACAAACTATACAACAAGTCGTGAGGCGTGCATGTAAGTATTAATAACCTTCTACCTGGTGCCCCAGCCAGCAGAGTAAAGCTGAATACCAACCTTTGCTCCTGCAACTGAGCCATAACCTACTAAGTACCCACTACTTGCAGCTATCCCAGGCCAGGGAGAGTAAGAGTAGGTCTCTCACAGGTATGCAAGAGACCTAAGGAGCTAATAAAGTCAAGAACATTCATTTCTTTCCCCTTCAGTTTCTGAAGGTTAGGGGTGGAAATGCTCAGCATTTTTCCTTGTGTCCTTCCATTGTCCCCTCTCTTAACTTATTTAGGTCCCTTCCCTTTTCTTTAAGACAAGTCTCCAAAGACTCCAGCAGAAAGAAAGGGGTGCTTCTGCTTTCATAATCACCAATTCCTTTGCTGTAATAGAAAAGTGTTAATACACAAAAGATCAATTCCATACAGAAACTGGGGAGAGACAGTTTTCTCCCCATACTTTTCCAATCAAATAAATGTGAGTGCGTCCACTTATCTAGTCAGCCAAACACAGAAAGTTTCCAGAACCTATATAGCCGTTAGTAATGACAAAAAGGTTTCACATTATCTACCTCATCCACATTTCCTCAGAGATCAATATAGCTGAGCACGTCTTCTGCATACTTCCATAAGGAGACAAATATAAAACTTAGTTGCATCAAATGTATTTAGAAACCAGATTTTAAATGGAAAAGAAGGCGGGGGGGAATCTAAAAGAATATCAATACAGTGTTAGAATTACATTATTTGAAACAAGGATGAATGGGATAGCGCAAAGTCAAAAGGATTTACTCAGCAACTTTCCAGAAGTGATAAATGATCTGTGTTCAAACATGGTTGGCACAATGCATTTTACAAACATGTAAAGTGTTTCAGTTTGGTAATTTGAAAATATCACAATGCTGAAATACCTCAAATGGCTTTGCAGTGAGGGGAGGGAATATTAACATCTTGTACAGGTTTTACTTTGCTAACTTCAGACAAGTTCCATCCTCTTGAGCCATAGTTACTCAGCAGGTTTGGACTTTCAATGTTTTCTAGAAGGGACAGTAGGATTTCTGACAATAACCTGCAAGGAGGTTTGGTGGAGGTTGAGGGCTGGAACTTCTGCCACCTCTGTCTGAAAGCCCTTTTCGACCTTACTTTGTTGGGGAGGGTTGTATTTCAAAAACACAAATAGATTTGGAAGCCTCAGCTGTCATTCACCTCTTCAGAAATGTCCCCCTGGTTTCCTGGGTCTTAGTTCTCCCCTCTACATGCAGGCATAGGAGCCCATCCCTACCATACAAGGGTACTATGAGCTAGATAATACCAGTGATTTATTTTATTATCATTGTGGATATTGCTTTTAGTTTCTGTGCAGTCCTTCACTTTCATACCTATGAAATAGTGCCAGTTCCTCTCTTTCTGACCCATATTTAATATGATTCTTGGGCCTATGTTCATTGACTGGTTTCAAGGCTATCGTAATAACCTTCATTTGCATTATGGAATGTCTTCATAGTCTTGCAGTGTTCAGCTCCTATCAGAGAGTCTTAAAGGTGTGCTACACAGGAAGTATCTCCGGATAATTTCTGTCTTTCCAAGCAAGGTTCATCCACTACCTATTGCACATCAGTCCTATCCTCTATCGCACACAGCTCAATTCTGTTTTGGCCAAGTAGAGAGCTTGCTATATACTAAAGTAGGAAGGTCATCAAGAAAGTCTGGTCCACAGAGAGCCACCAAAACTATGCCATTTTGTTTTCTCATCAGTAAACATGATGTTGCTCCATTGAGAAACGCTTTATCATTCTTCACAGCTTAACAAAATACTGTGAAATTTTCCAAGAATCTGCAATGCTCTCTACACAAAATAAGGACCCGGAAAAATAACTTAAGGCCCCCTCCTTTCAATCTCTACAGCCTCAAATCACACCTAGCCCCCTGACAACCCCCACACAACACTGCAGAACATACACAGGGTATGTTCTAGTTACACGGTTTTCAGTCTAGTTTCTTGAAAAGGGAAGGCATAAAAGTAGGAACAAACTGCACCAAAACCATGCAGTGGTAGTCTCTCAACACGTGTTTCATTAAAGCTTCATTCATATGACAAATTTACACTAGGGTGAGATAAGGCTTGGAGTGTCTCCATGGTGCTTGAGGGAAAGTTCATGAACTCTCGTTGTCCATCAATTGCTCTGACCTCTCTGTCTGTGATATGTAAATGGAAGGGAAATCATAGCACGTTTGTTTCCAATCTTGAACTTACAACTACCAAGGGCAGGTATAAAATGAAAGTGGGATTGCTTTATAGCCTCTGAAATAAATTAATTACTTGAAATAACAGGTGCAGGGACATGGATCTTTCAGAACACAATATGTCATTCTTCAAGCTACAAAACATGTGGCCTCTTTATGTTTATGGATGCCCTACTGCTGATGATAATGGAGTGATGATTTGGAGTAAAAGACTGTTCATTAACAGACAAAAGTAATTTTTCAGTGTGCTGGTTTTGGCTGGGTTAGAGTTAATGTTCTTCACAGAAGCTAACATGGGGCTGTGTTTTGGGCTTGTGCTGATCATTCAGGGATGTTTTCATTATGGCTGAGCAGTGCTTACACGGGGACAAGGCCTTTTCTGCTTCTCACACTGTCCCACCATCAAGTAGGCTGGGGGTACACAAGGAGTTGGGAGGGAACGCAGCCAGGACAGCAGACCCCAAGTGACCAAAGGGATATTCCATACCATCCACCATCATATAAAGCTGCGGGTAGAAGGAAGGGAGGGACATTCAGAGTGATGGTGCTTGTCGTTCCAAGTCACCATTAGGCATGATGGAGTCCCGCTTTCCTGGAAATAGCTGAACACCTGCCTGGCCATGGGAAGAGGTGGATGAATACCTTCATCTGCTTTACTCACGTGTGCGGTTATTGTTTTACTTATTAAGCATCTTTATCTTGACCAAGAGTTTTCTCACTTTCACTTTTCTGATTCTCTTCCCCATCCCACCAGAGGAGACTGAGTGAGCAGCTGCATGGTGCGTAGCTGCTGGCTGGGGTTAAACCACGACATCCAGCTATAGTGCCTTTGCCTTCATGTTATGGTATGGAAATAACCACTAACATAATTTATCTTTAACAATGCAAAGGCATGGACTTTTAAAGTATTTCAGAAAGAAGAAATAGATTTTTTTCTTGTCTCTTAAGAAGTGAGTTTCAGTAAAGCCAAAATGAAGGTTTGGACCCATTTCTGCCTTTCTCTGCTTTATTTTGATTTTTACAGGTTAAGTGTGTCTTATTCCAGGGATAATCCCCTTCTAGACTGTAAACAACAGAGTGGAAACTGACTCCTTATCTTATTTGTACAACATCCAGCACTACTGTAGTAAAAATATTTAGTGATGGTAGCATGCGTTCTCAGGGACACTCATGCAGTACAGAACTTTTCAATAAAGAGCAAAATCTTAAATGTGAAACTTTTTAATCAACTTTGACTCATCAAAGCAAAAAACCTTTATGGAAAGTGGAAATTGATTACGTTCTCATTTACAGAAACTGTTTGAAACCTCTTAGAACTGATGGCTATCATGTTTTTGCCATGGGTTTTCATTTCACAGTGTGTGAATTCATAGCTAAAAAGAACTGGAAAAGAAAGAAAAAGTTTAAAAATAATTTAGAATTATCTAAATAAAACTATCACCTGGCCGATTTTTTTGGAGAGATTTGGGGCATCAGTTCAAGAAACCATTCTTAATATTTAACTTTTTCCTGACAGGTCTGGAGGGATATAGTGTTAAAAATTTCATAATGAAGAGAAAAATTATTTCTTCATAAGCTCTATATATGCAGCGTAAAGAACTGTAGCAAAATGAGGTCTCACTTGAAGTGAGCAGGCAATATATTGATTTTTACAAATAAATCTTTTGATTCTTTTCTTTCTTTTAGGGAAATGCACTGTTAAGCTTAGTTAAAAGGGAGAGAGGCAAAGCAAGTTCCGGGTTGTCTTTAATGCAGCTTTCTGAAGATGGCTTTATAAAACCAGAAAGCAAAAAGCCATTTTAAAGTGATTTGCAAGAAGGGTATATACCTCTACAGAGAAACCTTCGTTTGGGTCATTTGGATTTCTCTCTTTTCCCTGGAAGCAGCTAGTCAAAACTGTCTGTATGCAACAGAAAGATAAAAATTTCAATTAGGTTGAGTGCTGTCATAAGCAGACTACATGAGAAGGCTTGAGATAATATGCATTACATATTGATGTCTATCAGCCCTGAGAACATAGCCATGTTTTATTCCATGCCCCTTTTGTAGGTTTGGCAGCAGTGGCACCCAATAAAGGCCTAATCATATTAATTTATGCCCCTATCAATTATGCATTCAGATTCCCCCGATAGCTTGTCCGTTTTTATTCACGATTTTCTGAAAAATACGCCTATTACAGTTACTGAGCAAATAGGAGGACTGTCAGAAACTGAGATTTAAAGAATATTACTTAAAAGGGGTGGGTTTCTTTAATTTATAAATCTTGTATTATATGTCATGCATTTGTTAGTTTTAAAAGAGGTGACAGTGCAGGGACAGATGTCACATTAAGGACTTTCTGAAGACAAGGGGAGAAGTCTCCTTAAGAAAGCTCTGTGATTTATTTAACTTTTCCTGAAAGCAAAGTGTTCTGCAGTCTATAGATGTAGTAAAAATGTATCAGCTTTGTTAGTTTAATGTGAATTTGATTTTGTGTCTCTCAAATTATGTGCATCAATGAAGAATTTAACAAAAGTGTTTTCAGCTTGTAAACTGATTTCTTTTCTGATATGGGAAACTGTTTTATAGTCAGCAATATGTTAGTGTCTCAAGCTGTGTTCTAGATTCAGTGCCCCAAAAGTTGGGGGTCCTGTCCAGATCACATCCCATTCAATGTTAGGTCACTCCACTTGTTTTCTCAGATTTACTACAATGCTAAAAGAAATACATCTAATGAAAAAATAAATCTTTGCTCTAAGTGTCCCAGCCTTGATTACTCAATAATTGAAACCTGACTGCTGTTCTTTCACTTTCTCCCTGCCACTGACCACTGCTCAAGAGAAGTTACTCTTTTTCTACCTTCTGGATGCATCTCCCTCACTTTCAAGAACATCCACTTTAGCTTCTCCTCCTGTTCATCATCCACTTCCAGCCTCTCCCTCCTACTTCTAGAGCAGTTAACCTGCCTTCACATCCTATGATACCACTCTCTATGCCGCCAGACTCCCCATCACCCTTCTTTTAAAAGTGTTTTTTAGAGAAGGGAAAAAAGAAAATTTCAGAAGTGCTGATGCTCCTGTATTATCTGATACTCTGTGTTTTAGATATGCCTCTCCATAGGTTATCACGGAGATACATTCTTTCTGGCCTAAGTAGGGTTTAAGGATTTAAGGACATTGGGGCATCTCCCTTCTGTGCCCGCTGCAGATGAGTTCAGTGTAGCCAATGTGTGACAAAAGTTCTCTACCCAGTGACTTTACTGGGGCCTTTCTCATTCAAAGGGGTTCCCAACACATCTTTTGCCATGCCAGGGCTGCTTCTCCCCACTGGAAAGTTCAGCAGGATAAGCATCATCCTTTTTACATGATCCAGTATCAGCTCTTGGAGCACTTTGTGCTGTTTTGGAGAGGGCCGTCTCCCTTTCCTGACAGGAGAGGAAGGTCCGAATGAAGAGGATCTCTGTTGACTCTTGTGTTTTCACATTAAATAGGAAATAGAAACAAACCCTTGGGTCTCGCCTTTGCAAAGTACTCCCTAGCTTCAATATAGGTGGGTAACCAAGACCTACAGTTTTTGTTTTGTTCACCCACTCCTAAGCACGTGCTGCTTTTCAGCTCTGCCCAACCACTTAAATAATTAATGAAGACTGAACTATTGCCTATTAAACAAACTTGTTCTTCCTCCCCTACAAATTCACCCACCCTTGCAAAGTACTTTGGCTTTACAATGGGTTGTACCTTCCCTTTCCTCTGGCTCTTTGAAGATTTTGCTCTTTGTTCAGCAAAGTTCCCTGGTTCCGGGAATATGTACCACATTACCTAAATCATTCCAGTGTTTATTTTAGCCTGACGGTGTTAATGAGGCTTAGCTATGTTACAGCATTTAAAATCTTTGTAGTATCTTAAACATATTGTATCTTAAAATATCCCCTTCAGGTATGTAAGTATTATCCAAATCATATAAATGGAGAAGTAAAAACAAATGTTTAGGGATTTGCCTACGGCCATACAATAAGTCAATGTCAGAGCCAAGAGTCAAACCCACCTATTTGTGGTGAGTCAGCCCACGCTGGCATGATTTGGTGTGTTCCTACTATGGAAATCATTCTATTCATTGTGCATAGTACTCATTTCAGTCATTTCATAAACTGGCTCTAGCAGTTGCCTTCCCTTTAATAATAACTTTCCCAGAAATGCTTTTGCTTACCTAACTCCGCATACTTCCTACACATCTACATAGGGAGCAGCATATGGCCATCTACAGCTTGCATAGTTGCTAGTTTTCTAGTCGTCTTGGTTTTGGTCTTGGTCTTACTGGAGTTTTTTCTTGAAAAGGCCAGAAAATAAGTGGAAGTAAAGGGGACCATGTTCTTAAAGTGTTGTAAAGATTCCCTGTACATGCCCTAGAAATTAGAAAGTATCTGGACAACCATTTACCACGTGGAGTTGAAGAGCAGTTCACGCTCTGCAATTTTCCTTTCACTACTTTTGAAGGATTCAGTGAGACTCTTAGGGAAGGAGGTGTGCATGCAAAAGGGAGAAAAACATACAGGCAGCAAATTTGTTTGAGAACATTCATGCTGGAGTAGGTAATCCAAAAAGTGATGAAATAGTGAAGTGACAAGACCTGGCCTGAACATCTATAACTTTGATGATGTTTGGCAGGGAAAATTAGACCAATTAAAGGGTGCCTCTGGGAAGCTTTACCTTACATGACCAGAACTTCTACACAACATCTTGGTGCACTTGGCACTTTTACAGAGCTAATACTCATGTGAATATGAATGGTTTTGCCAGTGTGTTAATCATCTGCAAGATTTCAGACTGCACTTGGTTTGAATGCGTTTGTGTATCACCTTTTGTATCCTGAGAAGATCTTGTGGTAATGTGCGGTTCAGCGCAACCCTCTGCTGCTGCCTCAGCTCCCCTTTCACAGCATTTTGAGGTGTTAGTGAAGAATCCTCTCTCCTACACTTGCTTTTGCAAGCTTCCCCATTTAAAACTGGAGTGCCTGGGGGCTATTGGTTGGTGTTTAATAACACCACAGTAACAACTTCTCTTCATCATTAAGCTAGATTTTATCCCTCAGTGTGTATGGCTTTTAAGTGCTTCCCTTCACCAACAGCCTGAGGATTATAGAATAGCACTCACCAAAAAAAAAAAATAAAAAGAAAGAATCAAATTGGTACATCTTTTAAACTCTGGAGTCAAAGGCACAGAAAAACACCCTGGATTGTACAGAGACTTTTTTGTCTCTCTTCCTAAAAACCAGCATAAATTCAACCAGTAGCAGAAAAGGACCTAAAAGAAGTAGAAATGAAGTCAGATAATAAATGAATTAATACGTTTGGAAAACAAATCTATTACTGTACTTGGGAGACAAAGACAAAACACACCTCTTGGATGGGGAAAAAGGAAAGCAGAGACCTCTTCAGACAGCCTCTCTTTACTGTCCGCAGTAATCCGCAGTGGAAAATGGAGCTTATTTGAGAGGCATCTGAAGAACTGTACAGAGAGAAAGCAAAGCAATAGCACCCCTGTGTATGATTTTAAAGGGAGTTAAAACAGATTTTTTTTTCCCCATACATCTCATCACCTAAATAGCTCAGGCATGAGGCATTGGTAAAATCAGAGATATCAATATGTAATACGACAGTAGTTGCTCATTTTGATCTATTTTAAGCTCATACCTTTAGGAGAAAAGCATTTGGAGAGGTTTAGAGACTACAAATTTCAGGCTGGACACCCACTTCATCTTTGTTTCTGGCTGATGTGCACCTCTGCACACACTGGCAGTCAGCTGTTTTTCCATATGACTTTTGGTTTTAGGTGATCATATAGATGCCTGACAGGCAGTCATCAATGTGTTTTCAGTTCAACACTTTTCTATTGCAAAACAGTTTTTTGTAAAAATTGGGATGCTGATCTATTTCTATTCCACTTTCCATCCCTTTGAAAAAATCAAATAAGCAATTTTAAATAAATAAATGAAGGGGAGGGGAATGGGATTTCCTCTGCATAGGTTTTGTCTAACAGGAAAGAAAATACTCAGGTACTGTTATATTCTATTATTGCCTTAATTGTTAATTTTGTACAGTTGTTTTACAAGTCACCATTCCAAAACTGAACTACTCAAAGGGAATTCTCACATTAACAATTCACTGAGAAAAAAATGTCAAGAACTGATTTGAAGGATGACGAAAGCTGTTAGGAGAGTCTGAAAAGTCTAAATATTTTCTAAAATATAAGTTATTAAAGAATACTTTATAAGAATCTACAAGTATCTGAAAACTTGAATCCCCAAAGATTTAAAAAATACCTCAGTGTCAAGGTAAACCAAATTATGATAAATTTGAGAGGCTCATAGAAGTATTTCCTGAAGCTCAATCCAAAATGGTTTTGAGCAGTGAGATTGTTTCAGATAGGAAATTATAAAAACACCTGGAGGAACTATATAGATTTCACTTCTAAGAAAGGAAGTAGACTACCAGAATGAAGTGTATTAAAGTTGGTGAATGTACCCTCATCTTTACACATTGACCTTGTTTCTGTGTTCAGAAACCATATATAGAGTTGTTGAGTTGGTCAATAAACTAATCCAGCCATCAATAAAGCACACCTTCTTGTTTATTAATATGTGATTAAAAATGTATATGATAAAAAGATATTGACTGAGCAGAGTTTGGGTGACAAGAACAATTATAGCTTCAAACCTAATCAGTACATGAGCTGTTTAACCCAGTGAAAGTCAATAGTCTATTTCTGAACAATTACAGTTTTTGTTTTAAATAAAGTATTAGGATTTTGCTAATGCTCTTGTTTTCTCTTCATGATTTAGACACAGACACAGAAGCAGACAGAAGCAGACACAAAAAAATCACCCAATATAATTCCACTTTATGATCCTTGTATGATAAATTTGTAAATATGCAGTAAATAGGATTTGTTTAAAGTATAACATGCTAGCCATGATTTAAATAAACTCAGAATAAGTATGTCTCTCTTTTCAATTGCCTTGCTAGTTGCACAGGTCGTAGGCATAGTTCTACAATGTCTCAGTTTACTTATTCTTATGTATTTATTTGCTGTTACTTTAGGCTGAAGTAATAATTTTACTCCATTCAGAATTCTCCACCTTGATTTCATTAAAACTGTATCTTTAAACCTAATCAGAAATTATAATCAAAAGCCACCTAATTCTTCCTTGAGTGATCCTTAGCTTTTGCAAGTTTTTCTCATGGCTCAATGCACCCCAGCTTCAAAGCACCAATACTCCACAGAGCTCAGTGTCTGATGAAAAGCCAATAACAACACAGAAAAGATTGAACTGGGTGCATCTTTAAATGCCAAAATATTCCAGTATAGTGGGCATTCAGTGGAGTCCAGGAGCCGGTGAATGGTCAGGCATTCCTGAGCAAGAAGAGGGTCACTGGCTTGTCCCCAGAGTGTTTAACTGTGGGCCCAAAGCAAGCAGCATCAAATGCCTAGGCTATCCGCAAGCAGAACCTTTAGTGTTTTTAGCGCTGGTTTGTTGTGTCAACACTCAAGATTCAGTTAAGTCAACTCCTCAAAGTTTTTGAAAGTTGTAAATTTTTAAGGGCCAGATCAGAAAGCTCATTTTTTCCATAAGTATCATGCTCATCAAACACTTATAGCAACTAGCTCTTCCACAGATACTTTTCCTACCTTTTAATCATGTCATCTTCATTCCTTTGTGGAGTAAAATTATAAAGCCTTCAGAAACAAAATCTTTTGCCTTAAAGCTAACAGAACTCCATCATTTATTCTTCTCAAATGCATTTGGTTTAGGTCAATGTAAAATTCACCTTGTTGATTGCTGCTATAGAAAGTTGTTTAAGAAGGAAGAACAAATTAACTGAAAGAGAAACTTGACATTGTGCTCACACAGCCTTGAAAGTTTTGGCTTCTTTGAAATCAATGCTGACGCTTTAAGCACTCTTTTCTGAGTACCTTCATAATACTATGTTGGTTCTGATCCAACAGAAAGTAAAAGCTCTTTCTCTGACTGAAGCAAGAGTCACTGACTCTTAGATGCCAGAATAAGTCCTCCAGGAGGTAATTTCCACTTTATTATGGTGTGTTTCCAACATTTTTCCTGTATATGCTCGATTCTGGCTAGTTCAGGAGGTGGCACACTGGTGTAGGTAGACCATTGGTATGATCCAGCATGGTATCTTCTGGTCAACAAGAAAAGTTTTCTTTTGGGCAAGGGAAAATGTTCTGCTGTCCTGTGAAAGAGCACTCATGCAGTCAGCTGTGGTTGATTTTGGGTGGTGATGTCTGAATTGAACATTTCCCATTTTTAAAAAAATTCCTCTTTGAAGAGATGTGACAGTCAGTGCTTCAGTAGTGTGTGTGAGGACATAGAAGCTGTGAGTAAAGGGATTGCCCCAAAAGACAAGTTGGGTCACCTAAGATAAGAGTTTTGCCCCAAGTTGCCTTCAGGAGAAGACAACTCTGTAGCTAGAGCGGAGCTTAGGGAATTCAGCCCTAGCAGCCTGACCACCTGCAGAGCTTACAGGTCGTAACAGCTCTGCGGGAGGAGCCAAGTAGGAAAGGTCTGAATCTCTTTTTATCTATGGCACTGATATGTCTGAGCGATTCCCTATAGATTCTAATCTGAAGAAAGAATAGGGTTTGATATCCATCTGTTTCAAGATAAATGAGAGTTTCTAAATCAAGGGCGGGGAAGGTATAAATATGCAGGCAAGAAAAATTATTCCTGAAGAGAGGATCCATTGCACTTTCAGATTAATAGGTGTAGCTCTCCTGCCACAAAAAGGGTACTGCCAAATAGTAAAGAAAAAGAGACTCAGGGAGGTAATTTTATTAGGCAAAAAATCTGTTTTTTCTGAGTTTAAACTTACCCATCTGCTTATCTTCAAACAGACTCTGAATATAGCATTGCTGATCATACACTTTGTTCCAGTCCATTACCTGTTTCAGTCACATGTTTAAAAATATTAGTATATTTAAGAATATTGGTACATTTATTACTCTAGTTAAATATGTATACTGTAGATCTGTATTCTTCCACTAAATAAAACCAGAATTTAATTAATTTTAGATTTCATTTTTTGTAATGCTCTTCCCAGGATTTTTAAATCAAAATTCTAGAAATAACTGTACAACTCTCAGTATTTAGGAAAAGCTCACCTGCGTTTTGATGAAGAAAATACCCAAGGTGTGCTGATTTATTATAAAGGTGAGTAGAAATAAACATGCTGTTACTCAAAAAAACCCGTATTTTTCAGGTGTAGATAACACTAATAACAACATTAAAATGTAATAGTGTTGAGGCTTTGTATGATGTCTGGGAAGTAATTTCTATTCTTACCTCAGCACCCTCATTTATCAGTGTGTATCTTCAGCATCAGCACCCTCTGTGTAATTCTACACCCTTTACCTTCTTCATCATCACTCATTTTGTCCATCCAGAAGATGGAGGCTTACTGAACTCTACAACCACTGTTGTCCTGACCTGTATATTCTACACAGGACAAATCATTTGTATGTCTGTTGTGATGAAAGCATGCAACGTCTGCTTTTACGGTAGCTTCCCCCCAACGGTTAGAGTTCAACTATATAGAATTTTCACTTGCATTATGGACAAAACATTTTATCATGGGTACTTATTTTTAAAACTATTTTGTTTTTTTGAAGGGGGAGCTAAACTAATCTGCAAACTTAAGAGTCACAAATTATAGCTGCCAGATCTCAAGCACTTACTGCTTCTTTGCTAGGTGTCATGACTAAGCCTGTATATGCTCCTCATTCACATGAATGTGGAGTAACCCTGACAAAAAAACCCAACCCTGGAGGGGGGGCAGGATAGGACACCAAGATGCCCCATTAAAATAGTTTAAACACCATAGCTCTTCTTGACAAGTTGAACTTGGTGAGAGACAGGCGCTCATCTGCCTTGAGGGAGACTCTTGACTGTGCAAATTTAGACTGGGAGCCAAATGTCTGTTTATGCCTTCACAAACATTCCCCAGGAGTGAACTGCTGAGGCCACACAACAGGTCCAGAATATCTTCATCATCTTAAACCTACTTGCCCAAACAACTCTGCCTTTCACCTTCTACTGGTGATAGGGTTGAGTGAGTGGAGAACTTTTGAGTGATGAGCATGACAAAGATGGACCAGGCACTGCTAGTGGGAAGATGCATCCTCATGCTCAGAAAATTAGTATAAACCTTTATTTTACTCCTCTCTCTAAATTTATGCTAGGACTGTCCAAGTCAGTTATATCATTGGTGTATTTATGAATAAAACCTTTGCCTTTGAACACGTACCTACAAAATATTGCAACCCTTTTGCAATCAGTGTTAACCTTATACTCAAATGATTTATTGTGACCTCAGCCTTTGTTTTGGAGCCTTCAGAGATTACTGTACATCAAAGTAGGTACATACTTTTACACAGTTATTCATTCTTGATTGAGATATAGCCACCTCAGGGGTGCGGTGATATAGGATTATCATCACAAGCAATAGAAAAGCTTTATTGACATGAATACTAGATCTTTGACTTGGTCAGATACACAGAGAAAAGCTTTTTTTTTCTTCCCCTGTTATTATTGGCCCTGGTGAGGGGACTATTGCTCTGCAGAGGCTGATAATGTAGGATATAGGAATATGGCTGTGAAGATACTGTTTTCCACCAACATGACTTTCATAAGACATCTTGAAATTGTTTGGTGTGGTTTTATTTATGTTGCTTAATGGAGATGTGGATGTTATACGTAAAACTTTTGTCTCTGATTCAAAAATATTTGCTGTTATTTGGGTCAAAATCAGTTCCTACGGAGCCAGACAGTGACCCTTGCATTGTGTAATTGAGATTATATTAGTGGTTCTGTCTTATATTGCTGTAAATATTATGGACTTGGAAGCACACGTTGCTTTTTTACCAAATCCAAGCCCAGTATCTATTACCAATGGGAAAAAGACAGAGGCTCTGGTCTCTAGCAGGTCAGCTTTGTTAGGCTTGGCTTTCTCTTACACACTGGGTACTTCACATATTTGAGGTCTCTAGACAGCATTAAGCAATTTACTCTATAATGTTTCAATCAAGCCGGTGGTTTGTTAGAGAAGCAGAGAGTTAGGCTGTGGTGGTAAAAGCGATGCTGAAGTGGTCCTTCCTCGGAGGAAATGGCACTTTATTTGTTATGACTTACTACTCAGAATAATGGTGACTGCTGATTGCAAGAGGACTCCTGAAGCTATCTTTATGCCGTGCTCTCGTACAGCCTCTGTATTACAAAAAAATGGATCCGTTTTCTCTTTTTACATTTGCAGTTATTTATCCCATTTATTCAAGTTATTACAGGTACAATTTCACAGTGCCGCTGTGGTTGTTTCTGGGCATAAAAACTGATGCTGAACTGTACAGGTTTATGCTGAATGAGGATCTGCTCTGAAGTGAAGTAGGAGTAGCAAATTCTTGTCTCGCTTACTGTCTTGGATCAGCGGATGAATTTTAATCTATGGCTAAACAGGCAGTTAATTTGGCTGTTTCAGTGAGTGCAGCGACTGCTTGACTCCAGGCCAAGGATCCTCCGACGGAGGTCAGGACCACATGCCTGGTGATGGCACTTCCTATCTCTGTCGTTCAAAAGGACAGTGACTGGAATTTCTCTGTGCTGTAACACGGGAAGCAGAACTTTAAGAGTAAGGATTTTTTTTCTTGTTCTTTGATCCAATCCAGCCCCATACAGGGCAATCTGGGTTCTTAATGTTAAAACCATCCTCCTGAAATCACTCAGATTTTAGTCCAGTTCCCAATGGATAGGTGCTAATGTTACCAACTAAATAATCAATTAAATACCTGCTAATTGAGGGAGGAAATAAAAAAAAAAGAAGAGAAAAGTCAGAAGGTATTTGGAACGAAAAAAAGCCATCACATTTTTGCTGTTATACTTCCCTTTGGTAGGGTGAAGATGTTACCTGTGTTGTGCCTAATCAGCAGGTGAGCTGAAATACTGCCTGAAAGCTACTAGCCTGCTATCTTTCATGAGCACTCAACTCCCTAAACCCACAAAACTTACATTAAGATAAATGAGATACCACTAATACACCTAAATTTGCAGTGAGGCCAACTGAAATGAAAAATCAAGAAATCAAAATTGGTAAGTAATAGAAAAATCAAAGAAACAATGCCAACCTCTATATTTTTATGGAAATTAATAAGATCAGCAGTAAATCAGGTAAAGGATAAACCTTGTGTAGTTTGCACATCCAGACACACAGGCACTCTCAAATTAAAAGAGCATTAGAGGCTCCAGAAACATTTAAAGCCAGTAGGAAGCAGTAGGCAGTGAGAGAATGAAAGCTAATCACACTGCTCAGTGCCAATCCCTTGTGCAGATGCTTTATCATGCAGCCTGCAATGACACCATCATGTACTTGGAGATGATCAAGAATTCTGTTTTCCTCAAAATTCAGACTGTGCAGTAGAAAAACATTAGTTCTGAAGCAATTGGAAGGACTTTTACTGCTTGCACTTGAGTTTCTTCTGGGTCAGCACCTTATTTCCATGTTCTCTGATACCCTGGGCTTGGTCTTCTCCTATTTTCTCCCACTCCTTCCCCCTTTTCATGAATAACTTTACAAAGCCTTTGTTTCGTCCGCTCTTGTGCAACAGCACGTGAACGCAATTTGATGGAGCAGAGGGGCTTTTCTGCTGTATCTTCTTCACGAGCACCCCTTTGGCATTCAGAGCTTTGGCATTCATGGGTAAAGCTTTCTTCAGGAGCTAGATTCCACTGCTAAGCTTACCTGCATGGGGCTGTTGGGTTTTTTTTGGGCACAGAAAATCCTGATCTGAGCCCAACGCTGCTCCTTTTCTTCTCCTGTTCCTCTCCCGGCCATGCTATAGTATGAGTGTTTAGCAAACATCTTTTACAACCCGAAATTGAAGGGATAAAATAATCCCATTCTTTTAAATGGATCTGTATTCCAAACAAATGAGATTAAAGTAAAAAAAAAATTTTTAAAAAAAAGCTAATTTTGGGTATCCAATTAGAGAGATCATCTAGTTGATTTTTCAATCCATTTGGCATTCTGCATCACTTGGCATAGTCAATGCAGAATCCTTTGGGTTGTGTCTGAGGTAGTGGGTGATTCACTTCAGCCTACCAGACCCCAAAATTTCAAGGTGGGCTGAAAATTTCAGTTAATCATTACCTCCAGAGGCAACTTTTCCCACACTGCAGAAGCTTTGAGGTGAAAGGGGAATGGAAGCAAACTCAGCAGCAAAACTTGTCTATCGCCTTGCCACAAAGCCCTGCTTTCTCTCCTTGTAATTCTCTACCTTGTACATGAACGGTACCCAATTCTGTGACAAATTAGACAGGTATATAGTGAATAAAAACTACAAAGTTCTGGTCTGTTCCCAGAGGAAAGAGTACCTTGCACGGTTTCATTTCTGCTTCAGGAGATTTGTGGAATAAAATCTGTGTGGTCACGTATCATAATGTAGGGAGACTGAATGGAGGTGCTCTGAAACCCTCAGGTCAGTCATTTCTTTAACATCCCAGTGCCTGACTCTGCGGCTAGTGTTGAATACACAAGACGCTTCCTTAGTTCAGTGGCAATACAAAAAAAACCCCAAAAAGCCCAAATAATTTTTAAAATGTTTTAAATCAGGTTGGAAGGTCATTTGAATTATTTTTTTTTCTTTTTAGCCTTAGCTATTCCAGATAAAAAACATTAAGAGTGCAGCTGAATTGCACCAGTTAAAAATAGTGAAATACAACATTTTGACTTTCAGAATTTCTGCCCTGTTTCAAATTAAATTCAGCCCAGCTACTCTGAACACCCTGCAATTACACATCCTTGCTCTTGGCTGACGTTAGTCGGTTTTGCTATCCTTGCCCTGCTAGTCCCTTTTCTCCCCTCCAGGCTCCTCAACTGAACGGCTTCTCCCTGCACAACCTCTGTGTCTCCTTACCTAATCAGTCCCAGGCTGCTGCCTCCAAACACCGGTCCTGGTTTTCCGCTCTGGACTGCTCAGCTGCTTCTATTGCCTGCTCTGTCACAGGCTGGAATTTTTTTTTTTTTTTCCTCCCCATCGTATTCACACAGAGACCATTCTTCTTGACACAACCTTCAAATCATTCAGAGTTTAGGAGAGATAGGATTCCTAACTCTCAGATCCAGTGCCAAAGCTTGGGCTCACGGGGAAAATTTGGAGGTAGGGATTAAAGGGGAAATCTAGCTTTACCGCTGTATCCTTAAGCTTCTGTTCATGGCAAGGGCCAATCTTCAGCCATCTCTTTTTCCTGCTAGAATAAAGGAAATCATTACCAAAATTTCTAATACTTTCAAGTTAGCCACATTTGGAGAAGTGGAGAGGGAAAAGGCATTTTTTAAATATTTTTTTTTAAAAAAGGTCACATTTTGAGTCTGTGCTTCAAAGCCTGAGGGCAGCAGAGCATTTCAAAGGAAAAAAAGTTTCCTTTTTTTTTTTCAGTATGAGCGAAACTGTTTATTTTTCCATAACCTTGTTCTTGGAAATGGACAAATTGTTTTGGCAGGTATTTTCAAAATAATCTGCCCGGTACAGACAGTCAACTTATCAGTTTTCAGCCCAAGCGATGATGTTTTTTCTGAAGCTACATGGAAGAGAAAATACGGTCTCTGCTGAGAAGTGTTTGCCAACCCCAGTACAAGGAATGGCAGCACATCTGCCTTAGAATATCATCATGGATTATGTCCTATGAGGATTTCTAATTATTTTTTTTCAGACATCAGCTGCCTCATGGAAAGACAATAGGATCAGTATGGGAGGAAAGGATAAAAAATCACGGATAGAACCCAAAAATCCTAATCAGATTCTTAGCCCCTCATTTGTGTGCCTGTTCTTGAGGGGTGTTACTTGTACAATGGTACTCAGGTGTGGAGCACTGCAGGTCAGAGGTAGCATCCCTATTGTGCTTTTTCTAACTCTCTGTGATTTGAAGTTATGGGGAAGGTCTAAGAGAAGGCCTAGTGGATGGGTGCAGGAGAGAGGCATAAATGATAGTTTAATTCTGCTAAGAACAGGCAGCGTCCCATAGTGAGCCCTGCGGCTTGGATGAGTACATCTGTACTTATTTTTGAGGGGCCTGAGGCAACTCGGGGGCCTGTGTAAGAGAGGTGTGAGGGGGAGAGCTATGGGTGTAGGGCTCTGAAGACAGAGCAGATTGCTAATGTGATCAGTTTGGGTGATGGCCACTGCCTTTGCTCTTGCTCTGAGTCCCCTACTGGGGTGAACCCCTGTGATGGCACAAGCCAGAGTCGCTGGAGCCCTGAGGCCAGACATGCTGCTGAAAAGTTCATGCTTCTGTCTGGCTTTTATGAGAGGAAGAAGCCCAGTTAAGTGTTAATAGTAAATGATGAGATAGCCCCATGCAGACCAAAAAACGTCTACTAAACACCACCCCAACAGCAATAACAAATTCCTTAGCTTAAACTTCAGAGGAGAAAAAAAAAAAAAAAAAAAAATTGCCAAATCAAACTGCTGACTCCTTTTTTCTTATCAAAACACCGCAGCATACATCTTAACAATGCGAAGTAAATCAAATGCAGGACCAGCTGGAGCTGGCCAGCTCTTGACCCTCCCTTGATATCAGGTGTGTGCCTCACTCCTCTGGCACATTAATTTATGATCTCAAGTAACTGAGAGCCCCTAAAACTTAAAACTTTCAGTACGGCTGTTAGGACAAGGTTGAAGGTTTTCTTTGGAAAGTGTTGCCCCTAGAAAATGTTGGAGGTCTTCCGACTCAATGGATCTACTCCCCTGCTGATGTCAGTGACTTTGTTCCCTCTATACCTCTTATTTTTAAACTCACGCACAGTGTGACTGACTGTAGGATAAATTTTAGAGGTATGGCCACAGCCTGCGCATGTGTATCTGAGCCCCTGTCAGTCCCCTTTTGTATATGGAGCTGCTTCTTNTTTCAGCTCAAAAAAAAAAGGAGGGGGGGGAAGGATGTCCAGGAGCATGCACACAAGGCGTACCGAATTGAGAGCAGCTCGCAGGCAGCTCTACCTGCTGTGCATGATCGGTAGCAGCTCTGAGGAGAGCAAGTGCCCATGTGTGTGATCAATATGATCTATTGCGAAAGAAAGCCTCCGTGTTTCTGTGGGGGAAGGAGATTCAGAAAGAAGCTCTTTAATTATTACCTGTGGAGACGTTAAAGTATAACTCAGTACTAACATGCACCAGTCCCCGTGCTGGGGGGTGGGGGAGAAAGAGAAAGTCAGGCATCCAATCTTCCTGAAGTCTGTACTGGATTAAAAAAATAATAATGAAAAAATTAATTTAATTAAAAGGGGGGGCGCGAGGCACATACAAACATAAAGCATTAGCAAGGTACTAGTAGGGAGAAAAGCAGTTTGTGTTTCAGGGCACTGACCTTTTTGTGCTTTGCGGGGGGAGTAGCCAGACAGGCTCTGGAGCTGTAGCACCCACCCGTGACGCTGCGTTCACCTCCCCCCGACGCGTGGTTCTAACACTCCTCCGAAAGGACCGAATCTTCTGCCTCTCCGCCACGGCCTTTTGCTCGCACACGTTGCTGAGCGACTCCAGACACCCCCCTAATATGCGACCACCCCTCCCCACTCTCTCTGGGGCCGCGCAAGATGCGCAGGGCTGCGCGGGCGGCAGCCCCGAAGGGAGGGGTGAGGGAGGGGCAGGCGGGTGCTTAACCCCAGCGCTACTTACGCACCTCTTCATCCCTTCCAAAGATCACATCCCCCTTAAAA
>VZTU01000745.1:0-93442 GCA_013400835.1 Zapornia atra
ATGTGCTTTACAGGGTTTTTTCTGTCATGTGAGCATTCTACAAGTAGTTGTGAGCAGTTTAGATCCTTTAGGGCTTTACAGTTACTTAGCTGCTATGGCAAAACAGATTTGATGCTAGCAGCAGGAGTTCTTTGGCTAATATAAATACTTGAACTAGTAATTATGGCCTTTGATCCTCTGCCAATAATAATCACATCCTCTGTCCCTCTGCCCCGAGAGTGGTAAACTGCTGTAATTCAGGAGGAACCAAACTTCCACTCGTTGCCATCAGACACTTGGCCACTACCCATTGTATATTTTTATGACTCCCAGTGGATCATAACCAGTGATTTAAAAAATGCTAGAATAATACAAAGAATATTTACTCACAGGTTTTGCCTTAAAATAGGTTGGTCTTGCTTTAGAAAATGGATACTGGATCTGTTCCAAGACTAATGCTTGGGCAGCGTCTTCTTCGAACATCCGTTTTTTAATGCCCCCTTTATTTCAGGACATAAAAGTAGGTTCAAAAAGGCACTTTTTTGTCCTGTACACTCTTGGTTGTTGAACTCCATAGTAGTCTTCAACCCTTGTGCTGCAGTCGTTATGTGCATTTATTTGTTTGATGTCTAATTATTTGATTAGTGGTCTCACGGTAAGTCAGATGCATTAACTAATGGGAGAAGCTCTGAGACTTTCTTCCAGGTGACAAGTACTCATAAAAAAATACAGGCTGGTGAGAGTCAGGGTCCTACTAGTGCCCTCTGATACTGTGCTAGTGTTCTGCTCCTGAAATTTGTCCTTGAAAAGTAGCAGAAGCACCTCAGTTACTAGCTAATTGTACTATATATGTCTGGTAATCTTTTCAATTCCTTTGTTAGCTGAGAAGGGGGCTAATTTCCTGTGATTATTTTGGGTTTTTGGATACTTTAGAGCTTAACAAACTGAAAACTCTGGAAATTCACTTGTAGATGACACAACACACATTTTCCTGGTAGAGTCTTTGCTGTTCTGTACTGTTCATGTTCTTTTTTTGTAGTGTTTTTCTTTGTGGGGGATGATAGTGTCTCTCACCTAGTATTTTCACATGAAACTTGTTAGGACTTAGTGTCTTTCTGATTCTTTATCAAACATGGTGACGTTGGCTAAGATGGGCAAAAAATATTAATTCTAACACTTAGAGATGAGTGTAAATCACAGGATCACTCTAACCTCATTTTCTCTGGGGAAGAAGGTGCAAAATGGTTGTCCTTGTGTTTACCTACCTTTTGATTTTCTTGATTGCTGTTGGTTGAAAATGAGTCCCTGTCAGTGAAGCTGTATTGTCCAGAGAGTGGCATAGAAACTGAAAGATACAGTGTCTTGATGAGATTAGATTTAATGCTTTTCATGGTATTCATCTTTAGGAAAAGGGTTGAATTGCCATTACGTTCTAGTTAGGAGTAAATTTGCTAGCCAGCGTGTAAGTTTCTGTTAAGGCAGGTTATTCTGTAGGCTTTGTGCCATTGCCCTTTTTTGTGAAGAGCTGCTGGCTTTCCGGTCCAGGGTGTTCTCTTTTAGATATATATTTGAATCTAATAGGAGGCTTACTAAGGAGAATGTGCATATGCATGAGGATATCACGTTGGACAACTAAAATAGCTGTTGTTCGTCCTTTGCTAAAGTTAGACAAAACTGAGTGTTGGCAATGTGTCCTTGTGGTAAAGAGTTGTCATGGGACTGCACTGGGAGGAGTGTTGCCAGCAGATCAAGGGAGGGATCCTTCCTCTCTACTCAGTGCTGGTGAGGCCACACCTAGAGTACCATGTCCAGTTCTGGGCTCTCCAGTACAAGAGAGGTATGGACAGACTGGAGAAAGTCCAGGAGAGCGCTGCTAAAATGATGAAGGGACTGGAGCATCTCTCCTGTGAGGAGAGGCTGAGTGGGCTGGGACTGTTCAGCCTGAAGAAGGCATGGCTCAGGAGGGACCTTATTAATGTATATAACTGAGTGTGACTGAACACTGGCACATGTTTCCAGGAGAGGCTGTGGTGGTTCCCAGCTTGGAGATATTTAAAAGCCAGCTGGACCTGGACCTAGACATCTGTCTCCCTGCTTGAGCACAGAAATTAGGCCAGGTGACCTCCATAGATGTCCTTTCCCATCTCAACAGTTTTGTGATTCTGTGATTAGGTAGAAAAGTAGTAGGAAGAAGGGGTAGAGCCAGTCCATTTGAGGGACTAAATCTGCCATTACTATTAAACCTTATAACTTAGTTGTGATTCTTACTTTCTCAGCACTTCTTTCATGACTCTAAGCAATTCCAGTCTTTAGCAGGTGTGTGTGGAGTATAATATTTGCCACTTTACAGCGTTCTTGTTTGTGCACAAGATCTCTTCTATACCAGCTGTATTCAGGAAAGACATTTGGTGGGATAGCCATTTTTTTTAATGAGCGTTGTCCATGTTCTGCCTATCATTGTGATACCATTGCATGCAGGACTAATTAAAGAAGCCAGAAGAAATTATTGTCCACAATTTGTGCTTTACCACTGTTTGTGTCATAAGTATACATGCTTTAACATCCAGGATGTTGTCAAGCTCTGTGGTGAAATATTCTGGGTTTGTATTAGGATTTGTACTGTATTCTCTACTGGGATTTTGTATCATTCTGAACTGAGCTGTGTTTTTTTTTTTTCTACTGTGTTCTCTCCTTCACTTCATTCCTAACTGTTCATCTTTCTTACTGATTCTGTAAAAAATAGTGGTATTGCCATTGTTACGGGTTAAAATCAGGGGGTGAAGCACATCTAATTGTTGAATGTGGGAAGCAGTCTTAGCTTCCACGTATCCTTACACAAGTGTATCTAGTTAATGGCTATTTAGCATGAAAAACTAGGACAAAAGACAGGACAAGTAATAAATTAAACACTCAGCTACATGAATTCTGACCAATGGGAGATAGTTAAGAAGATACCAAAAAAACTATCAAGCTTTTGGTTGGTGAACCATCAAAGGAGCAGCACAAAACTTTGAGGGAAACAAGATCATCATGTGTCTCAATGAAAAGAGCAAACATGGGATATTTGAGGGGCCTTGTGGGATTGTGTAACAGTTATTATGGATTGTCTATGGGAAGAGCTAAAGGTGGGGAAAAAGGAGCATAATCAATCTGCTGATTGTTAGGCTTGTGTCCAGTGCCTTATCACTGCAGTAATAACTCGATCATAGAATAATGGTAGAATAATAAGGAAGTCTGTCTATTAAACACTCTTCCTAATTGTTTTTCTGGTTTTAGGGTTCTCTCTCTGTTCTGCATGTGTGGGTAGTGAACTTAATGTAGCTGGCGGATAGCTTCGGAGGTCTGAGAGTCAGAGCCCGTAGGTCTGGGGACAGGGTACTGGAGAGAGCAGAGGGTTTGGGAGTCACTGGTTGGAGGAGCTGATGTCCAAACCAACTTCCAGAAAGCGAGTCAGGGCTTTGAGAGGTGGCCTCTGGGGAGACCACAGTTTGTGGCCAGCTACAAGAGGCTCAAGTGTATGAGATCAGCCAACACACATGAACAGACGAGACAGTTTGTATAGTTGGTATATGTGAGTGCTCTGTGTATGTGGTGCCTGTTCTTGTGTTGGTGGTGTTCTGGTGGCCAGCAGTGTGTACAGTGTGCGTGTGTGTGTGCCTGAGAGGCTCATGGGCAGCTTTGTTACTGCCTGGGACTAGGCTTAGGGGGTAGCAGCAGCCTGGCTGCGAGGGGCTAGGAAGGAGGACATCTCCAGGCCTTGACGCCCACCAGCTTCTGCTTCATGTTAACAACTTGCTGTGTGCACTTCTGCTTATACTTAAAAGCACCAAGTCACGGGCTGTAATAGGAGGTCAAATAGAGTCCCCACTGCCAGCGTTAAGTTCTAAGGCAATTGTACTATGTTTTGTAATTAGTAGGTTTTTTGAAGGCTTGGTTTTCTGCTTCAGAAACTTGAGTCCTGGGGGAAGTGTTCTTATGTCAGTGTGTATTTTTATTCAGAAGTAAAATGTTCATAATAATCACAGATATAAATAACATTTTTTAAAAAGACAATAAAAAATTGCATGTTGTTGGAGTTGCTAGTAGTTTTTCTTAATGCTAATGTCCTTTCCTCTTTTGAAAAGAAAATATTTAAACAAACTCTTACTTGTATTAGGAAATGTCATTGCTGTTGCTGGCAATTGAGAGTTGAGATTCAGTATAATATTTGAAAATGATGATGAGTAGGCTCAGATTAATGCTGTTTTTTAGCAGCATGAAATTTGAGTGCCTGTCATGTTTTTAGCTCTATTCACTAAAGATAAGAATGTAATCACTGCTACTTGAGCATATGGGAAGCTGAGGCTTAAAACGTTTTCAGTGGTTGGCAAGATTTGATTTTGCTGCTTAATAAAAACCCCACAACAATATTGTAAAATATGCATAACTGAGCAAAAGTATTCCAAATACCTTTTTAGTTTTAGAAGATGGATATTTTCTAAGTCATAGCAACAAAATAATTATTTCCAAGCAATACAACATGTTGAGAGAATAAAACACTAAAATTCAAATGCAGCCTTCTGAGGTTTGAAAGCAAGAGGTTGGCATCACACGGACAGTTGTAATAAAATGTTTTCTGTGTTTGTTGTTACTAAGGTTCTAGTGTGGAATTCCTAAGGATTACTTAAATGAATTTGAAATGCTATAGTAACTTTCTCAAGGAAAAAGGAAAAGTGTAGGAAGACTTGGGAAGCTCATTAAACAGAGGAAATGCTTTGCAATAGGATCCTTTTCCCTTAGATGTTAATGTCTCTACCCTAATGTTTAAAGACTAAATAGGAACAACGCCTTGGTCAGTGTTGACTGTGGTAATAATCCTAGTCTCTAACAAGTGTGTTTTTGAGATTTTTGTTAATTATTTTTCTCTGAAAGCGGTTCATGAGTAAAACAATCTAATTTCTAAGGAATCACTTCATTTCATCCTTATAACTCCCTAACAAAAGAATAAATTTAACAATCTTGTTAGAATTTGTTTCTAATTATTAATCACAGATAATTTTGAAAATTTGACTACATTGCTGACGAAAACGTGGACTTCTGAGGATGCCTAGAGAATGAAAATTCTTGTATGGAAAACAGGAATGCTAGTATTGGTCAGAAATATTGGTACTGGAGGTCTGTATTATGTATTGTGTTTTAAATAACTGATTCTTTGTGACCAACTTTGATACTTGGGCATTTGAGAATAGAAGATTGTCAGAACTTCTCTGATCTCCTGTGGTTTTTCAGAGAATCACAGAATGGCTGAGGTTGGAAGGTACCTCCAGAGGTCATCTGGTCCAGCCCTCCAGACCAAGCAGGGTCATCTAGAGCTGGTTGTCAGGACTGTCCAAACAGCTTTTGAGTATCTCCAAGGATGGAATCTCTGCAGCCTCCCTGGGCAACCTGTGCCAGTGCTCTGTCACCCTCACAGCATAGCAGCATTTCCTGATGTTCAGAGGGAACCTCCTATGTTTCAGTATGTGTCCGTTGCTTTTGAGCCTGTCACTTGGCACCACTGGAAAGGGCCTGGCTCTGTCCTCTTTGCACCCTCCCTTCAGGATTTTATGTGCTTTGGTAAGATTCTCCCTGAGCCTTCTCTTCCTCAGGCGTGAATAGTCCCCGCTGCCTCATCCTCTCCTCACAGGAGAGATGCTCCAGTCACTTAATCATTTTAGTGGCTCTATGCTGGTGTCTCTCCAGAAGTCTGCCTCTCTCTTCTACTGGGCAGCCCATAACTGGCCTAAGTAGCTGATTCCCAGCAATAAAATCCTGTTAAGAAAATGAAATCTCCTCTGAAGTTCTGTAATAAAACTAATTTATAATAACTAATTTTCATACAGTTGCAGACCTTTATTTCCTGTAGTGCCATCTGAACAGCATAGGGGGGATTAGTAATAAGGTTTGTCAAGATTAATAACTACATAACAGCTTTGTAACTCCAGATTTTTATGATAGTCTACATGGTAGGACAATAGATGAAGCCCTATGGTAGTAGTGATGAGATTTTAATTGAATGGATTGGATGGGTATACAGATGCTTGTTTCTTCTCTTTCTGACTGCATATTGTCTTCAGCTTTGCTATAGTGGTTGTGGTTGTTCTTAAAGCAGTTTTGTAGCGTAACTTTAGTACCAGCTTGATGAAGTTGTGAGAGGAAAAACCTACCATGGTTTGTAACAGTGACTTTGAGGGTACTTAGTGAAGCAGTAATGGATCTTTCATGCTTCCTAGCTGATTGCTGCTTCTTTTGGGATGTTGGGGTGTTGACTAGTAACTTCTACCACATTTTATTCAGAGATGTTGGTTTTCTTAATTTTCTTCTCATGAATGAAGGGAAGAGGGGGAAAAGCTTCAAAATCGTAACAGTAAAACCTTGGGGAAATCACTGCTGAGTGACCTGATCCCTCCAATAACTCCCCATTGATGCAAGTTAATTAAAGCAGCAATCTGAAGAACAGATTCCAGGTTACCTTGGAATACTGGAATCAATATTTATAGTCTGACTGGGAGAAAGCAAAATGGAGAAGCTTCTGTTCATAAATAATGCTATGAAGAGAAAAAAAAATCTGCATGCAACCAAAGAACAGTGAACAGTGTTGAAGAGAAAAAGAAATGTATGTGTGTGTGTATCAGAAAGTTTGTAGACAAATACATTATTTATTTTTCCAGGCTTGCAGTGAAAGCAAGTGTTACACTATGCTGTTCACTTAGTTTTAAAATTACCAGGTATCTGGAACAAGATACAAAAAAGACTGAGGACTAAATTAATAGCTGAGAAAGTTCTTGGTAAAGGGCATGGCAGTGGTGAAACAGTTGATAAAATTGCTGAAGAACCTTCACGATTATGGGAAGCAGCATTATTTAACAGAAGATTTGGATTTTGCTGACAAGGTAGCTTTCTAAGTGGATACTTCAATCTACATATAATTAAAGCCTGAAAGACACTGTGCCCTATTGTAAGAAAGATGGAATTAATAATCTGGTTTGGGAGAAAAATATCTAATGAGCATCTTGGTAACTGTCAACTGTTCAGCTTTATGTTAGAATGCAAAAAAAGTACCTGAGATGAGTTCATTTACATACTTTCACCCTCATGTGCAAGGAAATGAGTATATGCACAAGTAATAATGATGCAAAACCCAGCAGCAGTTCACTTACCAATTAAATGAGGTTTAATTATTGAAGAATTTTACTTTAAAGACAAAATATTAATCTTCAACCCAGATGTTATTTATACCTCAGAGTGAATATGAAAGCTAGACATTTCCAAATGGAAAAAATAAATCAATTATTTTCAGAAGCAAATGCTTCAGGAAAACATTAATTATTATGCTGAATGCATTTGACAAATGCTGAGCAGAAGTAAGTAGAATTCGGTTTCTTCAAAGTTCTTAAAGTATTAGGTAAATAGCTAGGATGTGCTAGCAAGGAAGTTCTTGACAACTGTTAATTTGTTTCTTCTTCCATGAAAGATTCTGTCCTATGCTAGCTTGAATTAACTGAATAAATATTAAAGGACATTATAAATATTGCATATATATAATTAATTTAGAATATATATTCTATAATACGATTTATATATAAACTTTTCAATTGTTACATAAAGCACTTAAGCAACGTTGACAGTAACTGTTGTTCCCTCCCCTGTAGAGTCTAAAAAAAGAGAGCATGACAGTGCTAAGAATGTAACTTGTATTCCTTTCTTTAGAAATAAGTTGGTGTTGCCTTTGATTTACTTTCCTTAAAACGCAAAAGGCTGCTTTGGATTCTCTCTGATTTTCTTTGCATTGGTCTGTGATATTGTGAAGGGTGTGTGAGAGAGAGAGAGAGAGAGAGAGCACAGAATGGTAGGGAGTTTTATTTAATTAAAAAACCAGAAACAGAACCAATAAATGACCCCACAAAACCAATTTCAGCATTATATTGGCACCTGTATCAACCACTAGAAATTCATGAGGGACATTTTTTCCTGTCCTTTGAAAATGTCACTGAGTTGTTTCATTTGTACAAAGAGAGCACTAATGCCAGTTATTTACTTCCTTCCCATATCTTTGGTGGTGTGATATGAATATAGTCTAAATGACTTCTACATTAATATGTATTGGTGTATTGCAAAAAAGAAATCGGTAATGTTGAAAACATTCTCACTTAAATAGTTTTATTAATTTTGAAAAATGTTATCTCCTGTCACACAGATTGTGTGTGAACAGTTCACATGTGATACATGTGATGTTAATGGTTTGCTTTAGATTTATCGAGCATATTTCAGTGTAAATGCTGCTGAAACTACTTCAATAGCTGAAAAAAAGCCTTGGTAAAAATTACTTATTAATTTTATACAACACTTGAGATTTGTAACATGCTGTGAAAGGTTAAACTCCAACTTTTTTTCAAAAGACAATTGATCAGTGCTAAAATGTCAACTGTCTAGGTAGAGCGGCACAGCAGCATGCAAACACTCCTCTCTTGCTTCAGGTTCCCCAGCTGCATAACATCTGCATTGTGACATTTTGTTACAGCATTAGCAAGATAGCTGATGTTTCAAAATCAATCAGTTTTTATTGGTATGAGGCAGCCTGCAACTTAGTTGGATGCTGAAGGAGTTTCTCTGAAATGTAATGAAATTGAATTCTTGGGTTCTGGCAATATCTGCATCTCATGACTTCTTAGTGGGGGGTGTACAATCGTAGACTTTTGAAGACTGTTAGGTTGTAATACTGAAACATCTTTAAAAAAAACAAAAGGAGAAGAAAGCAATATTAAGACTCTCAGAAGTACAAAATTTTTTTAGGCATTATATTTTAAATTAAATTTAAGGCAAGTATTTTGGTCTCTGGTGCATTAAATTGGAAGATAGAAAAATAGGTTACCTCACTGGAGAGTTCATATTCTTTAAAATTACTTTTTAGGGAATTGCTATCTAAAATTCAGGTTTTGTTTGAAATGAAGTTGTTTTAAAGTTTTAGAAATCCTGTTCATCAGCAAGGCTTCTAATCATGGAGAAATGTATTAAAGAAAACTTTTGTGACTAGTACATCCCCCATGTATGCTGTATTCTGGAATAAAAGCTACATCAGAACTCATGTTCGTCTCTGTAGGCAGTTGGATTGCAACTGGAAAAAGGTTTTACTTGAGTGATTTATATTTGAAATAAGGTGTCAGCATGTAGTAGAGTCTCCCTGTTTAACTAACAGCATAGTCTTGATTATATGCGGTGAGAAACACTTGTAATTGGATTCAGTGTAAGGGGACCTGAGATTTAAAGGCCTGTTATTTACTATAATCATTCTGAGTGTGCACATGGTTCACGTGGATCCTAAATATTATAAATACTTTGAGTACTTTGTGTGTAGTGTATCTTTAATAATATGGAGAATGTTATGGCACAGTCCTTAAGTAGAACTAACATGTTTTTGCAGCATTATTTTTAACATGTTGTATCTTAAAATGGGGTGGGGGGAGGAAAGCCTCCCAAACACTTTTGTAGCATCTCCTAGAGATTGTTTTTTCCTTTTGATTAAAGAAGACACCAAAAGGATAGCTAATCTAGATAGACTAGGGATAAGGAGGAAAATAATGAATTAAGGTATAAAACTTCCCCAGAAAACATGTTACTGTCCTCTCTCATTTTTCAGATATCCCCGGTGAGGGGGGAAAGCTGGGATTTGTATTTCAAGCTCTCAGATATGTCGTGGCTACTGTGCTGTCAGTAAAAAATGTGTATGTCTGATTTTGGTTGCATAAGAGCTGATACTCTGTGAGAGTGCTTACATCTGGAAAACAACTGAAAGCATTGCTGGCCAACCATGGCTTTGAATGAGGCTTGTTCAGGGTTGAGTTAGTGGGACAAGTGTAGTGCTTAGTAATGTTAAACAGGTATCGCTAAATACAGTGTCTCAAAAAATTCATCAGGAAGATGTGAATAGGTAGTGTTGGATTACCAGACTGAAAGATAATTTTCTTGCATTACATAAAAGATGAATTTCTAATTTGTATGTGTTAACTGCTGCAGGTACTACTACAATGTTACATTTTACTGAGATCTTTCTTTCCATTTATCTTTTACCTTATCTCTCTATTGTATTTCAATACTGAGTAGGCTTGTACTCAGCTGGGTGATACCTGTAACGGGGACAGATAGACCATATTCCTAATGGAAGTGCAGCATCATGATTTTTGATCGTTATCTAAGAATTGAATGGTTTGAGGAGCAATGAATGCAGTTAACATCACCTCTGTTTTTGCCTATCAATCAAACAAATCTTGTTAAATAAATGGATTTCTAAATTCCTGAAAATAACCTTGTTATTTAGCATTTGATGGAGATGAATTGTTTGTGTCCAGATCTTGAACAAAGTTTGAAGAATCAATTTCAGGAAAAAACTGTGTTTGTGCGTGTACCACAAGCGGAAGAAGGGGGTTTCCCCTTCCTCTGTCTTGTCACTAAGTCAGATCCTGCTTTAGTTCAAATTAAACTAAGTTTGTTTGACTGTTGAGAGAAATGTTTCTGCATAAAGTCACTGTTTTATTAATACTCCCAGCAGGATCCAGTATTGGTGCCTTTCACTGTGCAAATCCGGGTGCTCTCGTTGTTGAGTGTTAAAAAAGGAGAAGGTGGTGGTGTAGAACCAGCTTCAGTAGATTTTGTACAAAGCAGTAGCAGCTCTTTTTGGATTGCTGTAAGATAGAAACCAACGCTTCCAAAATACTGTGAAAACTGTGCTTAAGATTAAATTTATCAGTTTCTTATTGGTGTGAAATGAGTTTATATATGTATGTGGGGGATTGATTCTTGCCACTGGGAAAGCTGCATGTGTGTGCCCCCCTGCCCCCAGCCCTGAGAGATGGAGGAGAGAGAGATTCAGGAAGGGTAAAAATGAGAACTCATGAATTGAGTTAAATTCAGTTTATTAAGCAAAGAGAAGAAAGAAAGGACAAAACCCACAAGTGATGTTCACCACCAGCAGACCGGTGCCTAGCCAGGCCCTGAGCAGTGGCTACTCTGGAAAAACTCCTTAGTTTTATTGCTGAGCAGGATGTTATATGGGAACAGGTGATGGTAGAATTTTGCAAATGGCAAGGGTAGCAGGCTTTTTTCTGGTCATTGTTTTTGGGTGTTTTTGTTAAATCCTTTCCTTTAGTTTTTATAGCTGCCTTGACTGATCCCTACTTTAACCGTATTTGGTCTTTGCATTTGGATTAGAGCCATTCCTACGTATGGTAGTGGTGTGACTCTCCTAGCAGAAATCAACAGAGAAAAATCATGTAATCAGAATAAATTGGATTGGAAGGGACCTCAAAGTCCATCTAGTTCCAACCATGCCATGGGCAGGGACACCCTCCACTAGACCAGGCTGCCCAAAGCCCCATCCAACCTGTCCTTGAACACTGCCAGGGAGGGGACAGCCACAGCAACTGTGCAAGGGCCTCACGATTCTCATAGTTGAAGAATTTCTTCCTAATACCTAAAAATTTATAGGAAAATCTTCCCATCTGTACTGCAGAAGACTGCCAAACCTATGCCTGGCCTTAATGCAGACCTTGTTATGCACCAACATACGGAAGAACTTTTTCACAGTGAGGGTGACAGAGCACCTGAATAGGCTGCCCAGGGAGGTGGTGGAGTCTCCTTCTCTGGAGATATTCAAGACCCGTCTGGACGCCTATCTGAGTGATATGTCCTAGGGAGCCTGCTTTGGCAGGGGGGTTGGACCCGATGATCTCTTGAGGTCCCTTCCAACCCCTACGATTCTATGATAATATGATTCTATGAATAGTGAAGAACATATGGGGATCGTATAGTGCTAAATATTATGTAAGGTACAGTTTTCTACACCAATGTGAATTGCATATAATATGGTATAATGGACTATATTTACATTATGCGATTGCTGGAAGACTCTCTAAGTAGAATATGACTTCTAGTATGTTTGGAAAAAGTATACCCCTTTCAATGATGTCATGCTATTTAATTCAAATGACATAGTAATTTTAGAAAAATTATTTTTCACTGCTTTAAACTTCATTAACTTATAAAGATTTCTGCTAACTTCAGATTCTGGAAGGCTGCACTTAGTTATTTTCAACAGGAGGAAGTATGTCTTAACCAATGTTGCATGAAATTGTAGCAATTCAGGGTGATTTCTTACCTAATTCCTACTTTGTGCTATCAAATATTTGAAGCTAATATTTTATTAATTGAACTTCTGTTTTCTTCTAGCTGACAGCACGATCACTGCCATCCATACAGTCTGATGAGAGACTACAACCTCTGCTTAATCATCTCAGGTAGCATAAGCTGAAAGCATAAGTGAATTTTCTTTCATACAGATAAAAATAACTGTATTAGTGAAATGCTTTAGCCACAGTATTTTTTTTCAGACACCTCATCTGTGCAATTGGCTTTGACTGGAAAAAGAACAACCTGAAAGTATCTCTGGCACTTACTTAACAAATGCTTCATAAGTAGACATGAAACATACAGGGCTGGTGTTGCTTACAAGTAACAAGAAAATATTTATAGCTTTTATAAAAACTTTTTTTTAGAGTAAGTGTAAAGTTGATAAGTTTCTTTATGAACCAAATAGATTGCAAATTACACTGCTTAGAGTATGGGCCTTCTTCATTGCAAATATTTTATGCTCTTTTATCTTTTTTTTATCTTTATCTTTTTGGAAGGTTTTCCATCACTGTCATTGACAAATGGAGGCCTATTTTCTTGTAATGGACCTAAGGAGAGAGCTGAAAATGTGAACCATTAAGAGTGCTCTACCAACACAGTTGAAATAGTTAGCTTTTCACTTAGTGGCATACAGTATATAGAAGCTTCTACCTTCTTTGAATGTGTTTGGGGATGAAGAGTAAGAAGAATACCTGATGTGCTTCAGGTTAAGCATAGGTCTGGTTTCTTTCTTAGACATGATTGCTTTTTACCACTTCATATTGTTTTGGAGAGCTATCATACTATGATAGTGTGCAGGAGGACAAAGACTGTTCAATTAGAGGGAGATGCATTGGTTTAGAATCATTGAATAATTTAGCTTGAATTGAACCTCTGGAGATCACTTAATCTAGCCCCTGCTCAATGCAGATCCGGTTAGATTGGGTTGCTCAGGTATTTATTCAGTTGAATTTTTAATATCTCTTAAGAGTAGAAATTTACTTAAATATTGAATGCCAGTAATGAAGGCTCTGTTTTTGAACACACCCAGCTTTGCATTAAGATCACTGAAATTATGTGGGATGAATTAGAAAATGGAAGCGGTGAGGCACCATCATGATAGCACTGCACCAGAATTAGGATGCAGATAGCATGCTCTTTATTTCCTGTGGTGCTCTGCTGCTCAAGATTCGTGTACCCAAAGCCTCATGTTTTATTTTGACTTAAAGAAAAATAAAAATCTTACACTTATTTAGGAACAGTTTCATGTTTTTTTGATTTTACTGTGAATCAGAACAGGAAAAATAGCTTTCATTGTATCTCTGCTTCTTTATATATGATTGAACTTTTGTTCAAGAGCAATGAATGAAAAAATATTGCAGTGTAACTTATATAACTGGTTAGGGGATACTTTTCAATGCAAATAACATTCTATGTTTTTATTACCATACATCTTACTGGGATTTTAAAGGATGTGCCTCAGTGGCATACCTTTCTCCATTTGAAGCTAAAGAGCAATTAAGCTAGCTTTATATAAATCATGCTGTCTAGGAGTAATTGCTGAAAAAATTGACATTTCTTTTGATATATGCTATGCATCTATGTAAGTGGAACAACATTCAGTGTCTCAGCAATCACAGACTTCTCTGTTTTATATGAAAGATATGGGAAAAAGAAAGTTTGAAAAACAGCTAGTTTAATATCAACTCTTTAACAGGGAGACTGGATGCTACATTGATAGAGACTGTATTTCTTACACATTTCTTTATGTTATATTGGGTATGTATGTTTAACAAGTAGTAAGTTACTTCTGTTTTGCTTTTGTGAAAATGGAGGGGCTGTTCCCAGTACATTTTGCCACCAATTAGTGAAACTACATAAATGCTTCTGACTTGCTGTTCTGTAAGTTCCTTTAAAATAGACAAAATGCATAACACCTTACAACATAACAAACAAGCTCTGGTGGTGTACAGACAGATGACCAAATAGGTCCTCTCTGTTATTATTTATTTCTGTGAATCTGTGGTTTGTTTTTGTTTCATCTTGCTTGTAAAAAAGGAGAATATTAGTTAGTTGTAGGCTTTTCTCTACCTTCATTGTGTGAATTCTTACAGCAGTATTTTATTTTTGGCATATGTCAATAAAGCTTTACCAGGGGAGCAAAAGCTTAGATAGAAGCGTATAAAAAGAACACACAATTGAAGGTTACAGAGCATTGTTTGGTTGTTAATGCCCCACACATTTTTTGGCAGCTATTTGTATCTGCTTGTGACTTTTAAATTAGCTAGTCCTCAGAAAAGGTCATTTTACTGTCGATTATGTCTGCATAATTTTTTTTTAATCCAAGCTTATGCTTTTAAATGGACATAACATGTATTTTGTAATTGGACTGCTCTGAAATATGTATGTACTTTATCTGTGACTTAGGTCCTCTTTTTTTATCCTATTCTGTTTCATTGGTGCATTCTATTATTAATTGTACTAGACAAAAAAAAGAGAACATTTTTAGTTGAAATATTAAAAACTTTGCAAGCTTGTGCTTAGGGATTTTATGTGCTCACAGTAGGCTACAGGGAGATTTAAATTGCTAAAGTTTTAGCAATTTAATAGAAATGAGAACTTTATGTCTAAATGCATGAGAACACTTCTGCACCTCCTGCTTTCAAAGGAGTTTATATGGGTTTTGTGATTAAATTACAGTATTGCTACACTATTGTTTAAAATCTTCAGCAGGAATAACTTCAAAGATAGACAAAAGCTGTCATATGTAATCCCATCAAACGACTATATGACTGTGCCTGTATATGAAGCTGCGTTGACTTTTAGTCTGGTGAAGAAGAGGCTTAGGGATGATCTAATAGCAGCCTACAATTGTTTGAAGGAGAAACATCATGAATTCTTGTTGGTACCAGAGGATTTAACAAATTACAGTGGTCACCTGCAGCAATTGGGTTGTTTAGATTGGACATTAGAAAAAATGTCTATGCTAGGATAGTAGTGCAGGAGATTGTCCAGAGGTGAGGAACTATGGTTTGTGGAAATCTTTAGGATTTAGCTAGAAAAAAATGTGGCTCGCCTCCCTAGAGTTGGCAGTAGTCCCACTTAAAGTGGGACATGGGACTTGACAGTCTTTTAATGTCCTTTACAACCGACATTTATGTGATTGTATTAATTCTGTCTTCAAATGATAGCTCACGAGGTTGATACAGAAAGCAAGTGTTTTGCAAGACTGGATATTTTTAATGGATAACGTGGTATCATACAGACATGTTCACCCTCCTCATTTATGTTTTATCTTACAAGTAGGTAATGAATAATGTATGCCTTAATAGACTGCTGTCATTTATGACCCTCAGCATCTAGGAAGTGCCCTTCCTATCCTAACTAAATCTCTTTATACACTAGCACATCTGTGAATGATACAGTATTTATAAGAATGGTCCTACAGCTGATTATTTGAAAGACATAGATCCCATTCTTGAAAATATTGATGTAGTGGAGGTTTCTTCTTGCTCAGCAGCAGTGTAAATGTATGCATCGATCTGTAGTTTCGAGATATACTTGGAAAACTTTCAGTAGCTAAGATTTTTGGATTTGAGAAAAACATTTTTTGTGTGATCAAGTCTGGAATGGAATGAGTCAGGAATTTATATGTGACAGTAAAATAAAACTGTTTCAAGTGAAAAGTGAATTTATAGCTGCTTGCATTCCAGTAAACAACAAAAATTATCAAGAACTATAGATATTTCTAGTTTAGTAAGAAGTTTGGTTGGGAAGTAACTTCAGAAGCTATGTGGAATAAAAGGAAGGATGAATCCAAGTTAAGAGGTAAAACTGGAAGCAAAAAAAAGGGTGGTCACAAGCCTAGTTGGTTTGTGTTGTAATGTGTTTTCAAGCCAGCAGAAGTAAGCTGTTTGGCAACATTTAATGACATGGAAAAATGAGAACCATAGTTCATAGAACAAGGAGGCTGTTGGTTGGGGTTTTTGGGGGTTTTGGGGTTGGTTTTTTTTTTTACAAGGTTGTTGAGGGTTTTTTTAAAAATAGAAATGTAGAGAATCTGTGGTGAAAGCAGTATGTTGTTTTCTTGTGATGAAATCAAGGGACCAGATATCTAAAACTTCAAACCCAGAAGCTCTAGTCTCTTGAGCTCCTTGGGACGGGAGTCCAACAGCTTGGCTGCCAGACAGCACAACTAGTGCTGGCCTCTTTGTGCCCAGCTCCAGTCTACTTCATGTTCTGGATAGATAAACCACGCTCTTTCAGAGCACCATCTTTTGGAGACAGTTTGTAGAGTTCAGGTCTTTGGTGAGTGGTGTCAGGTATCAAGAAACTTTGACCTTACAAAAAAGAAGAAAGCATTTATTAAAACCTTTTACTGTTTGCTTACCTTGCTGAGTATATTTAAGCCTTTTCAGCATCTAAAAAGTAGAATTTCTTCTTCTTCCTCTCCCCACTCCTAGCATTGGATTTTCTGTCCTTGCAGTAAAGTTTTCAACGAAGTCCAAATGTAATGGTCAGCAGGATTTTTTTGCAGTAACTTCAGAAGTCTTATTTTGTTCACTTACTGTATAGCAGAACTTCGGTGTTTTCTCTTTGGGCCTTTGCTTCCCGAGCCAATCCTTTCTACAGATGCTAGGATGTAGGTTTCTTTAGCTTAGCAATTTTTATTTTTTTTTCCAGTACTGGTATGATTCTAATAAATACTACAGGGTACAAGCAGATGATATAAAGTGCTTATGGTATAGCAGCTTAAGAGGTTAACCAGCACTCATTGTGGGATGTCAGTCTGTGATAACGGAATGGTCATTTTCCTATTTGGTTGCTTTCCAAAAACTAAAAAAAGGCATATAAGCAATAGCTGTTTTCTGTTGTTCTGTGCTTCCAGTTTAGTCTGGAGAAAAGGAGGCTGAGAGGAGATTTTACCACTTTACAACTGCCTCAAAGGAGGTTGTAGCCAGGTGGGTGTTGGTCTGTTCTCCCAAGTAGCAAAGTGATAAGAGGAAATGGCATTAAGTTGTGCCAGGTGAGGTTTAGATTGGTTCTTAGGAAAAATTTCTTCTCCGAAAAGGTTGTCAGTCATTGGAACAGGCTGCCCAGGAAAATGGCTGAGTCACCATCCCTGGAGGCATTTAAAAGACATGTAGATGTGGTTATTAGGGACACGATTTAGTGGCTGGACTTGGCAGTGCTCAGTTAGCAGCTGGACTTGATGGTCTTAGAGGTCCTTTCCAAGCAAAATGATTCGATGATGCTATGGTTTTTGGACTGTAAGTTTTGTTTTGTTTCTAGTTTAAGTGATGCAGGTCTAGTTCTACAAGGAAATTTAGATATTTCTTTAGTAGAATCGCTAGTAACAGGCATATACAGCTCAAATACTTTTAATTATTTATGCATTGTTGTGTAATGACAAAAATCTATTAAGTATTGTAAGCTTGCCTAGTGCTCCAGTGTGTGCCAGAAATGAGACTGAAGAATGAATGAACGCATGTATAATTAAATAATTTGTACTGTAGTAAAATCAACTTCTAGCTATGTGTTTTTCACACTTTGCAGTACTGAAATGTCACAAAATGATCTGTAGCACCTAGTATCATCATTTAGCCAAACTCTTTTTTCTGGAGTTATCCTCTATATGCCTTCAGAAGATTTAAGAAACTACCTTTGTAAGTTACGTGAAAAATCCTTCTTGTGGAATTAAATTTGTTCTTACCCAGACTTTGGAACCTGATTTTTGGATCAATATGCTGTATCCAAAGCCACTGTTTGCTTTGTAGCCTGCTGTACTGTCAGCTCTTGACTTTGGTTGGGTTCTGCTGTAAATATTTCTGCAGCCTTGCATATATCCTCATTCAAGAAGTCTGTCATTAGATGCTTGTATGTGATTTGAAATTACTTTGGTCACAATGTCTACATGAGTGTCTCTGCTATAGTGCAGGGTTACCTGAGCTTGGCGCTGGTATCAGAAGTGGCTTTATTAGAGAAGGAGTGAAAGGTGAGGTGGTACATGCAAAGTCCTGTGCTGTTTTGATGAGACAGCTCCTGTGAGGAGTTAACATGTGCTTGTATGTCAGTACTGCAGTAAAAGCTTTCACAGCTTTTTATTGGTACAGTTAATTAGTTTTTGAGGGTTTTTTTCTTTTCCCCAGAGTAGATGTTCATAGTGTTTGTATTAGTTTTGTTGTTTGTTTGGGTTTTTTGGAGGGTTTTTTTTTGTTGTTGTTAAAATAGTAGACAGCTAGTGAAGTAGAAGAGGTTCTCGATTGCTGGAAGAAAGCAAAAGTGAGCCTTGCCTTTACAAAGAGTAAGGAGAAGGATCCATGGAACTAACTATAGGCTGGTCAGCCTTATCTAAGTTCTAGATGTATGAAGGACAAGAAGGTGATTATGAGTGGTCAGCAAGGATTTGTAAATGGGAAATTATGCTTGACCAACCTCATAGGTGGTCATTTTATCATAGAAGACTCAAGGGATTATGGGAGCTAAAGCAGTGGATGTAGTTTACCCTGATTTTAGCAAGGCTTTTGAGAGTCTCTTGTAACATCCTCATTGACAGGTGTTACTTATGGGTGACGTAAATGAAGTGCTGTGCTCAGACGTTGGTCATTAGTGACATAAGACTGGCTGGAGGCTAGTCACTACTGGAGTACCTCAGGGATCAGTACCCCGTCCTGTATTGTTTAGTTGATGCTTTAATGTCTGTTTGGACTGTTTTCTTCCTTTTTTCAAAAACTCTTCCTTCTGGGTTGCTCCACATGATGTTGCAGGAGCTCCAGAACTCCATATTCATAGGTGTCTGATGAGGGGCGGTAGTAAAGACAATGGGACTGTCCTCAGTGGTGTGCAGTGATAGGCCAGGAAGCAGTGGGCACAAACTAAAATATAGGAAGTTCCATTTAAACATAAGGAACACTTTTTTACTGTGAGGGTGGTCAAACACTGAAGAGCTTCATCACAAGTTACGGACTCTGTAATCAGAGATGCTAAAAACCTAGCTGCAGGACATGCTGTGCTACCTGCTGTGGTTAACTGTTTTGTGCAGGAGGTTGTTCTGGATGATCTTCAGAGGCGTCTCTCAACCATAGCAGTAGTTTGATCCTATGATCTGAATTCTGAATGACCCCTCACCGCTCCTTTCAGATACAGGGAGGAAGGGTTTCTTTACCATATTGACAGTAATGTTGGTTTTATAAATCTTAATTACTTACATAACTGTCAAATACTATTTGACTGATACAAAATATATTTTACCAATTAAAGGCTGCAAATATTTTTTTCTAAAGTTGTAAAATAAATACTCTTGAACAATTTTAAGCAATGCTGTGTACTGTTTGCCTTTTTCTTTTCCCAGCCATTCTTACATTGGCCCTGATTACAGCGTGCAGAAGAGCACTGGAAAAATTTCTCTAGAGCAGATTGATGCTGTAAGTCCTCTGTGTTTATTGAGTTATATTGTGTTTTGATACATAACTTTTCAAATTCAAGTACTGTATGAACAGACAGTATACAAAGCCTTTATTTTCACATTTGCTTCATAGCTCTTGAGAACTACTTGAATGAAACTGTGATAAGTTTACAATGGAGCAGAATTTCCTGAAAATGCATCTAATCAGGATTTAGCCTGGAAGTACGAGTTGCTTAATTTGCTGCTTAACTTTGTGTACTTGTGCAAATACCTAATGTAAACATAACCAGTTTAACAAAATTTGCTTATTTAATAATTTTGCAACCCATGATGCTTAGTTTATGTTACTACGTTGCAATATTAGTCTTTTCAGTGCTCTCTTTTCACTTTTGACTTACAGAAGGGTTTTTTCAAACAAGGAAGTAAATAAAATTGATTGTAAACCCACATCAGCGGTACAGAGACAGTTAAAAACACACTAAATCTCCTTTGTCTGAACTTCAGGAATCATTTGTGCTTTCACTGTCCATCTAAACCATGACAGTGTGTCTTTGCAACTGAATTACATGGCAAGACTCAGATGTTTAAAATAAAAATGCAAAGCCCAAGTAAACTTGAATGTTACAGTTTGTATCTCTGAGATCTTGCTTTATGAGAAATAGTGTTCTCATAGGAAAAAACCTGAAGATCAGTTGCAGTGATTTTACTCCTACTTGTACTTTTTCAAAGATGTTTTTAAAAAAATCCCCTTCCCAACAGTCAAAAACTGGAACAAAGGTCACCTTGCCATTCTAGAAGGTAAAATTAGGAAGAAGCAAGAGACATTGTAATGGAACTGTGGATATATTTTTCCTGACAGCAATTAAACCAGTGTTACTTTGTAGCTGAAGATAGACTGATGCAACCACCTGTATTACTCTGTCCTTTGGAGTCTGTTCTTGAGATGGTTATTGAATATGATGGCTTATGGACACACTTGGGTTATCATCAGTCCCAAGGTGCTCTGCACATGCATATCTTTTCTTCCAGCCACTGGCTCTATTAGTGAAGCTAATTAATAACCACAATGAGCATATATCCTACAAATTAAATGATCAGTGTGCCTTAAACACAATTTTTTTTCTCTCGACAGCTTTCTGTGAAGTCATTCCCCCTCTGCATGCGCCAGTTGCACAAGGCCCTACGCGATAACCATCACCTCCGCCACGGGGGCCGCATGCAGTACGGGCTGTTCTTAAAAGGCATCGGCCTGACTCTGGAACAGGCACTGGAATTTTGGAAGAGAGAGTTTATCAGAGGCAAAGTGGACGCAGACAAGGTAACCCAACAGATGAAAGATATCTGAATATCAGAATGTGAGGATGTAGTTAATGTGTGCATTGTGCTACATGTTTGGATAGAAGCTTGTTAAAGTAGGTAATTGGGCAAAAAGCACAGAAATGTCTTTTAAAGGTGGGATTTTAGGTTTTTTTTTTTTCTCTCCTTGCTTATGACTTTATTCATTTTGTTGATTGGTCTCCTAAAGCATGGGAAAAAAAGCAAGACACAAAGAGGCTTTTTATAGATGAGGACTAGAAAAATCTTACTTTAACCACTAAATCACTAGGAAACTAATTTCTTGTATGAAGTACAAATACTGTGTGATTAATTCACCAAGCAGGTGAGTAATCATGAACAGTACCAGTTGAGAGGCAAGGTTATCCTTTTTTGTTGGGTAATTACAGAAAAGAAATTAATTGGATAGCTGTGTCTGAGGTGAGCTTACTTTAACAAATTTACAGTCTAAGAATAAAGGAAACTGGAGGTGAACAAAGACAGAAGAATATGTTCAAGGAAATAGTGAGAAAATTCTGTTCAGTGCAGTGAGCAGTATTACTGACATTGTAGTCATTGGCCCAACCCTTGCTAAGATTGAGAGCATTGTGAGTGAGTAAAGTCTAACATACTTGGGCTGTCTCTTTGAGAGCATAAAAAAATGTCTACTAATTTTTCAAGATTTGTTACCTGCTCCTTGCCTTGAACAGCCTAGGTAGAATCCAGCAGGCTTCCTCTGTCATCTCTCTGCCTGGCCTATGCTATGTGTTAGAGCAGATGTTTTCAGACTTTATATCAGCTTTGTGTCTAATATTGTGAGATCTCAGCTTTCCAGAGTACTATGAAGCATCTTGGAGTATTTGCTAGACAGTCTTGTTAGCTTAGGTTCTCTGGGACATGTATATACATACAAGATACGGGGCAAAAAGTAATGCTGCATACATTGCCTTATGGTAAGTACTCCTCTTTCACATCCTGGAAGATAGATCAACCTGGACTGCAGTTTTTTTTGGGGAAGGGGCAAGAGATTTGAAGGTATGACTTGAATGAGTATCTAAACCTCTGTAAATCTAGCTCCTTAACTACCATATGATTTAAGAGTAGATAGGTATTTGGTTAAAAAAGAAAACCAAAATGCATTCCCTTACAGAGGTTTCAAGAAAGATTTTGAAGAGAGGTAATAATTTAAATTTTGCAGTTGAATTCAGTTTAAGTACTGGATGAATTTAGGAGAAAACAGACTTTCCAGTTGCAATTTCCTGTGCTTTAGCGAAATTGAAAGACTAAAACCAAGCTATCACAAACAATAACAATGTAAATATAAACATAAATTATTTCTATTTTTAAAAAAAATACTGTGTGAACAGGTCTAATTCCATCTACTTCTACTTTGACCCCAGATGTATGCACACATATGAAGACACATACACACCATGGATCCTGTTTTCGATCACAGGGTTATGAATTCCTCGTATAGATCTGTCTGGTTGGGCCCTAGAAATAGATGAAGTTTTATGGCCCTATGTTTAGCTTTGAAATTTAGAAAATATATTATGAATGAAGCAAGTGGTTGTAGTTACCGCATTTTTCACCAGCAGGCTGCTATTTCCATGTCATTTTCATTCTTCTCAAGTTCTAGATAACCGACTTCAGAGTAGGGTGGAAAAAAAAAGCTGATTTTTCGTAATTGTAACTGAAGTCAGTGGTCTGCGGTTTTTCACAGTAAAATATCATATAATGTTTAATGCCCTGAAAAAAATTAAGATTAATACAATTCTTAGTGGTACTTTCTTCTTTTGACATTGTTATTTTCTGACACTCATGCCATTGCTCCTTTCCTGTAGAGTGGAGATAACGATACTGTTTTGTCTTATGGGAGCATTGTGAAGATACATGCATGATACTTGCTGAAGACTAAGGTTAATTATTAGTTACTGACTGGTGTATTGCACAGAGGGAGTGTTCAGTTTGCTGCAAATAGTTATGGTTTCAAAATTTTAAGTTTACATTAATCTTTAATGGCAACAACATTTAAGCCAGTTCTCAATCCTAAGAATTCTTGGCACACAGCTTCAGGTGTTCAGCAGGAAGTTAACCTTGAACTCGTCAGCACAGGCACAAGGAAAACTTGAGCCAAAAATAACTCCTCCAGTGCTCTTCAGGATCATATACCCTAGGGCTCATTGATTAAAAGACTGTAGGAAAGTCTGTAAGAAACCATAATTTGCCTTTAGTGAGGAATCTGTAAAATGCATTGTAAACAAAGCGTGAAACCATGGGGGGGATGGGTGCTCAAGTACTGCCCACAAAGAAAGCACCGAAACTGGTAGAGATGCTTAGTTGGGGGAGATGGGGGAGGTGGGAAATGGTCATGTAACTGGTATGTTCAAACAGATGGAAAATAACCCCCTTTTTTTTTTTTTCTTCAGCCACTGTCATTACAATTATTCTGCAAATTGCTAGGCAGGAGTACCTAAATGATAAATTATTGTTGTTCAGATGATGGGATCAGCTGTCAAATGGTGCTGGATGGCTGCTGTTCTGACAGTGATTATGCCAGTTGACTTCATAACCTCAGTGTTGTTTTAAGGCTGGTTTGTTTTTTTTCTGTAAAATGTACTCCTAGTCCAAAGAGGTCCCATAGATTCTTCCACATCCTGTTCTTGTTATTTAAAAAATAACTTCCCTTCCCCAAAAGAAGGGAGTAACTCCAGTATGCTTTTAAAATACTTGAAACAAGAAAATAAGATGAATCAAAACTAAATAACTATAGTACCATTGTAACTATGCTCTGATAGTTGAAAATAACCTCCTTATAGCTGAGATCATTGCTTGGCTGTAATTGTTTTCAGATCTGTTTGTATGGGTGACCTGTGAATGTGAAATCAGAGACGTGAAAGATGATGCAGTGTGTAGAAGAAAGGAAAGAATGAAAGCTGGATCAGTTTCTTGGAGGCATTATTCAGTTACTACCTTAGCTAACAGCCTGGAATCAAGGTTTTGATACAGGTGGATGACTTTGAGGCAACCCACCGCTTTCTGCTTGCTCTTGCTATGTATATGCTTGTGATACATATTCTTAGCGGTATTTGGTGCACAGTTGTATGAAATGTTCTCTTCTAGTATTCTGATTATCTTTTTACAGAACAGTTGCTAGTGCAGTTCCATGTTGAAAAGTCTGAAGAGTAATTGCTTTGATGTTGCAATTTGATATTGCACTGATTTTTCTTATTTTTGCATAGTGTACTAAAGTGCATCTGATGAAAATTGTGAGTTTTCTTGTTTGTCTTTTTACTTATTTAATAAATCTCCAAAATGTAAGCATTACTATATTTACAAAATTACCCCGATGACAGAACAGCTTTCTGGTCCCCGTGACCTTTGTCTGAGAATGAGACATGGGGTTTTTTTAGCCCCGGTATTCTAGGACTCTTTCCTGGGGGATGTGGTGAAGCTTTTTATTCTTCCTGTCTTAATTTTTTTCCAGATTATTTTACTGCAGTTGTTTAATGTAGAAGTTGTTCACAACTGTCAATGAGCAGGTTGTTTTCTAGTTCAGAGGTTTGTATCTGAGATATAACTCTTCTTCCCTTCCCATTAGTGAAGGTCCTCATGACAGATGTTTTCTTGGGAGAAGGAAGATGAAAGTTTACTCAGACTTAACTTTTCTGTGGTACTGTGATGGGTAAAGAAGCAAACCCTTCACAATGAAGGTGAATTGAGGTTCAGTTGATTATTAATATAATCTAGATCTTTCTTCCATGCAAGATGATAGCATATGAAGCAGAGGACAGAAAACTTGCCAGACATATACTGCATCAGTATGCAATGGAATGTGTCTCCTAATCTGTTAATAAGCAGTGGAACTTTGGGATGAAGGTACATACCAATGAGAGAGTTCCAGTGGTTTGATTTTCCTGACTTCCATTTCTTTTCTAGATGAACTTTAGATGGTCTTTGAATCTGGAATCAGGAGTGAGGTTTTACCTCAGTTGCAAACTGCTGGTGGTGAATGTTTCTAGTAGGGCCAACCAGAAATTCTATGAGCTTGGACTAGAGGCCTCCTGAGGTCTTTCCCAGCCTGAATTTATCCTCTGATTCTGCATACAGGTACACGTGCATTTTTCTGAGGGCCAGCCACTAGAGGAGGCAAGATCATAAGGAATAAACAAGTATAGCATAGATGTAAATTAGATGTGCTTATGCTACAGTGCTTTGTAGCTGTGTACAATTATATTACAGACACCTCCCCACACTCCCTGTGTATTTAAATGAAGATAGAAGTAGGTGCTTGGAAATCTGTAGGGCAGTGCTTTTAATTGTACAACTGTCTGCAGCACAATTTGTAATGTATGGATGACGTGGTTCTTTAAAGCACCCTCCTCCTCCTTAAATCCCCTGGATATTTTCCTTACCAGTCAATTGGTTACATTTTTGGTATTTTACATTCTCATTTATGTGAGGATTAGGGGTTGACGTGCATCTAGGTTAATTTTTACTTGCCTGCTGTACTGGGTAATGGTACCTACTATTTTGGGAATGTATTTTGATTCATAAATCAGAAAGTGATCTTTATTCTGTCACATGTTTAATTATAATGCATAACTGAATGTCTTTTGCTACTTTTATCATTGAATTACTAAAACTTTACAAATCTGCAGCCTAGAGTGACATGTTGAACAGCAACCCACGATATTTAAGGTCTAAGAGATAATGATATAGATTAAAACCTTTTTTTAATTGTAATCAGCAGTACTGTAATGCAGAGAGATGGCTGGGTTTGAAATCTCCTGAGATGTATAAAGTCTACTATAGAAGTTCACAGAAATGTTTGGGTGGTTCTGGGATATAAAAAAAAGGAGGTAATAAAAGTACAGCATATATTAGCTGTAAAATCTTATCCCTTGAAATCTGTGATGGTGAAAGACTGTGTCATGGTAACAAAGCATTGATGTAATGAAATATATTGTCCTTGCTTTCATTGGTTATCAGGGGACTAAATAGCCAATTTCTTAATTTTTGCTTTAAAATTATCATAAAATGATATTTTTTTCCCTTCCATGAGTGACTAAAAACTGGCTGCAGTAGAATCACTTATATCTGTATTTCTCTTGCATTATTTGGAAATTATCATTTCATACCATAGTAGTGGGACAGAACAAGTGAATTTTAAAGATTTTGAGTGAATAATTTTAATTCTGTATTGGCAAATTGACATTCTATTCATAACATTATTATATGTTGAATGGCTATGCTTACCTAGTATAACTGAGCATAAAGTAAGTCAAATTACTTCTGTGATATGTTTCCAAATGTTTTTTGTATTCTACAAACAAAGCTACCTCTGGAAATTGCTTTAATAGCAGGCTAAAAGTGATTTAATATTCAGAAGAAACATGAAAATGCATGTTCATTTATATGAGTCATTTTGATTCCCAAACTTACTATTGAATTTACATTAAATGTTTTCTTCTAATTCAGGTTTGAAGAAAAAAGCATTAATGTGCTATTGTTACAGGGGGATTCAAGGCAGTAGGTGATCCAAGTTCTTTTCTGTGGTTTTGTTTTGGGGTTTGATTTGAGTTTTTCCTTATGTGTAATCCTTTGTGGCATTCCTCTGAACAGCTAGGTCTGAGAAATCAGAGTATTTGTGCAAAACTCTGAAGTGACTCAACCAAGATGCCGGTTGGTAGGAGCTGAGCAGCCTTTGCCACAGTGATACACTGAGCACCAAGTTCAGGATGTCCACAGTCTGAACTCCATAGTCATGGTAGTTTCCAGAAATCAGCTTTGTGGCAGTGTATCAGTCATCAGGAGGTCTACTCTGTGCATGAAGCTTCCTTGTTTGGTTTTTCTTTTTGCATGTAAATTGAAGGCAGGAGGTTAACAGGTGCATTGTTCTATTGGGACATAACTGCTGTTGAAGGTTGATATGGCTGCTGAGATCGGTTAGATAGCATATTCTTGGCTGAGAGGATAGTTCATTTTCTATTTTAATAATCAATATGCAGAAGAGGTATTTTGAGTGAAGTTGGTTTATAGTCAAAAATTTATGCAGCCAGGCGTGAGAATTAAAAGCTTGACTTGAAGCTGTGAATGCATGGATTGCTGTTTGTGTATCTGAGTCAAGCTGAATTAGTACAGCTTTTTTGCTGGTTGCAGCTAGAAAAAGATTGTTTTCTTTCCTTTGGCTTAAATCATTTGCTAATAAGAGACAGCAAGTAGTTGGACTCAACCACTTCAGTGGTCTGTGGGGACAGGGCTAGGGACAATGGCTGTAAGCTGGAGCATAGGAAGTTCCGCACCAACATGCGGAAGAACTTTTTCACAGTGAGGATGACAGAGGACTGGAATAGGCTGCCCAGGGAGGTGGTGGAGTCTCCTTCTCTGGAGATATTCAAGTCTCGTCTGGATGCCTATCTATGTGATATGAGATAGGGAGCCTGCTTTGGCAGGGGGGTTGGACCCGATGATCTCTTGAGGTCCCTTCCAACCCCTAAGATTCTGTGATTCTGTGAAAATCCTGAGGACTTATGATGTGGACATTATTCTTCCATATGCATGGTTAGAGCTGAGCCTGGAAAACAGGAATTTCCTGTGAAACCTCTTGTGGTCTGGCCACAGAGTTTAGTTCAAGGAATCATAATATCCTTCTTATCTGAATAAGTTTCAATTGCCTTTAAAACTGGGTTGGTTTTGGCAATAAGTTTATCACAGTAAGTGTGGTGTCTATGCAAGGTCCTTGATATCATATGTTCTAATTTTTATTTGGAGTTGTGTTTTATAGATGGGAATTTTTCCTTTTTCTCTTGTGTGCATTCATTTGTGCTTGCTAGCATTCTGTTCTCTTCTCTTGTGGAGCACTTGTGAATTTTGAAACCCTCAGATGAGTACTGTTGGCGTATTACTGACCCACTGGTCTGCACAGTTTGATTTCTTCCGTTTGTTTTGTGTACCTATTGACTGAAGCACTAGGAAAGAGAGCACTGTAATGGATTCTGGAAGTGAGACTAGTGAGAAAGCATGCTCACTGGGGCTGCATTCAATTATATTCCAAGATGTATGATCAAAAGTGAATAACTTCTTGCAGAGTCCTGTTAAATTCAGCTAAGACATAGGAAGGAGCTGGAATAAGATTCCTCACTGACTGTATCAAGTGAGGATAATATTAGCAATACCTGTCAACATATACCCCTGGCCCATGGCTAGAGGGAAGTCCCTGTCAGCAGTGTCAATGTTACTTCTGTTTAGTGTAGTAGACACAATCATTCTGAGAAAACTGCAGGAAATTCTCTCATCTACGTTAGCACTAGAGGTAGCTGTTTGCTTCCTGTTTACTTAAGCAGTTGTTTGCATCAGATGGAGATTTTTAATAGTGCTTATGGTTAAATAGTGGTATGGAATTGCAGTCACTAAAATAACGTGCCATGTTGTGTTTGTGGACGGTACTGCATGATGTGATTAATAATACAGGCTTTGATAAGCAGTTAATACTATTTCCACTTTCCTGACAAAATGAAAATCCTGACTTTGCTGCAAAGGGATTTACCAGTAACATCCACACTGTTCATAACACTCTCATAAATGTGTGCAAGTGTGTAGGTAGTTCTGCTCTGACCTCTCTGCTAAATGGAGAATATAGACATGTGGTCTGTGGCTCCTTCTGTCCTAGTCCATTTTCCTTCTTTTCCAAATTAAGGATGTAAATGAAGAACATCATAACTCCAGTTGATATATAAGAAGTCAGATGATGAGCAATCAGATGTGACGGTAAGATTCGATGTTCTTTGTGATACATAGTAGAAATGTCCTACCACTTGAACAAAATAAGATGAAAGCAATCAGTTTTTCACTGTTTCTGCCCATATGCAATGCACATAATCATAACCGAAAAGGTAGCTACTTAGATCTTCGCATAAATATACAAATAAATGAATATATAAATATGGAGAGTGTGTGTGTATATATAAAGCCTGCATGTGATTTAACTGTGTGCAGATATTTTAAAAATTGGTTTAAGACTAGTAAATGCATGGTAAATTACACATAATGCTGTGCTGTCAAATGCAACTAGTTAACTTGAGTGGTATTTAAATCTACTGGTGTTTCCAAAATTTGCCCATGTTCACTTTTTCTTCGCCCTCCCAGTGGTAGATGCTGCATCAATTCCCTGTACCTTTTGGCGGGAGAGTAACAACTTCACTGGGTACTGTTTTCTTCCTGTGCATGTTAGAACTTTGTCTTGCCTGCCACATCTGGAGTTCTGAGCACTAGAAGGAATAAACCTAAAGCAAAACTTTACTTTTTTTAAACCTTTTTACTTGTAAGAACATATTTTACTTTAAAACAGTGTTGCCTGACCTTATAAACCCAGGGTCCTTGCAGGTTTATCAGTAAAATTAAGGCTACTAAAGAGAAAGTGCCTTTGGGACATAATTATGTAGATTTAAGTGAGTGATGTAGTTTTAATTATGCCCTGTAGCTAATGTAGATGCATATTAAACTCAATCATGCTTCTGTATATTTCCCTCTGAAACTTTTTTTCTCCTCAGGACTTACACTGATATGCTGATTAGTAATTTATCTTAGTTATCTAAGCTTACAGAATATTGACAAGAATGTTTCACTATTTGTCATTTTATATTTTAACCTTTTTTCATAAGACAGTATTTTTGTTACATAAACTTTTTTGTGTTTTTAAAAACCCTTAGAATTAAAAAAGTTAATGTTTGTGTAATGGATCGAAAATCTTAAAGCAATATTTCTGAAATGGAATTGGTATAAAAATGTTACTTTTCACCATATTTTTGTTTCGTGGGTGTTATTCAAATAGACCACAACTGGTGATGAAGTACTAGAAAACATAAATAAATTTAGACTATGATATACTGGAGGTTATTGTGTGTGCAGAAAAGCTCTTGGAATCACAATAGCAAGTGCTGTGGTAAAAACATGTGCCCTCTCATTCCAAACATCCCTCTCAGTTGCTACCAGACTTCTCAATTATGTTATTTTAAAACTGGACTTCTCCAGTCTTTGTTGTGAAGCTGGTATGGTGGTATTTACCTACGATTATTTACTTTAAAGTACTTAAATTTGTTCAGCCTTTTCTAAAAAATGTATCTGCCCTTACTTTTGATTTTCAGTTTTCATCATGTGACTTATACAGGAGAATTTTGGATGGTTTTTCAGCCTGTGGCATGTCTTAAAGATAGAGAAGAGCTCTAGCTACATAATCTCTCTTTTAGGACATTAATTACAGTGCTGGCATAATCTTAGTGATTTTTTTTTTAACTGTACTAGCTATCATTAAAAGAAGCGGGATCAGTTGTTAGATATTAGGTACTGAAATCTGTTACTTAGTAATCTAGTGTATGAGTAGGTTAGTGATAAGGTTCTTACACTGAGGAAAATGAAAGCAGTAAGTATCTTTCCTGTACAAAAGCCAATTTAGATCAGAATCTGGTCCCTTATGAATTGGTTTATTCCCAGCAAGACACATTTTCTTTCCATACTGGTTTTTTTTTAGAGCTGTATGTATAAAAATGGATGCTAAAGCCAGACCTTTAATTTTCTGAGATTCCTTTTGTAGTCTTGAACCTCTTGTCAGATTTGCACTTTATTACCGCTGTAGAAAGACTGTGTACTTGTCAGAAGAGGTTTCTGTTTTATTAGCCATCACAGCGGCAGCAAGTCTGTCAGTCCATGACATTTTAAGAAAAATAATAGATGGGTTTGTCTATCTGGTTGCCAAACTTCAAAGTTCAGCGATTGGGAAATACCTGAATGTCACTAAATGGGACTTTAGCAGGCTCTGCCGGATACTTCGTAAGCACACAGCTCTCTCTTTATAGCTGTCTGATGAAAAATACCTGCTGTGTGTTGCCACACACATCACCAGTAATGTATTTAAGCTCTTCAGCTTACATGTATGTACCCCAGGTTCTGAGATGGGAGTTAAATGTTTCTGAAATGCAAATCTATTAATCTGTATCTTTTTATTACTTTCCAGGACAAACTGAGTGACATAGCGAGTCTCTTCCAGTGCTCTTTGGGCAGAAAAGTTTTCATAGAAAAGTTTCCTAATCTTGATATAATTTTTTTAAAGAATATTTTAAAACTATTTTATGAAATTTTTCGATGCCCTGTAATCATATAAACTGACTTCCAAACCAGAATCCAGAATCCTGTATGCTTTGCCTTCTCTTTTGATGATGTCCATGTAATTGTTGTAACATCATATAGCTGTCAAACTGCATCTGTCTATATTCAGCCAGGAAATTGTGGCTATATTTCATATTCAGTCATCCAGAAAAACAGCATGTTGTATCAAATGTGCACTCTGCTGATATACCACATAGGCACGATGTAAATAATAATGTATTTTTACTTTCAGAATTGATTTAACATTCTGCAGCATGCCTTCAAAATCTCTTGAATCTCATGAATAAAGACAGGGCAGCTACTCTTTTATACATTACATGTGCTATGCACAATTTATGTTTCAGAAATTTAATATATTGATTTTGGAAAGCAAAATTACTATCATAGGGCTTAAGTATTTCAACATTATAGAGGATACTACTTCTTGAAAGAATGTTAGGTTCTGATTTTATATTGTAACATACCTGGCTATTTAACAGTGAAAATGAATTTCGTATAACATGGTATGCTCTGAGATCTTTCTGTTCCCTATATCCTTTCTTAAGTCCACTCACACAAGGAGAAAACTAAAATGTCTCTCAAATACTTTTCTTTCTTTTTTTTTCCTTCTCCTGTCTCCTGCTGTACATGGGAGAGCAGAAGCTAATGGTCTCTATGGCAAATGTCATTGTTTAAATTAATTTATTTTAAAAAAATGTATTTTTCTAATTCATCAGCTTAGTGGAGTTTGATTTTAGGGTGTGAGAACAAGGGCAATTCCATTGGGGTCTTTCTTGTATTTTGTTGCCAGGTTATGTCCCCGTTTTTAAAACCTTAGAGCAGGCACTAAATATTTTCATAGAACCATTTTATTTGGCAAAGACCTCTTAAGACCATCAAGTCCAGCCGTTAACCTAGCACTACCAAGTCCACCACTAAATCATGTCCCCAAGCACTACATCTACATGTCTTTTAAATACCTCCAAGGATTCAGTCACTTTCCTGGGCAGCCCGTTACAATGATTGACGACCCTTTTGGTGAAGAAATTTTTTGTAATATCCAATCTAAACCTCCCCTGGCACAACTTGAGGCCCTTTCCTCTTGTTCTATGACTTCTTACTTGGGAGAAGAGACCAATACCCACCTGGCTGCAGCCTCCTTTCAGGTAGTTGTAGGGAACAGTAAGGTCTCCTCTTCCTCCTCCTTTTCTCTAGGCTAAACAACCTCAGTTCCCTCAGCTGGTCCTGAAAGATTTGTGCTTGAGACCCTTCATGGGCTTTGGTGCTCTTTGGATGTGCTCTAGGACTTCAGTGTCCTTCTTGTAGTGAAGGACCCAAAACTGAATGCAGTACTTGAGGTGCAGCATCACCAGTGCTGAGTACGGGGTGAATGACCACTTCCCTAGTCTTTCCGGTCATACTATTCCTGATACAAGCCAGGATGCTCTTGGCCTTCTTGGCCACCTGGGCACACTTCTGGCTCGTGTTCAGCTCACTGTCAACCAACATCCCCAGATACTTTTCTGCCAGACAGCTTTCCAGCCACTCTTCCCCAAGCCCGTAGCATTGCATGGAGTAGTGACCAAAGTGCAGGACCCAGCACTTGGCCTTGTGGAATCTCATATGGTTGGCCTTGGCCCATTGATCCAGCCTGTCCAGATACCCATGTAGATCCTTCCTACTCTCAGACACTGAGGCGTATGTTACTTCTCCTGAGACAGTTAAGAGCAGTCTGGCAGTAAATATTTATTTATCTGCTTGTATTATCCTTGCATTCATCTTTTAATTAATGATGAATTGACAAAAGTTAAAAAAAAAAAAGAAAAGAAAAAATTAAAGATGGGAAAACAGTCTTGTGTGGTTTAAAACACACTTTCTTCCGTCGTTGAAGACAGAAAGACTTGTCATACTTGCAGTCTAGGGCTCAAATACCTCTTGATTACAGTATGCTTTCTGCATAAGAATATAAAAGGGTCTTTATATATGAGCAGGTCTCCTTAATAGAGCAGCAGGAGCTGCTTTCTGGTTTCCTGCACTTTGGTTTTATTTGATCATCACCTTAAAATGTGATTTTCTCTTTTATTGTGCTGCTTATATAGAAAAGTTTCTGGTTTTACAGCAGACTTTTTACGGGGAGAATGCTGGTGTTCTTGAGCCAACATGAGCTGTTCGGAGAGCTCCAATATCAATTTTACTCATACGTTCAGAAGAGTTGACAAACTTTCCATGTACAGTTTTGTGTTTTAATGACTGTCACTCTTCTATAACTGCATCAGAAAGTTAAATTTCTATGTTTCAAGAGTAGACCTAAGGAAAACTTTTCAGTCTGAGAAAACATGTTTATTACTCAGGCTCCTTGTAGTTCAATTTTAAGAATGATTTGATTTTTTTTTTTTCCAATGATCAATTTATCCAAATTTTTTTTTAATCTGCTCTTATACCAAGGATTTGCTGGTACCTTGAGACATAATGTGATTTGGCCCTTACTATCCTTCTCTTCTGACACTGGTCCTTGTCCCAGAGGTTTAACCATGTCTCAGTAAAAGACAGTATTTTTTTCTGCCAGTTGTATCACGTTTTGATAACTTGGTTACTTAGATTGGCTGAAGGGGTATTCTCCAGCCCAAGTCTCTGGATGTCTTCGAGTGATGCTGATGCTTCTGTAAATCTGAGGCTTAGTGTAAAATTGAATCTCTTGGACTTTACTGTATCTCATTACAGACTAGGTTGGGTCACCCATAAATTTCTAATGAATGAGGACTGTTCTGCTGGTGGACTGTTATAACCTGATGGTAACAGGAATTTACCACCATCTCATGATAAATGAAAAGGCCTGCCTTTGTTTTTTTAACTCTCGCCTCTTGCATGCTTTCTGTCATCTAATGATGGACTTGGCTTCAGATGTCATTCTGATCAGTGTATGGATTGAGGAGTAACAGTCTGTAAAGAATTGCTAATAACATTGCTACACCACAAGGGTGCTTGCAAGGGTATGCAGTAATAAATTAATGAAGTAATTCAATAATATCTAATCAGTCAAGTTGAGGAGCTTATTCAGGTGAATTCCCTATGCAAGGTGCATGGTTTTGAAATGCAAGAACAATTTTGTGGTTTAAGTGGTCCAAAGGTGTACAAAACCTTCCAGTCTCTGCCTGAAAGATTCTGTATTGAGGGAATGCTGTGTAGTTCAACCAGCTTGTAAAATTCAAACAATTCAGTGAGTAAATGGTGTCTTCCAGTGTGTCAGGAGTTCGTTGCTCTTTGGAAATGATGCATAGACAGAGAACTTCAACTGTTATGGTGAACTTGCTCAGATCTTTTGACTCTCTGGCAGATGTGCTAAGTAGAACTGGATTATTGTATAATGAGCCAAACTTCCTTGGATTAATTCCAGTATTCTGTAGAGGGCTTTGAATCTGGCAACACTAGCAGCCTGGGTCAGCAGCAGAGCTCTTCAGGAGTAGATCAACATGCACTGTTCCTTCGGACTCATTTCTGGGGCAGTGGTTGAACACATGTCCTTTGCCAAGAGTCCTCTTCAAAATGGGGCAAGTCCTGCTGATTTTGGTTGTCTGAAATGGCTGAGACGATTTTTCCCCAGACTTTCTCTCATTTATGAGTTTCTTTTCTGCTATCCCAGTGTCCTGTCGTACCCTGCTAAAGTTTCTGTTCCCCCTCCCCACACCTTGCCACAAAAACCCAAAACAATGGGGTATGCATGTAAGTATGGATTTCTTCCAACTCTGATACAGACTTAATGAATTTCTTTTCTCACTGGTATACATATTTTTTACATTGGGACCCTAAGCTACCATTGTGATCAATAGAGATCTTGCCTATACAGTCGATAGTATCTCGAGAATAATTTATTTAATGAGCCTCTAGGTGCCTACTTCACAGTAAATTGAATTGCTCCCCAGGCTCCTCTGATTGCATTGACCTCCATTGACAATAATGGGAGACGTCTGGATTTAGATGTCTGGAGCTGGATCTTATTCCTATAGATGTACACAATTATCTACTATTCTACTTTTAGTAGGTTATTTTTTATTGTACCAAATGCCAAATTTCTGTCTACTTTGTAATCTGTGAACACTCTTACATCTCTTTCAATGATAATGCTTTCTGGGTTGTTCTTTGCCATTGAATGTTTGAGGGAGTCTTATTTTCTGTCTGGCACTTCTGATGATATTAATGTCATTAATTTACTGCTTACCTTCTGCTGAAAGATACACGTCCAAGTTGTATTGGTTAACTTCTCTGAACATTCAAGTGTGAGAAACACTGATTGAAAATCATCAGCAGAGAAATCTGAAAGGCCTTGGTGTGCTTGTAATTTATGGAGTACCAGAGGTGTGGTGTGGGTTTTTTTCCGAACTCAGTGGGATTCCTTGGTTTAAAAATGGATTAATGGATTTTTTTCCCCTCCTTTTTTAACTCTCTTATTAAACTTTCTAAATTAGTGTATTTTGGAACAAATATTTACTGAAGGATTCAAGATTGTTTTCTGATGTTGGAAAGAATTTTCTTCAAGAGTTCCTTAAAACCATACAGAACGGTCTGCAGAAATTTGTTGAAAATGAACCCTGTTTTCAGTAATTGGTTTTATTGAGGATTTATTTGTCATTTGAAGGAAAGTGACAGTGTACTTTATAGATGCTTAGACACAGTGTCTCTTATGCTGACAAATATTGCCATTTAAATGCAGCTGTTTAATTCTTGTTTAAAATAAGATTTAATATTTTCTTCTTTATAAAAACAAAGCAACAGAAATTCTCATCACCTGTTCAGTGTTAAATTACCATCTAAAAGAATTACTTTTCTGCTATAATTTATAGTTTCCTTATAGTTCTTGATTAGAATTCATAAACATGATTATTGTGTGGTTGTTTCATAGGAAATGACAAGGAATTTATACCTCTGTGTTCAGTAATGCTCTAAGTTCTTAGCATGAAGCTACCAGTATTTTCAGTAAGATTGTGTAATAATTTGTTGGTGGAATTCTGATATGGGTGAAATAGACACCCACAAACTGATTTTTGCCTTAAAATGGCTCTGATTTCTTTTCTTTTTTTTTTGGGAGTGTTACTGAAATTTTTGCAGGAATTAAGCAAATATGTAGGAAACTTAATGACTGTTTAGAATATCGAAACTGCTATTAACAGAAAAAAGATGAAAATGCCGTCTATCATAGATTTTTAATTTTTGGAAATATTAATGATATTTGAGAAAATGACTAGTAAATTAGCACAGTGGTATGTGAAATAATTTGGCACTGTAATTCTGTTAAGAATTAGGAGATCGGTGCAGTATAATATGGAAAGGATTTATTTCTTTCAGATAAATATATGTCTTTATCCAAGAAAAATGCTCTGTATAGGTGATATGCCAAGAACATAGGACATTATGCAAGGGGAAATAGATCATGTTCTGCAGAAATAATCTTTAAACAAGACTGCTGTATAGTTCGGTAATCATAAAGACATTTTGGTTTACTAGAAGTAGAAATGAATCAGGTATTATAATAAATATCACTTAGTATTTTTTTTCTACTCTTACTAGTGAGCACTGGAGTGCAAGTCACAATTCTACATACTCTGTTGTTTTGAAAAGTAGCTGAAAACAGTGTAAGTTTGAAAACAGCGTTTGTCTTTGACCTCCAGAAGCTTTTATACCCCTGGAAACTTTGTTTTAGTGTTAGTCTACGAAAGTTCAGTCTTCCCTGCTCCAGTTTCTTGTTCAGAGGCTTCAGTTCTTTTGAAAGCAACTCCTTCATTGTTTGCTCCGAACAGTCGAATCTGAACTGAAATATTTCTTCTTTGACCATATGTTTTGAAATGCATTTTCTGAATTTTTTTTAATACTTGTGAAACGTCAGCAGACTAAAAAAAGAAAGCTGTTGGTAGCTTAGATACAGGGGAAAAAAAAGGCAATGGCTTGAAGTAGCCAATGAAAATCTTTCGTAGATGACATGGCATATGTCTAAGAAAAAACATGTTGTTATAGGAGGTGGCTCTAAGATGTGTTTTCAATACAGTGTCTTAAATCAGAAGGCAGCCTGCTGTAGGTTATTTCCTCATTCATAATCTTGGTCCGTGTACATGTGTGGAGAAATAATGTACACATAAATTATATATTTAGCCAAGTTACAGGCTATCAGGAAAACCTGATATCAGAGGGGAAGTAGATTTTTTGTGCTTGATGTGAATGGGTCTGTAATGACAGCTACACAACATACTAGAATTCTCCAACTCAGTTTTTGCTGATGTCTCTGATGTGTACCTTAAAGCATAGGAATCAGGCTACAGGGTGAGAATTTAGGATAAATTGAAACTTTTGTTATTGGCAGATGGAGAAGTGTTTATTTGTGCTCCTAAATGACAACTGTGCTTGGGAAAAGATAACCTCAAGTTCCGGTTATTTTAAGAGTGAGCTTAAAAAAACAAAACCAAAAGTTGCTTGGAAAAAGATATGCCAACTAAGCAGTGTCAACAGTATCGGTGTGAGTGACTGCCTAGGAAATGGATGAAAAAGTGAACCAGTTATTTCAGAACATATGCAAGTTTCTGTGATAAATTTATGGATTTGAATCTGTTATCGTTACAGGCTCAACAATTTTAGACAGGAAATTGCCCAATAACTGTTTAAAAAAAGGTGTTAAACCATTACTACCTTGCAGAGTTGGAACTAATCTGGTGGTCAGCCAAGAAGCTAGACAAAATTACTACAGTCATTTTGCTTAGTTGTTAGACTTCAAATAAATAAATCTCCCAGTAGTGTAAGAAATAAATTCATAGAAACCTTATGCGAGTGTATAAAAGTAGTTAAACTGAAACATTACAGTTCTGCAGAAGTGTGGACCTGAGCATGCAGGGATTGGAAGACCTGTCAGCAAATTATTTTCCATCCTAATACACTTGCTGAACGTCATAATTGATGACAAAATGTAGGGAGGACCTAGTTCTGTTTCCAGATGCTACTCTGCAAATATGACAGGTGATATAAGGAAAGTAACTCTCACTGATGACACGATACTTATTGTGTAGTGGCTGGGATGCCTTGGGTAGGGTGTTTGTAAGTGTTCTCTTTTGCAAGTCTATTCAGTTGTATCAAATTGATAATTATGAAGTACAGATGACCCATTCTTCCCTATTTTGTTCAATGAAAGCTTTTCTTCAGAGGGAAGCATATATCTGCCAAACGGTCCATTTGATGTGCATCCTCATTCCATATCAAAAGATCTTCTGTGCATTTATGTGATCAGAATTTATTGAAAATAGCATTTCCTTAAATTCTTTCTGGATCATTGTAGTCTGTATTAGTCTATACCCCTTGCAAATTTGTACCTTATATATTTTTTATACCTTCTTATTTGTTATCTTAATTATACCTCAATTTATAACTCCTGTGTCTTTTAACGAAGGCTGTCTTCATACATTTGTTCCTTAAGCTAACAGTTACAAGACAGATTGCTCTGCATTAGTCTGATACTCATGTGAATATACCACATAAAAGCAAATTGTAAGTTCCTTTCTATAGTACACATGTATACCCACCAAACTGTCCCCTAGCCCCCTGTATTGTGGCTCTGGACTGCTGATTTAGTCCACCGATCAGTGCCAAGAGCATTGTTTCTTAAAGGGCAAAGAAGTCCAAGGAAGCCTCAGTGTCACTGATTTTGGGATACCTGGGATTAGTACATTCAGTGCCATACACTGGACGCTGGTTCATTACAACAAAGACAGATGCATAAAAACTCAAAACTACCCACTTGTTATCAGCACTGTACTTGCAACTAGGAGTCATGTGCATCCTAAAGCCATGCCTGAAGGAAAGAGAAGGCCTCAAAAACTCTGAATCTCCAGGGATCAAGTTAAAGCACAGACAGTTGATTACAGTGTTTTAAAACAAAAATGCACCCTGCAGCTAATCCCAAGATTTGCACATTCCAACACCAGAGTGACAGAATTTGATAGAGATGTTGTTAAGGGGGTTTCTTTGCCTCAGCTTTTTGACTTCATTGGGAACCAGTTCATTGCTTAAAGGAGTTATATTTCTTGATCCCTTTCTCCCTCACCAAAGCCATTGCCCATCCACCCAATACATAAATTACAAATACCTTGCCGATTTTGGAAATCTCAGATAGCTAAACAGAGGAAAAATAACTGAGATAGATGAGATGTGGGCTATCCTGTTAAAAAGTTGCAGAAAATTCTTGCTCCTGGGTATTACCAACAGTAGCTGATCCAGTGCATGTAGAAACTCAATAGTATGATGATGTTGCTTTCACATTGTTGATTTATTCTAACTTTGTTGGTAAGTTTCCACTGATAGTTAGCACAGACCATAAAAAGTTGTATGTAAATACTCAGTTGTTCTATGATAAGAAATTTTTTGCCTCTGTATTCCTGAATTTCTTTGGTCTCAATGGAAACAGGCAGAATACAAGGTAAACACCAGTTTATGCAGCATCTTTATGGTTGAGGAAGTTCCTATTAAAAGCTCTTACAGGGCCTTCACCAAAAAAAGGGAGTTGTTTTGTTTTTTTTCAAATCACTCAAATTGAGTTTGCACATTTCTCAGTGTTCTGCCATAATGATGCTATAGTAAATTGCTGTTAGAATATACTGAAATAGTAGTTTTACAGGTCTTTTAAACTGTTCCCCTGAAGTAGTTTAAACCCAAGCAATTTATGAGCAAATAGAATGACATGCATGGTGTGTGCAGCACATAATTTGCTTTATTTTGGTCAAGCAACTGTGAAAATCCTACCACCTCGATTTGGGGGGTTAGAATAATTGGAGGGGACAGTTCATACCTCTGCCTCCTCATTGCTGCATACTTCAAACATGTCTAATTGTACCTTGGTGCTTTTGCTGGCAAAAGGGATTGCTCCTGAGGGTTTTTTTCTTTGTGCACATCTTAGAGTTTTGATGCTGGGAAAGAATGAGTCTGATCATTGAGTTCGTTGCCCGATGTGCAGAGAGGGCTGTTTCACAGGATGTGTTTTCTGAAGAGAAATGCGGCAATTCATGGTTTCTTCCCACCGAGGATGACCAAACGGCTTGTTGGATATAGGCCCTGATAAGATTCCATTTCCTTGATGATAAGAAATGTTGAATCACAAGGGTGAGAGAGCTCTTAGTGAAGCATGTAACTGCACGAATGTTAACTTGCACCATGGAGTTGTGTTACTCTTCTCTGCCATCTGCCACTGTGAAAACTCTGAGATCCAAACAGGGTCATAAGAAAGCGGTGAGAAAATACCAAACCTGTCCCAAAGCCGCGTTGTCTTATTATGTAGCTGTTGTTTCTATTTACTGCACGAGCTGCTTCCCAGCATGAAATAGTGAGTTAGGTACTAAAAGTAATTTCTGTGGGCATTAAGGCAAGTGATGTGAAAAGTACAGCTCAAGATTTTAGTATACAAAACTGTTAAAGAGGGACATTAATTTTCTGGCAAACTAAGCAATACATCTTGAAGCATTCAAAATTTGCTTTTCCCTTGCAAAAAAAATGAAATAGAGTCATAGAATCATTTCAGTTGGAAAAGACCTTTAAGATCAAGTCTAGCTGTTAATCTAGCACTCTCAAGTCCACCACTAAACCTAAGTCTGTAAGTACCACATCTGTATGTGTTGAAATACCTCCAGGGATGGTGACTCAGCCATTTCTCTGGGCAGCCTGTACTTGAGCTTGATAACCCTTGTGGTGAAGAAATTTTTCCTAATAGACAATCTAAATTTCCCCTGGGGCAACTTGAGGCCATTTCCTCTTGCCCTATTGCTTGTTACCTGGGAGAGGAGACCTATGGCCACCTGGCTGCAACCTCCTTTCAGGCAGTTGTAGAGAGCAGTAAGGGCTTCCCTCAGTCTCCTTTTCTCCAGGCTAAACAACCTCAGTTCCCTCAGCCGGTCCTGAAAGATTTGTCTTCTAGACCCTTCAACAGCTGCTTTGCCCCCAGGTGCTTTTCTGCCAGGCAGCTTTCCAGCCGCTCTTCCCCAAGCCTGTAGGGTGTTGCATGGGGTTGTGACCCAAGCACTGAGCCTTGCTGAACATCACAGAGATGGGCTCAGTCCAGTGATCCACCTGGTAATGCACCTTAACGGAATCTCTGTGTGTGTACCTGATTCTCCTGCAGGTTTTATGTCACCTGGTGCCACACATAAAATAACATGAATTCATGTCATTGAATGTTCTACATGGGATTTAACTAAAATGATACATTGATAGCTGCCAAGATAAATGTTTGTTTACATCTATATTGCTTAGGAAGGTTTCAATTTGTTGAAGAAGTTGGTAGTCTATCAGTAGACAAATAGATTTACTAGAATCTTTCTCTTTTGTACAAGTGAAGTTTATTCCATTTTAGAATCTAATGAAAATTGAACCTCAGTGCTGGAACAAAGTGTAGGTGAAGCATTATGGATTGGGAGAACATGAATGTGAACCTGACGAAAGAAGTATCTATGATAAAGCAATCAGTTGATGAATTTTTGTGTTTTCTCCATTTGCTAACACCATGGGGTTCAAAATTTAATCTCTAAATAGTCTTATCTTTAAGCGATTACCGCATCAACTGAAAAGACCTTAAATCAATGCACTTCTCTTGTGATGTGTTTTACATAACACATGTATGCGTATATCCAGATCCATATAATGTAAAAATCAGAGCTAGCAGCAAGAAACTCAATTTTTATTTTTGTCAGTTTGAATGTGTTTGGAAGATTTATTTTGATATCCAATATTTCTGTTTGCAGAGCAGATAGAATCACTTGCACAGTATGTAAGAATGTATTCTGTTGTTTTTATTTAGTTTGACAAAGGATACGCTTACAGCATTCGCCACAGCTATGGGAAGGAAGGAAAGAGGACTGATTATACCCCATACAGCTGCATGAAGATTATCATGTCCAATCCACCAAGTCAAGGGGATTATCATGGTGAGTTCCTTTAAAAAAGAAAAAAAGACGAGGGGATATAAAACCAGCAGACTAGAAAAGTTACTCCTTTGTGTAGTTTCTTAAAAATTTTGTGTTTAATTTCAGACCCACAGTGGTCTTGTGCTATTTTCTTTAGATCACATTTGATAGCTTCTGGGTTTATGTACATTGTGTCCTGCAGTACAAGGAGACTTTAAATGTATAGGTGCTTTAAAAAGTGACCAATTAGATGTGTTTTGAGATAGAATTCTATCGTACAAAAATTCTGAAGTTTGCTGGGGTAATCTAGAATCTCCTACTTCTCTGTGACTAAACATGGAAAACCTTCACTGGCTGCACTGTTGTTCTAGTACTAAGTTGTTCATTCAGTTGTGTCTCAAAACTTATTCTGGGACAAAGCCCACTCTTATTACTCTAAAATTAATATTTTTACAAAGGACTATGCTTTAAAGACTCATTGGCCCGTGTTACTTGTCCTTTCCTGTTTGGGTTTTTTTTTTTTTCACAGCTATTAAATGCACCAGCACTATCATTGTTAGCAAGGAACTAACTAAAACTCCTTTCCTGTCAGGGAATGAGAATTGTGGCCTGTTTATGTTGGGATATTTTATATAACTTTTGAGTCTGTAGCGCCCTGATAACCATGCAGTAGAGTAATTATTTTTAAAAAAAGAAAGAAAAAAGTAAGCAATTGTACACATGGGCAATTAACTTTTTTATTAATAAGCTGTTAGACAATTAGGAACAGCTTAGCTGGTCTCTTGAGTGCCTTACTGTGCTAACTCCTGGGTAAACAGCCTTGTTTGTTAGCTTGCTTGTTTTATACTGTCAGGGTGCCCATTCCGCCACAGTGATCCTGAGCTGCTGAAGCAGAAACTGCAGTCGTACAAGGTCCCTCCCAGTGGAATAGCTCAGGTAAGGCATATTGTGTCTGGTGCTTTCATTAATAAGGCACTGCTTTTCAATTTAACTTTCTGTTTGTTTAGGAATGCTATGTGCAGTTTGTCAGTGTGTATTGTGAAATAATATCATAAAAGGTTTAAACTGCAATCTTGGCTTTTGGGTCCGGTACTCCCACTGATGTGTTGCTTATTGTCATCACGTTTTATTACTTAACATTATAAGTTGGTTTATTACTATAATCAATACTGTGCAGAATTTTGGGTTTTGTTTTATTGCGCTATGATTAAAAAAATTTTTAATGAATCTGGCAATATTTTAGAGAATTAATTTTTATTTTTGCAGTGACTTGTGGAAGACTACTGACAAGTCAGTAGGCATAATTAATTGTTGTCTGTAATAAATTTCTAAAAACCCAATCATCCATTGCACTAACTTCCCCTAAACAACAAAAAGATGTGAAATTCTAGTAAAGTTAAGCAGAGTTTTTTAGCAATTTTTTAAAAGGCAACATTAAATTGTAACTATCTTATTATAGCAAGGAGAGTGCAGAAGTTGGAACTTTCTGACACATGTACTTGGGGGAATGTTGCTCCTGTTGCTTGCTCTAACAAGAGGTTAAGGCTATAAAAGAATGCCACCATTTTCACTGGAGGAAGATGCATGCATTAAGAGTTAAGCTGAGATAGTTCAGCAAAAAAATGTGTATATTAACTGCCTGAAATCTGCTGTAGGTTCCTAGGAAAAATCTGCTTGAAGTTGTAGTCTTGAGTTTGTGTAGAGTGTCACCATTGCTTGTCAGGCATCAACAGAGTGTTGAACATAACAGAAAAGAATGTGAAAGTTTCACTTAAAGTAGTCTCTCTTGGAAGGAATAATTATGATACAGAGTAAAAGAAATTTTTAAAGTGTGTATCATTCATTCTTGAAAAATTCTTGAAATCCTGACTTTCCTATGAAAGTTTGTGTGGGTTTTTATTTCTTTTTTGTTTGTTTGTTTTTTCTTCTTTTCTCCTCTCTTCTTCATATAAATAAACACTTGTCTGTCTTCCGTATCTCTGACAGGCACTAGAGATACTTTCCTTTGGCTTTTTTCCTTTTTATATGCATCAAAAATTGATGCTGCTCTGAGATTTTTATCCTGCTAATCATTGGAAAGATTGGTGAGGATTTACTGTTTTAGCTGCCTTGCTATGTGTGGGTTGGATTTAGTAAAGGTTATTTCTTCATTGAATTTGCATAGTGAGGCAGTATCTTTGTTTAACATTGTTCCTAACTTGATGTGAATTGTATTATAGGGTTATAGGTTATATTATAACCCCTCTGTGTGTGGCTTTGTGAGTTGTTTGTGGGTTGGGGTTTTTTTGCCTTTGTAAAGTAGGATTGGGATTTACTAGGAGTGTTAAATTTTCTATCAAAAATGACTAAGGAAAACCCTTCATCAGCATCTTCTTTGCCTGGAAATGAGCACTCTGCTGTCCATGAAATTTGTGGTATCGGTTTAAGTGAAGAGAACAGGGCTCTGCAGTGGCCACTCCTAGTGTTAAAGCAAATGAAACCCAAACTGAAACACCTCTGCCCAAAAACTGTGACATTAAGTGGGTGGTGGTGGGGGAAGTTGGCTGTGGCTGGGTTTTCAGAGGTTGGTCTTTTACCGAGACAGTTGTTGGGATACTCAGGAGAAGGAAGATGATTGGTTCACATCTGTCTCCAAGTTCTTATACAGATCCTATTGCAAGCAGTCCTCATGGCTGTATTTGCAGGGCCCAATAACATTTGGGGTGGCGGTGGTAGTTGTTGAGTTTCAGAAATGTTTTTCCTTATTCCATTAATGGTTATTAGGGGTGGATGGTTTGTCAGTCTCTGTCGGAATTGCTTTTCCAGTGTCTGGGCCTCAAGATTGACATTCACTCAGACCATACCCTTTGAGTCTGTCTGACCTCCTGTTAACTTCAGATCAAATGAGAGCTTCCTTACAACCTGGTGGATTCCTATATTTAATGAATGATTCAGAGCTTGACCTTCTAGCTATGTATTTTAATAAATGGTATGTCTCTTCTGGGGCTCGGGGCCTCTTACACTTGTTCCTTGCTTTGTTCCAAATTTTTTTGCTGTCTTCAAATGCGACTTCATTTAGTGTCTTCTCATGATCTATATGTTCTAGACAAGTCGGTTGTCACGAAGTGAAAAATTCCCTTCTGAGTTGTCAAAACCAGATCAATGTATGTACCTAAATGCTTTTTCAGTTCTCTCTGCATGGCTTATGGTAGAGATAGATGTGTTGTTCTGGACTCAGGGAACACTCAAGTGGCTACGTGCAGACGACAGCAAACTTAAAAGGAACAGGTGTTTTACATCAGTTTTCCTGGAATCAGAGCTGTCTGCAATGAGTGGAAGTCTCATGTCCACTTAATGAAAGTGTACAAAGTGGTTGAATAAACAGATGTGTACATTAGTGTCAGAGGTGAGACAGCAAATGACTGTAGTGGATCTGGATATGGGGTGGGTTGTCATTTTTTTCTGAAAGAGTCAAGGATATTAGAACTGCAGCCCTGCTTGATGCATGTCTCACATGGTCCCTCCTTTTCTCCCCACCCCGGTGGTGTGTTTACTGAGGTCTCAACTTTCCTTCCCAGCAAGGGAATCACTGCTGATCTGGGAGGATGGGACAGAAATGTCAGTGCCTGCTTGGCGGCTACTTGCAATTAAAGTCTTAGACATTACAGGCTGTGGTCCCAAGGCATTCACTGGCTTTCATTTCCATGCATCTCCGATCTCCAGAATCATCCTCAACTTCCCAGGATCTTCATCCTCATCTTTCTGGGCTCCCAAGCTCCCATTGTTCTTCATCTTAACAGTCTGTCTGCAAAACCTGTGGTCAGGATCCTAACTGGTAGTTCTGTGTGATGTCTTTTTACTGATGGGAGGATTCAGAACATGTCACTTCTGTTTAGCCCCAAATGTTATTAGAATTCACAACCAACTCATACCAGTTGCAGCTACCTGTCAGGTTTATGCTTAACAGTTTGAAAATTGAGTTTTGGATATTTTACAGGCCTCTGTGAAATTTGTGCAAAAGCAACTTGCACTAAGAGTTATTGGCTCAACCGCTTCCCAGTTTATTGCTTGATGGGTGATTCTGAGGAAGTTATGATGAGGCTCCCTGCAGTGGTAACAGGTGTTAGATCATATGAACAGTAGACTTCTGCTTTCCAGGTTAGCAGTGGTGATGCATGCTTCTCTCTAGCTAAGAATTTCCTTTAAGGTATTCAAATGAAAGCTCCAGGCTTGCAGTCTCTGTTGGGTGCAAACTGCAGCATTCTGGAAATCGCAGCGAAAGGTAACACACTGGACCTTCCATCCTGAATCCTGTCGACTCTCCCTGCTTACAGGAGGTACTGGATCACTAACAAGTTCTTGATCAGAAAAAAACCCCTGTACAAGCTCCATGAAAGTAATTCACTGAGCAGTAAAAACAGATGTATATATGACTACAGACTTACCTAATTTATGGATTGCCAGCAGTGTGGAATGGTGTGTTAGAAATCACCTTTTATAAATGGGGCACTCCAAAGTTGAACTGGCTGTCTTGGAATCTATCAAGAAGTGCTAGTACTTCTGTTTCTGGGATGGACAGGTTCTGGGACTGCAGTCAGATTCCCTAATTGGGAAAGCTGTTCTGTGCTTTTCTTCTAATACTTCTCATCAGCAAGAATCCTCCTGCTGCACACAAAAAATCCAGGACAGTTTGGTATCACTATGGAATCGCAGGATTCATCACTATGTGGAGATCTTCTAGAATATGGTCAAGTTTGCTGTCCAAATCCCAATCCTATTTTACCTGCTTCATGTTTGGCTTTAAAACAGAGCGTTCATGCTCCTTTCTTAAGAGGGTGTCTCTGATTAACGTCAGGAAACATTCTGCTGGGCATAACTTGTGGCCTGTGGTACTGCTTTTTTACGTGGTGCATGTCAAGTTTACTGTCCTCATATGTGATTTTTACCTATTATTTATAGTCATGTACTGGATTTGAGAAGATACAGCTTACTGAAGTGAGTTAGCCAACAGCTGGCTGCATAGAAGTTCTTCACCTTCAGTCATAAAAGTTTGTTTTTACAGTATTTTATCTAAAGGTTTATCAGTGGCATTTCTTCTGTGAGAATCCAGTGTCCCAGAAGCATCTCAAATTAAAATGATCTGTAGATTGTTGCTTATAGTGGTGTCTAAATTTTAGGAGCTTAATCTTTGTTTATTTAGTAATATATTTGTCACAATAAACTAAATGTTTTCAGGGCTAAAGTTTCCTTATATGTTATAAGCATGAGGCAGACTTCAGGAATGTGCGTATATCTATTCCCAGGAGAACTCTTGAGCTGATGTTTTCTGCCTTAAAATTTTTCCTATGTTTATCTGAAAATGTGTGAACCTCTTATGCAGCCACAGTTGTGGAGACAAATGAGATTTTGAAAAGACCTTGTCATGCTAGGTCTGAAGGAGTATCTCTTCGTGTAAGCTCATGAGATCTTCAGAGCTCCCACCTACTGTTCTGTTCACCAGGTGTTTTCCTCTTGTTGAAACTTCTTTACAGTCCCATAGATTTTTGTTGAACTTGATACTACAAGGCACTCTTTTGGGTAAATGCTATTCATGAGAGGAATCCATCATGCTTCTTTCTTCAGGTGGGCTGCAATCGATGTTTCTCTTGTAAGCTAAGAAGTTCACTTTGAGGGGTTGAAGGCTCAATGATTTCTTTTCCCTACTGAGATGAAATTCTCTTCTGAAATGGAGGTTGACTTAAAACGCATCAGGCCCTCCACAAGTCAAGATATTGGTAGCTTTCCTGGCCAGAGGGACATGGAGAAGCCATTGCAGCTCAGACCATGCACAAGGGATTTTACATTGGTGGCTGCTTTGTACCCAAAATGAAACAGTGCTGGTGTCTTAACTTTAATTTGTGCAAATGTGAATGCAGATATTCAAGTCTGAATTTGATGAAGACTTAGCACATATCTTTATCAGCAGTGCCTGAGGATTCTGTTTCTTGTTTGGGGGACTCTTATTTTTCACAGCTGTCTGTTGAACCCTTATTATTCCCAGCTCATAGGCAGCAGTGATCTGGATCAGAGCTGTTACTGTTTGAAGGTGTTTCCTTGCCATTTTTTCAGAACATGTTTAAATATTCATCAAGGTCCTGCTGACAAAATAACCTTGAGGACCTTTTTGGGTTTGGGTTTTTGAGAGGCCTGGGGCTTGTCATAGGACAGTGATCTTTTGATGTTTTATGTGCTTCTCTTTGTGCTGTCACACACAAAACATAGCTTATTCCTGAATATATTGTGTTCATTAAAGGGATACAGATTCTTGAGTGGTGGTGGTTTATCTTCCATGAAGTGAGTTCACAGAGTTTTAGACCATCAGAAAATGTAGCACATCAGCAGCCACTGAAGTTACTTTTTTTTCCTAGTTCTCCAGTAACTTTCACAAATGATTTCAGGAGGTCCTTGAATCATGAAACCTAGCCTACTATCTTAGCTGATCCCAATTTGATTGGCAATTGCTTCAGGAAAAACTTGTAAGTGGCAGCCCACTGGTTGGGATGGATTTCGTTTGCTGTGTTTATGCCATCTGAACTTGAGTTCTGGTTCTAGTCTTTTCACTGTTTTTCTTTAGTTTCTCCAGAACTTACCTTCTCTGCTCAGAATGTTTCATTCATCAGACCTGTCCATTTTTATGTGAATGATGCATAGTTTTCTGAACATTTATTTTGGATTTAGCTACAGAGTCATGAAATGATTCCCCACTGGGTTTTTAATCTGCTCTTTGAGAGTACTAGCATGTCTTCCCTTCAAGCCAGGAACAAGCCCCTTTGTTGTTCATGATGCTTATTCCTCCTGGCTATTACATGAACCAGGATGTGGGCTAATGTCCAGCCCATATGGTTGTGATCTTACCCAAAATGGTTAGATCGCCATTGCTGTTCTCAGTTTTCTATTTCTAGGGCCATATAATCTTGAGATGAGGAGTAATGTCCTTTTTGGTTCATGAGACCACAAAGTTTGAGGGTTTTTTCATAAAGATTAAAGCATTCGGCTGGTCTGTGGTAGAAACAAAACCCCATCCTCACCATGCTTTTCCAGAGGGCTCTCTGTGCACAGGCTAAGTGTGCAACAGGAAAACTGGACCTTGGGATCGTGGCGCAGAGCAAATGCTCCCAGATCTCACATAACTTCATTAGTTGGTCTGAGCTTCGGACTGTTTTCATTGCAGTCATTTGTATTTCAATCAGTAATGATAAAAAGTCATGAAAACAGTTGAATATGTGCATCTGCTTGCTGTGAAGTATCTAGGTCCAGCCTGCTGTTCCAGTCCAGATTTTCTGAGGTTGGCTCTGGCCTGAGATTGCATCTGCTGAAGTCATCTTCTCAAAGTAATATAGCAGATCATTTCCAGGACTTGCCTAGTTACGATATAGCCTGAAGCAGAAAGAATGAATTCTGATGTTTATTCCAAGAACTGAATTACTTTGTTTATTTCACATTTTCCATAGGTTAGGCTTGCTCTTTATTTGTGATAGTAGTTTTTTTGTAATTTGTTTTAAAAATAGCTCTTGGAGAAGTAATATGGTTAGCTGAGCATTTAATGGGTCAATATGTAATCATATAGCATTTGAATTTAAAGTGTATTTCAGATCACATTTAATTTGTCTTAGTTGTACTGCTAATCAGGTGAAATCTTTATGATACCAAGTTTGACAATTGCTAATCAATTTGAAGACTATAAAGATTACTGTATATGTTAAGATAAATACATCCATTGTAGTGCTGTACTAAGTACACTATAATGTGTTGCTTACACACCTCAAATACAAAAATGTAAACAATCGGCTTTGAATTCAAGTTGTTTCAAAATAGAAAAATCTATTACTTGTTTCTGAAAGCTTTCTTGGAGAAATTGCCTTATTCCCAAATCACTGCTATCACAATGGTCAAAGCAAATGGCAGCAAAAATTTCTGGTTCTACAGTCAGAAGAAACAGAAGCTAGACTAATTCTTTTTGCTTTTAGTCCAATTACTGTTTTCTCTTTAGGGGAAAATGCTTATGTAAATGAGCAGTAGATAACTTCAGAAGAAAAAATGTTCTTTCTAGTAGATTTGTTCTCTTGACTTAAAAAGCTGCCTTTTCCTGTAATTGGATTAAATTAAAGATTTTGATTGAGTCATTGAATTTAGGCCAGTGTTCTCTGCCAAACAGTGTTTTGGGGGATTACATTGTCTGCACAGAGATGGAAATAAGCCAGTCTGTGCCTAGGCCTTCGATACGGCAGTATGTTTTAATGAATGAAAAAAACCAACCTACCACAGTGGGGGAAAAAACCCAACACTCTCCCTTCTGATGATCTATTAGAAATCTTAGGTTATTGCTGGTTCTAAAAAATATTTTCCCTTACAGCTGAAGAATTTTGCCCTAATATCAGCCATCTTCATGGCAGTGCTTTGTGAGTTCTGATTAATTATGAGCAAATACTGCTTAAATGAGAGATCTGTTACTAGTTAAGAGACTAAATAAGAGATCTTTTATTAAGTCAGTATCTTCTGTGGAAAAAAGAAACAAAAATGCAAGAACAATTTATGTTCTTGGTATAGACAAACCTCATGTGATACCCATTTTATTATTACAGTGAAAATTGGTACATCAAAGTTCCTTCAAATTTCTTTCAGCAATTGTAACTTTAAGTCTTGTCTTTTTTGACTTGTAGCTATAATACATATTTAATTGGTGATGGTATCAGGGCTAAACCATGTCATACAGCATTTCATATTCATTTACCTCTTTCACAAAATTAATATTTTTATTCAGAACGCAGATTGTTGGGATTATTGGGGTGGGATTCTTTCCCCAATAATTTAACTACATAAAACTCAAATCTTAAAACAGGACACTATACACATTTACTGCCAAGAAAATTTTAAAAAGCATTATGTCTTGGATCTAGAAATTGTACATCATCCAGGTTCCTCAGGTGGTGGGTTAAGACTCTGTTCGCTATCCAAAAATCTCTCACATAGTTATTGTCTTAACTACATCAAAACCTCTGAGTGCTTTGAAATTATTAAATCTTTCAAAGTGGACAGTGTAAAATTCTTGAAAATAAGATTATTGAAGTAAACTTTAGAGTGAAAATAAATCTTTGTGTCAGCCTGATGTAGTTTTGTGTAAATATGAATGCTGAAAGTTTCCCTATTAGATGGGGAACATTTAGGAATAGGTGACAGTGTTAGCCCTTGCATTATTTTGAGAATAACAGTTAATTACAGAATCATAGAACAACAAGGATTGGAAGGGACCTCTGGAGATAATCTAGTCCAGTCCCCTTCCTGAAGCACGTTGCACAGGGTCACATGCAGGCAGGTTTTGGCTATATCTATAGGAGACTCCTCTACTTCTTGTGTATTAGGAGTGTCTACACTAAGATTATACTTTCTCTGACTTATTTTCTAGAGCCTGTATTTTGACACTACACTTTATAGTTTCTTAGCCTTGTTTAATTGTCTCACATTTGGGTTATTTTTCAAGTATGAATGTGCTTATTGATTTTCCTGGGACTACTTTAGCACATAAACTGAATGGACACAAAACCAAATTTAAGCAGCTAACACTAAGCCTTTTTTTGTGATAATGAAGCTCCTTCCTGTTCTTATCACTCTGATATTATGTCTCTTGATCAACCTCAGTAACTCCTTTAGTGAGTGTTTATAGGTGCTGTGGTGGGTTGACCCAGGCTGGAGGCCAGGTGCCCCACAGTGCTTCTCTATCACTGCCCTCCTCAGCTGGACAGGGAAGAGCAGATATAACAAAAGGTTTGTGGGTTGAGATAGGGACAAGGAGAGATCACTCACCATTTACTGTCACAGGCAAAACAGACTCAACAAGGAATAAAATCTAACTTACTACCCAATCAAAACAGAGTAGGATAATGAGAATTAAACCCAAATATTGGAACACCTCTCCCCACCCCTCCCTTCTTCTCAGGCTCAACTTCACTCCCAATTTCTCTACTTCCTTTCCACAAGTGGCACTGGAGGAGACTGCTCTGGCATGGGGTCCTCCATGGGCTGCAGGGGTGTTTCTGCTCTGGTGCCTGGAGCACCTCCTCCTTCTCCTCCTTCACTGACCTCAGTGTCTGTGAAGTTGTTTCTCACGTCAACCCACTCCTTTCTGGCTGCAAAAGCTGCCCTAGGTTGTTTGGTCCCCCTGTCCCCTCCCCTTAACTATGTTATTCCAGAGGTACTACCACTGTTCTTGATGGGTGTGGACTTGGCATTGTCCATCTAGGAGCTGGCTGGCATTGTCTCTGTCAGACATGGGGGAAGCTTCTAGCAGCTTCTTGCAGAAGCCACTCCTGTAGCCTCCCCTCACTACCAAAACCTTACCATGTAAACCCAAACAGGATTACTGACATCGTCAATGGGTAGAATACTGTAGAGCATTAATATGAGGTGGCTTCATGTCTTAACATGAAGTCTTAACATGAGTTACAGCATTTCAGACTACTAAATTTTCCCCAATCTTTATTTTATTGCTGAAAAGTTGAAACAAGTATTAGGAATAGTAAGATATGTGTGGGTATTGTCAGGCGAGAACGCGATGATAAGAAGGCTGTTGGTGATTAAATAAGCATGGACTGTTAAAAAGTCTGATAGAAGTACTAGTAAGAAAAAATGGTTTAAATGTTGAACTGCTGTGCTGACGGATCGGCTTGTGACAGAAAACAAACAAACAAAAAAGCCTAGGAAAGGGAAACTTGAGAGAGTGCTGAAAGATGCAGAAACTCAGTGCGCATAGCTAACCTGTTTCCTAAAAGAAGGCTGTAAGAATACAGACTTTTGGAGTCGGTGGATAGATTTTATTGTGTGCAGAACACATTTGAAAGTATATAAGGTAGAAGTTTTATTGATTTGGAACTATTAGAAGTTGAACTAGAGAATATATCTATTGGTATTTTAACCACCGGTATTGAATAACAGATTAGGTGAGTTTGGAAGATGCCTCTGGAACTCATCTTGTCCAACCCCCAGCTCAAGAAGGATCATGTAGAGCAGGTTGCCCAGGACTGTGTCCAGAAGGGGTTTGAGTATCTCCAAGGATGGAAACTCCATAGCCTCTCTGGATGTTCTATTCCAGAGCCCAGTCAAATGTGTGTTAAAATACGTATTTCTTCCTGTTGTTAAAGAGATGCATGGCATTAATTCAGTGTGTTCAATTTAGATGTATTTAAATTCATTAATCAAATCTTAGGCTTCAGTTCCAGGAGCAATTAATTATCTTAAATGGGCCCTGCTGGTGTGGAAAGCACTTCTGCTCGCTGTTCTTTTATCTGTTCTTTTCCTTATTCTGCCCCTATGACTATGTGGTAAAATAGCTTAAAAAATATTATCCAACTACAGGTTTACCTGGGGAAGGTGAGGAGGAATGAAGTTCGTTTACAGATGGTGGGAATGGGTGGACAGAATCAAGGGCTGTGTGTTCACACTTCAGCAGCTTCAAACTATAGTGCATTAAACTACTAATGAAATTTTTATTTAGAAGAGAAAGAAGGAAAAAAGCAGCACACAAAAAAGTCAAATTAATTAAATGCACAGTTCAGGGTGAGAAAACAGGAAGGAAAAAGAAGATACGAAATAAAAATGTTTCAAAGCATTGTTCTTGAAACTAGTGTGTTGCAAATTTACAGTGTACATGAGGCAAATACTTCAGTTTTATTTGTTTTGTGACTTTTTTCTGGGAAGTATTTCAGATGCTGGCTTTCATACTTGATAACAGTCCAGGCTTTGACTCAGCATTTCCTTGCAACAGAGGAATATGGGTTATCTATCATATCTAAACCCAGGCATCACTGTCTTTTAAAATAGATGGCTGAAAACTCATGTAGGATTTGTCACTTAACTGAAAATGAGTCACTGAAAGATAGCTAAAAGATTTTGTAATCATGAAATGTACATTTTTATAGCACTAGTTTAAAACTTTGTGAAATCAGGCAAGCAATATACTCAAATATGTGAACTTTTCTAGCCTTGGTTCGCACCAATGACTGTATAAACATTGGAAAAAAGCCCACAACCAAGCAAACAAAGCCAACTAGCATTGCAGCAGTTTCCTTTAAAATTATTAACTCAGTTTAAATTAATATCTGTCTTAATAAGCTGCCCAGGGGTCGCTGCAGCAGGTAACAGTCACATAGTGACATATTCTTTTCATTCAGACATTCCCTTACTGTTTTGTTAATTATGTAATGATTTCCTTACTAACACTGAGTAAGAATTTCAGGCTAGAACAACTACACATTTAAAAAGTAACAAAAAATGTAAGTATTTTTAAGAGACATTAATAAAATACCTTCCTCTGGATCATGACTGCTTCTTTCCTTTAAACCTTTACGAAGTGTATTAGAATACAAGTAGGTTTTGCTGTTTGACAGTTATGAGGCAAATTGCAGGGGAAGAAATTGATCTGTTCTGGTGCCCAGAATACTGCCACGTGCCATGCTGGATATTGTGTGATCAGGTACTTTTTACTACAAAAGACGAGCCAATGAATGCAAAGGGAAGGGGATCACTGGCAAAGCGGTAACAAAACCCTTCAAAATTGGTTCAAAATACAGGAGAAATATCTGGAAACAGCAAAAAGGGGCGATGGATGTACTGACTGAGCGAAGGGTGCTGGGGAGTCCTGGGGCTGGGCTTAGTGCTGAGGTAGTCACGGAATGTCCAGGAACAGATGAAACCTGGAATGTCTTTGGGTATGTTCCAGCAGTTGGAACCGATCGTATCCTCAGTCACCTTCGAAATAAAAAGGAAGTTAGAAATGAGTCATACTTATCTGCACCTGAGGTAGAAAGATTTTCATTTTGGACAGATTAAGTTAATTCTGCAGTTTTCTAATAAAACAAACTGACTTCGAGTAAGTGAAAATAACAATGGATAATTACAGAGCCCAAACTATCCTGCTATGCAACATCTTAGCTTGGAGTGCCAAGGAGCTAAAAAGCAGGTGGCTGCATGCAGCTGCCAAATACCATCTTAACCTCATTAGTAGTCAGTAAAGCAACATCAGGAAAGCAAGTTGCAGATGGCAGCAAAAGAAAAGCCACATAAGAACTAACAACGAGTCCTTAAGAATGTACCTTCACTTGCAAAATAAAGCTGTTTAGTATAAATAAAATGTCTTAATATATGTGGAGGCAAAAGATTCCTGAATGAAGGTAGTTTTGAGAGGAGGTCTGTTTCTGGATAGTACCAGTGAAAAACAGCTGCAAGCTTGCTTTTCTTTTAGTCACAAATACAGTAGGAAAGATAATATTTATTACGAGTTATGATTCTGTTTTATTTAAATAGAGGATTGTTAGTTTCTCTCACACAGAGGACTCCTTTCTAGCTGGATTCCATTCTATTGCAATTTTTAACTTTTTTTCTTTCTTCACTTAGCAACTTGTTCCCTATTTTTGTCCATACTTGAGTTTTTGTTTGCTGGCTTAAGGTTCTGAGATTTGTCCTGGTTTCAGCAGGGATGGAGTTAATTTTCTTTCTAGCAGCTGGTATAGCGCTGTGTTTGGGAGTTAGGATGAGAGCAGTGCTGATAACACGTGGATGTTTTTAGTTGTTGTCAAGCAGTCAGGGACTTTTCAGCTTCTCATACTTTCTTACATGAGAAGGCAGGAGGCATCCAGGAAGCTGGGAGAGGACACAGACAGGACAGGTGACCCAAACTGGCCGCAGGGGCTATTCCATACCAGTGGTGTCATGCTCAGCCTAAAGAGGGGCAGGTGGGAGAGGGGCGCACGGCTCCAGGATGCACGGTTTGGGGATGGTCCTGCTTTGGGACAACTCTGACCTGTACAGCCTGAGTTGTGTGGTTCAGTGAGAAACTGCATTTTGCATCACCAGTTCTGTGTGTTTTGCTATAGAGTCCTGTTAGTGTTATTTTTCCTGTAATTTTCTGTCCCAGTAAGCTGCCCTTATCCCAACCCACGAGGTTTGCCTTTGTCTTTTTTTGAAAAAATCTTCTTCCCTGCCATGGGCAGGGGGGGATGAGCGAGTGGCTGAGTGGTGCTCGGGTGCTGGCTGGGGTTAAACCATGACAGACTTAAAATATATTTACACCTGACTTTAGAGAACCTTTTTATTTATATATTTTCTGTCAGGTGTAATCTTGACTCAATGAAGAACAGCTTTGAGAAAACCTAAGTATTTATGAACTTAATTCAGGTTAGAAATCTCTGAATGCCACAGGCCATTAGAAATGTTTCTTTTAACTAACCAACAGACATCTGGGGCCTCTGACCGTTGTTCCAAACTTTGTGAAAAGTCCTTTTTGAAAAGATATATCCATATGATGTGGTGAGCATTTGCTTAGAGACAGATCTTTTGCATGGCATAGATTTTTATTGTAAGGAGCAAACAGGAAAACATAAGGTAATATGTAATTGAACTGTTTGGAATAGATGAGTTTGCTTCAATCCTTAACTACTTAATGTGACACTAATTTTTTCAGTCATTTTCAGAGGAAGAAAGACATAAAAAAAATAAATGTACACAGTGCCAGATTTCAGACTTCATTGCCTAGTTGGCCAGGGCCTTGATCTTTTACAGAAGATTTAACAGGAGGTGGCAAGAGGGATAGGAATGCAATCAGCTGGGCTATTACAGAGAAACAATGTGGCTAAGTACTTTCCTGGCAGTGTGTTGCTGTTTTTATCCATTCAGCAAATGTAATTTATGTATACATCTGTCAATAAATACAAGGCGGCATCCAATAATGAGTTCAGCAAGGACTTAAGCTGGAGTGTATTGCTGTGTTTGACACAAAGGTCAGCCTTGGGAAAGGGGCTTGAAATTAACATTACTTGAAAACTATTTTTCCTTCCTCCGAGGCTATCTGTTAATTCCAGCAATTTCCTCTCTTTGATAAGCAGAGAGAGCATACATTTTGATTATATAAAGGAGGGAGGAGGTGATGAAATTTTAAAAAATTTCTACCAGCGTTGCATTCTTGTGATAAGAATGGGACTTTATGCAGCACAGAAGAGATTACCTGAAGTAGAATTGGGAAGCAAATTGTATTTACAAAAGATGGCATGATGTTCCTAATAAGTGTTCAAAGCAGGCTATTCACTCACATATTCTGCTGAGCTTGACTAGAAATAACTTCATTTCAAAAAGGACAAATCTGATTGAAGGTAAAAGCATTCCCCTCTCACAGATACTTGTCTGAAGGTTTTGCATTAAATTTCCTTGATGGGAAGGCAGTAGTATTTTATTCTGCATCTGCATGAACTGGTAATGTGGAAAATAAAAATACAAATCGTGTCCTTGATTGCTTCATGCTTCAACCACTTGAATTACTAGATTTATGACTGCAATTATGGAAGAGATGTTGCAATATGATAGTTTGACAATAACTGTCACAATTATATTACCAAAATAGAGGTTCAACTTGTTCTTGAAGGTAGGAGTATTGAAATGATATTTTAAGGACTAGGCGGATCTTCCTGTGGTTTTATCTAGGTTTTAATGGAGCCAAGGTGTTTTTAAAGAGATGTCTAAACGTTGTCAGTTATTAGTAGGATACACAGATGTGAAAGATGTCTTGTGCTGCAGAGTTACATGAGGTATTATACAAGACTGTTGTGAAATACCTTGTCATGGTAAGTATAAACAAGATGTACTTCTGCTGCTTCTGAATCCTTTGTGTTTTTCTCCCTCTGTGTAGATCCTGGAGTTGGTGAAGGGCATGCATTACCAGCTGGCCTGTCAGAAGTACTTTGAGCTGACGCATGATGTAAGTAGCCGCTACTATAATCACCGTCTTTATCTCAAGGAATGCCTAGGGAGTCATGCATGAAGTCCAGAGATCATTTGCAGTTTTCACATCCAGCATTAGCTGTCTTGCCTTGTTAGTTTTCATTTCAGTAATTTCAAATACTCTTTTGTTATTTTATGCATTTATATACTGAAGTTATTAATGTGTGGCAAAAGGTTATGCTTTCTTCCTGAAAACATCACTGTTGTTGAATTTTGTCTATTTCAAGTTGTTCAAACTTTGCAGTAGCCTGTTTTTGAACAAATGAGTGGTTTTTAACCTGTTTCATATATACCTTAAAAATATCTAAAAAGTGTGGTCAAAACTCTAATCTCCCAGAGGCTACATAGTTAATACTATTAATTTTCACTTGATTTTTTTTTTCACTTCTTTAGTTGTGTGTGATTAGTTTTTCAATCAAGATGAACGCTTTCAGAGCTTTCCCGTTTGCTTAGTCATAGGCAAAGTAAAATATTAAAGTAAGGTCCTTCACCACATTGTTAAGATAGTGAATGGTCACAGTCAATCTCCGTGTGATTTCTTGATTCAAGCAACCAGCTTTTGCACTGGTTCAGGATCCCTTTATCATCAAGAAAAAGTGATGGAGCACAGCCCTCCTTATATGTTTGTTCTCTCCACAACTCAAAAAATGGACACCTCCCTTTCAAACAGCACACTGCTGAACAACCTTATTTAAGATACAGATGAGGATGAGATGACCCACCCAGAGACATTTAATGTTGACTTTTTTGTTCTCCCTGGTTTTCACATTTGACTTAAATGGAACTGTTTGTCTCTCCGAATTCCAGCAGTTGTACATGTGAACGTATAGCAAAGGTATATTCAGAACCCATATCCAGAGCTATTTTGGCAGCTCTAATTGCAGAGGAGCACTTTGTCTTACAGTCTTAGAAAATGATAAAACTTGTCTAACGTTCTGGAAGGAAATTCAGAGTCACATGTGACTTGAAAATTAGATAACATTTGCCACATATAAGGGTAAGTCAGTACAGTTAATTTTTTTTCAAGATGAGTGTAGTACCCAAGATCAAAGGATAAATCAGGACAGTGCTGCAGATCTGTTGCATTTTGAGAAAGCTGTGTTTCTGTTCTTCTGTGGCAAATTCCAGACAAGCTTTTTTTTTCAATCTTGTGGTAATATAAATCCCTTTCTTTGCTGCTTTCACTAAGGGTCATCTTTCTGTTTTGCTGTTCATGTCTGTAACTTCAGTGAGAGAAAGCAGAAGGCCAATAAGAGCAACTCCATGTACCAGTATAGGTTGAGGGTGGAACTGTTGGAGAGCAGCACAGGGGAAAGAGACCTGGGGTTTCTGGTGGACAGCAGGATGACCACGAGCCAGCAATGTGCCTTCATGACCAAGAAGGCCAATGGCATCCTGGGGTGTATTAGAAGGGGTGTGGTTAGTAGGCTGAGAGAGGTCCTTCCCCCCACTCTGCTCTGCCCTAGTGAGACCACACCTGGAATATTGTGCCCAGTTCTGAGCCCCTCAGTTCAGGAAGGACATAGAACTCCTTGAAAGAGTCCAGCGCAGGGCCGCCAAGATCATGGAGTGGAACACCTTCCTTATGAGGACAGATTGAGGGAGCTGGGACTCTTTAGCTTGGAGGAGACTGACGGGTGACCTCACTATTGTCTACAAATATGTGAAGGGTGAGTGTCAGGAGGATGGAGCCAGGCTCTTCTCAGTGATGGACAATGACAGGGCAAGTGCAACAGGTGCAAGCTGGAGCAGAGGAAGTTCTATGTGAGCGTAAGGAAAAACTTTTTCACTGTGAGGGTGACAGAGCACTGGCACAGGCTGCCCAGAGAGGTTGTGGAGTCTTCTTCTCTGGAGACATTCAAAACCCTCCTGGATGTGTTCCTGTGTGATGTAGTGTAGGTGATCCTGCTCTGGCAGGGGGGTAGTCTAGGTGATCTTTTGCGGTCCCTTTCAACCCTTAATATTCTGTGATATGTTGAATCAAAAAAAAAGTCCTGTGTTAGTATCACCTACTAGATGGAATAAACAGTTCTGTCCAAAGTGAGAGGCCTTTTTACTTGGATTAATACATGTTTATAAGCTTAAATTTTTGACTGCACAGAAAATACATTTTTTCTTTGGGCATAGTGAATTCCACATGGATTTACAGGTGTGAATGGATAAAGCTGTTAGAAATAGACACACCAGATTTCACTGGTACTAAGCTTCAGATAACTTACTGCTAAGTTAATGATGCAGATTTAAAAACGGTCTGTATTGCCTAAAAGCATTGTAAAACTGAGAAAAACTAACATGACAAAAAAACCCAGGAATGTTGAGTACGCTTAACCTCGATTTTTGTGGTCAAAGTCCTTGTGTATTTCCAGCCAGGGCAGAATATTTTTATTCAGAGAACTTTCTTGAAAATTAAGCAGAACAGGATTGTTTGTGTATTGTTAGCACATAAATGATGATGAAAACTTGCCCTTTATCTCTTCAGGCTTTCAGAAAAGTCATAAAATGAATGTGCAAAATTCTTTTAATTGAAGTGGGGTACGTGAAGTGGTACTACAAGTTTTAAGTTACAACCCGTAAATAGCTTTTAGCCAGATGCGGTCAGTCACCTCTGAAAACACGGTTGTAGGCTCCATTCAGCCAGTAAGCACATTGGACAGCTTACTGCAGTTTGTTGGCAAGGGAGGAGTTTAGAACAAAATTAAGAGTTACAAAGTGAATCGTAAATTGGTCTGAAGAACACTGAGATTTTAAGGTTGCCAAAAAATTAGAACTAATTAAGAACTTCTTCCAGGAAAGCCAACTTTTCACTGTAGCTCATCTTTTTAAGCCTTTTTGATGTAAAGAAGTGTTTTAGTTCCCACATAACAGAAGCTGGAGCATGGATGAAAGCTGGCTGGATGAAACTCATCCAGAAAAGACTGAAATGAAATTCAGTGGTGGCTTCAGGTTTCTTTCTTTTACTTTGGCTTTTATTTTGAGTGCCAAATTAGTGTGCTAGGCTTGTCACTTAGAGATTTTTCAAGGAAGGTCACTTACTAGAGTTGCTAATGTCTTTTTCATGTCTGAATTAGATTTTGTTACACATGTTACCATTTTCTGATGGAGCTAAACTAGGCGGTGGTAATGCATTGAATCAGGGCTCTGTTTAAAATGCACATTGATTCTCTGCTTTTTTTCACAAGTGGTTGAAAGTCAAACTGATGTGGCTTGGCATATTAAATCAGCCATGGTGTGTGTCCTCAGCAGATGCCGTGCATGTGCAAAGTTGCTTGTAATGCTTGAATTGCCCCCCACCCTTCTAGGAAAAAGAGAAGATAGGGGGAGCAGAAAATTAGGAGCATATGATTCTTAGTCTTCCTTGGGTTTTTGAATCCCAAGTTTGGAAAGTTTTCTAATGTAACAGTATTTGTCTTGAAAATGTTCCTGATATTCAGATGAACTGACAGGCGGGTTACAGGTGCAGGTTGCCTGAATAAGAGGTGGAAGCACCTTTTAAATTAAGCATTTCCAACTTCTGAGCCCCCAAAAGACATACAAAGGTTATAGCTGAGATTTGTGGTATGTAAGAATAGCTTATTTCTAAAACTGAAAGTTTTATTGGTTTGAAATATTTGACGAGTATTAATTAAATGTTCATTTATCAAATAATAGCAGAGCTGAAAGAATGCGTCTGCTAAGTAACAAAAATATGATACAGCTTGTGCTCGTTTTCTGTGTTCTTTTCCACTGAAGACTAAACATTCCTAGGTATTGGTTGTGCATCTGCTTTCAGGATGCTAATGTTGGCACTAGTGGAGCAGAGATAAGCTTGATCTCTTGGGCTTCTGTCTGAGGGTGGTGCCTTGCAAATGTTGCATTTGAGACTGCTGGAGAAAACAGGTCAAGAAGTGAAGCGCTCCCTGTTTCCATTCACAACTTCACACTGATACTTCCAGTCTGGATTTATACTGTGTAGTTGTTACAACTTCAAGGAGCATTCTCTAGGCTTGTCTCAATCCCTCTTCTGGGTAGGTAAATAGTGCCTTAGGGCATAAGGTCAATTGTCCTACACCTGTAAAGGTATGACATTTTACTTCTGTTGTTTTATATGTTTTAGGGTGTTATTTTTCTTTACTACAGCAAAGAAAAGTTGAGCATGAAATACTGTTTGAATATGCCAAAGCAGTCATTTTGTTTCCGACATGAAGAAATTTTGTGAAGAAAGTAAATCTTTCTTCAACAAAATCAGAACTTATTAGGTTGCTAATTAATTTGTTCTGGAATGTGAAAAAGCTGACTTTTTGAAATAAGTATAACTCAGTGTCCCTTTCCTTTTGTGTGCAGGTTGATGACATTGGATTTTCTTTGAATCATCCTAATCAGTATTTTACAGAGAGTCAAAGGCTATTAAGTGGTGGCAGAGAAATGAAGAAGGAATTGAGTAATGCAGGAAACTCTCAACAAAAAGGTAACAGTCAGGAAAGCATGAATTCAAATTCAACTCCCACCTGTTCAAGTACAACAGCTGATGCAGAACTGGAGGGACTGGAGGCGTACTTCACCGAGGACTAAGCATCATGTTATTTGGTCTTTTGTCTGGCTTGGTTTGGGTTTTTTTTCTTTTATTCTTTCCCTTCTGTAGCTGGATTTGGCCTTATACTAAGGAATATGCACTTCATTGCCTGGAAAACACAGGCATCTAGTGCTTTGAATAGGCTGAAGAAGAGATAAACACTGAAGCTGTAATTGCATCCAGCACTTACTCTTGCTGCTTTAGGGTACCGTTTTATATGGTGTGTTGAAGGATGGGAAATGAAAGTTCCTTCCCAGTTATTGGGTAATTTTTGCCTATCTTAACTCTTGGTTTTGTTCAAAATGTTTCAATATTTTTATCCCATCTTGTGGTCACTTTTGTATGCTTCTTCTTAATAAATACATTGCAGAGAATAAGCGTGTGGAATTTTCTTTTTTAGGTGTATTTGGAATGTAATTAAGTAGGAGTTCTTGCAGTCAAAATTGTCTTTCTCTTTTTCTACATGAAGAGCTGAGGGAAATCAGTTTCCTAAATTGTGTACCTTGACAATAATTTAGAGAGCTGGCTTTGGTACTTGAAATGGAACATAAGCAGAGTTTAGATACCTCTGTATAAGAAGGTAATCCAAAAAGCTGGTACTCTACCAACTGGCTCATCTTGGAACAAGCTAAAAACTCATTAGCTTATATTCCTTTTGAAGTTTTCTCAATGTCTGAGCATGGCTGGAGTCTTCTGTGTCTTGCTAAAGTGATAATAAGTAGTAATTTTGTATAGAATGAAATGATCTATGATCTTAAGTGCCAGAGGCCCCATGGATATAAATGTTTTTAGAAGGTCATGTAGTGATAGGACGAGGGGGAGTGGTTTTAAATTGGAAAAGTTGTAGGTTTAGATTGGATATTAGGAGGAGATTCTTCACTACAAAGGTGTTGAGCCACTGGAACAGGTTGCACAGAGAGGTGGTTCATATCTCCTCCCTGGAGGTGTTCAAGGCCAGGTTGGATGGGGCCTTGAGCAGCCTGGTCTAGTGAGAGGTATTCCTGTCCATGGCAGCAGGATTGGAACTTGATGGTCTTTAAGGTCCCTTCCAACTCAAACCTTCCTATGGTTCTGTGATTCTATGAAATCATCCATGGCTGAGTGCTGATCCTTGAAATAAAACCTACAGAAATGTGCAAAACAAGTTTTTAAGGATAAGAAGAACGAACAAGTATGCAATGTGAGTAAACCACAGTGTATATAATTATTTGGCTGTAATGTGGAATTGTCAAACCAATGAAGAAAGAACAGCAAGTAAAACATTTTTGGAAATGTGTGATATTACACAGGGTAGACTCTAGAGAAAGAAAGAATGATGCTCACCATCAGCATCCTGCTCCTGATGAATAGTGTGGGACCCTGGCTGTGTGCTGTTGATTCCAGGACCCCAAGGGGCAGTGGAAAGGTGTGTGTACCACTAGAGAAGGGGAGTGGGTGTGTATGTAACAGCTGCTACTTCTATTAGGTTAGAGGGTTTTTCTGTACAATAATGGACTGGTTTAAACTGTTAATATCGTGAGTGGACTAAATCCTGTTGATTTTGGGCTAACAAAAATCTTTGGCTTCTCATATCTAGAGTGTTCCTGTAAGGACACGTAACTCACACAGGGCTAGTGCAACACCAGGCTTTTGAAATAAAACATGTCATTTGCTGTTAGAAGGGGATCTGCCAGGATTCTCTCTTCCTTGAACTGTTCCTAAATTAAGGAAATAATTTAAAGACTGCTTTGTGTAAACTACCAAATCTCTTACTCCTTTGTGTATCGTATATTCTCAGAGAAGTTGCAGAAATCCACCCTGGGCAAAGGCTCTGGTCCTGGATCCTGCAGGGACCATTCTATGATTATCAGAATAGTTATTTTTGGGAGCTGAAGCATACAATTTAAAAATAAGTTCTATTATGAGGAAGGAAATATAACATCACAAATCCTCTGAATGAAAATTCTTAATCTGAAATGCAACAAATGTAACAGTATGTGACAGAGCCTTTGTCTTTCGTTGGTTTCACTTCATCACTGTGAGTTCACCTGCCTTGATTTGTAGTTCTACAAATTGCTTTAAACTATATTTTCTTCCCTTCTATTACCTGTTGGGTGGACTATAATAAAATATATAACAGAAAAACATACAGATTATAGCATACAGTTACAAGTAACTAGCGAAGGATCTAAATTAATGCTTTTGTTGCTATTTGAAGAAAATAGCAATTTATTTGTGTCACGCGTTTTGACCATTTTGATTTTTCTCTGAAAGCAGGATATTTTCAATTTCATAATATACAAAAAAAAAAAAATCCAAAATGAGAATCCTCCTTTTGAGTGTTTGGACACCAAGGAATTATTCATCATCTAGAGCTTTAAGCTATTACTGCATTGCAATTTCAATACAAATGACTTGTTCCTTGATTATAGAGCTGTTACTGATTTTGCCTTTCCAGTCTCAAAGAATATGTAAATCATTCATTTGAAATCATTGCCTGTGTTGCAGTAGTGCTATTAAAAAGCTATGTTTGTTCAGATGATAAGGATTCTGAAAGCTGAGTGACCCTGATAAAATTATGCAGTAGTCAAAACCAACAAAAACAAAAGAAAAACCCAACTCCCAAAACCCACTCTTACAACTCAAAAAGAAAGTGTATTTCTACAGTGAAGCATTGCAGTTGAGTTTGTTTGCAAGCACCAGCTGGCTACCTAAGTGGTTCTTCAGAGTAAAGCCTTGTGACATTTTCAACTTGAAAAGAACCACGAGAGACACAAATAACTGAAGCTTGAAGCTGTTCTGGACCAAGACACTTATATATTCTGGATTGCTAAATGAGACATTGGGATGATATTGGGTTGCATCTCTGAGGGGATGCACACAACTGTGCCTGTTGCCCAAAGATACAGTGTTCATGTAGGAAGTACTCATCTTTGTAACATCTGATCTTAAATGTCCCAAAGTTACAGGGGGATGTTTGGAAAGGAGTGCCAGTCTATAGCTTGCCATCTTTGGAAGTGGTAGCATCACAGACAATGTAACAGTCCCTGGCTTCAAAGCCCTTTGGGATCTAATGAAGAAGAGAAATTTACTATTGGGTGTTCTGCTGGAGGAAGGGTGAGGAGCTCACAAGCTGTGCGTGATTTACAAGAACTCTGCTGAGATGTGGAGCGCAGCCAGAACCGTGGCACGACAGGAGTGGATCTGTGGAACAGAGCGGTTGATGCTGAGCACGTGGTGTTCCTTCTGAGGGAGTTCTACTTTAATACTACACTACATCTGGAGCGGTCATTAGCAGATAGAGGGGCTTTGCAGAGCGCCTTCTGGGTGACTTTCAGTTTCATGCCCCCAGCCTGCTTCCCCCCAGAATATGAGGGCATGACTGAGATTTCCCTGAAGGTGGTGAATCAGTGTCATGCCCATCTAATTGAAAGACACAGAGTAGCAAGAATACATTTGAAGGATGAGATAGGGCTATGGCTTTTGGATGCAGGCGCTTTGTGGTGGTGTTATTTTCACATGGTTGTGAAACATTAAATTTCTAGTGGTTTTTACTCTCGAAACGCTCAATGTAAGTTTAATGTGTCAGAGATTTTACAGTTTTCCCTACAAGCTTGATAATATGCTAAACACAAAAAAAAAGATTCCAGAAACCCAGAGTTTAGCTCCCTGGGATTTTTTTTTTTTAAAAACTGTAACTAAGGAAGGAAAACATTTAAAATCTTGCACCTAGATATAGCAAGAATTTTTTAGTTTTATTTAGGCATGTTACCTGGGTTGCAGTCATCTTCTGGCTTCCCAGCCCAGATGTGTTGCAAGGATGTAAAGCTTCAAGAGGTCATTTATGCTTTTTCTTCCCTAAATGTACCTAACTATTAGGGCAGGGCAGGTGTAATCCAGAGCTTTTGCGCAAATTTATCTCGATACAATTACTGATGCTTTCCTTGTTTTCCCAAGTGCAATTCAGAGACCTAATGAGCTACAGCTGGACAGATGTAATCAAGGTCTACTTCTGGGTAGATTTCACATCATGGTTATTATTTTTAGAAGAACACTGCATTCTACTCAGGATCAGAGTTGTATCATGGGAGGTGTTACATCAAGAGAAAGTCTCTTCAGTGCCTAATGGTAGTACTTACAAAGTGGATTTTGGTAAAAATCAAGTTAGATTGGAAGTGCTTTTGCTTAACCTGAACTACTCAAATTGATGCATGAACTACTGGATGAAATGTAATGGTCTGTGTTGTACTGTTTAAAGTAGATGATGTCTGGCCCTTTTGGCCATTAAATCTATGACACTAGGATTTATTTTTACATTTGATAAGAATATAATCATCCAAGCTGGGCAGAGTCCTTGGTTCAGGCAGCTGCTGTAGTGCTTTTGGGTAGAATGTAGAGGCAATCTGAGTAGACAGACCTAGGAGTTAGGTGTGATTCAGGTATGCGATGTTCAGGTGCTGGAGTGACAGTGTTCTGGCCAGCTGAGTTTTCAGGGAGATGGTTTGCTGTAGAAAAATGCCTGGGAACTTCTTGAATTATGTTAATTCTATTCTGATCATGCATGTTAGAACACAAAAATAGGTAAAGTTCTTAACTATTCTTTACCTACAACATGTTATAATTGCTACTGCTGCTATCTGATTTTGAATGGATAAAGGGAGAATCCTTGGCAGTAGGACTTAGAAAAGAATTTAGGGGTCTCTTAGACCATCTCTCTGTTAAAACAGGAGGCACTGTTGAAGGTAAGTTCTACCTACAGCTGATCACATTTTTCTCTTTAGTTTGTTATGTCCTAGGGATGATTGTAAAACTGCACATCTCAGGATCTCATTTTAACAGAAATACAGTTTGTGACAGTTGATGGAATTTGTCACTTGGATTTAGATGCTCACCTGAGGTTTTGCTCCTCACAATTTCTTGGCTGTTGCAGCATGTCAAGAATATAACAAGTACGGATATCTGAATCAACATACAAGTGAGAAAAGCAAATTGTATTCTTTAAACGTATTTTTCAAATCAATTCTAGGGTGTGTAGTAAGAGATATAATAGCTGAGTATGTCAGTAATGCAGCTATAGTAATGTGCTGAGTGTGAACATATATGAAGAGCAGCACTCCTCCCCTTGCCTATTCCTATTCAGTGTGTTTAGAAATTATCTTTGAAAAAATATTTCTCACCTTTTTAACATTCATTTAAAGAATATTAGAATTTTGGTTTGTAAAAATTTCAGACATACTATGCAGTGGAAACATCCATTAGAATGTCCCATTTAATCACCAGTATTTATAGACTTCCTGCCTATTGGGTCTACAGTTTGACTTAAACTGATTTTTATGAGGTATGTAAGGACTTGCCTTGAAACCTCAGGATTTTGCAACTTTAGATTAAAGAATGCCACTTCATTCTTTTTCTCTTCAAGCGTCAGCTGGAAAAAAATATCCCTACACAGTAAAAGCCGTAAAGACCTTCATAGGCCATGTGAAATTAACTCCTCCCTTTGCCCTTCTAAAGGTCCCACTGCGAGTACATATAGATTAAAAAAAAATAAAATAATAAATCTGAGAGAATTTTCTTCTAACAAATTTAACCACCTGTCTGTAGGAGTTCCCCTGTTCTACCCAGGAGGCCTCAGGACGATGTATTTCTGACAGTTCTAGGTGCAATGCTTTGCGTTTGATCTCCAAATTGTTTTTGAGCATATATATAAATGGGAGTTCACATCTGAGGGAAAACCAAACCAACCCCACTGTCCTTATTACAAATAAAAATAGTTAAATATTCAGTCTGTTTCACTGCTTCCAAACCAAAGGCTGAAGCTAATCTGAAGCACAGCCACCAAGCTGTCATGTCCAAATTCATTATCCAGCAGATTTGATTGGATATTCCGTCCTCTTACCCATGCTGTGGGCTCCTGGCACATCTGAAGTTAGATGGCAGAGGAAAGAGAAGACATTTGTTTCCTGCAGATAGCTGAAAACTGCTTTAAAGAAGTTTACCTGTGCAACACTTGCTTAAGGTGCTTAAATACAGATATGGGAGGGGAAAACCATATCTCTCTGCACCATATAGCCGTGTAACTGCTTCTGCTAAAGTGCTTCCCATAAATGGTTTTTATATCTGGAAAAAACAATTGCTGTGGTGATAAGAGACCTTTCATGTTTTTGCAAGCAGTGTTCTTGCCACATGATTATTTCATTACATTATAGGTTAAACATTTATTAAATTGTCTGTTGTGCAGAATTTAAAACACACTAAGCCCAGTTCTCCAGGAATGCTGCTCAAATCTCTGCAGTAATCCCAGCCACCAATGCTCTTCGTTCTCAGTTCAGATGCAGCTTCTCAAAAGGCTAGTTATAGTTAGTACCTGATCTTTTTGAACATGCAGCAAACTCTAGAAATGCTTTTTTCCTTACTCGAGTTTAGTGCTGTTTCAAATATGTTACTTCCACTCTTCAGCTGTAGCAATCCAGTATTTGTAGGTAACGTTAAAAAAAAAAGAAAATATTTTTTAAAAGAGATTATAATCACATTTAAACCATTTGTGGAAATGCTGCTTTTTAAAATTACAGTCGTTCATTAAAATTTCTTAAAGTCAGCTGGAGCTTATTGCCAGTGAAGAAGTTTCTTCCCGATAAATTACTTTTTTCTTTCCCTTTTGTAAGTTGACCTAAACCCATCTGAGTGACTCACTGTTTTTCCTGAGAATGGCTGTGAGCACCATTTTCTCTAACAAAAATTGCCTGTGGAGTGTTTCTGTAGCCTTCAAGAACAATATCTTAAAGCAGAAAAGAAAGTAGTACTCCTATATACAGCATTACTCGTTCAGTTGTCACCTTCTTAATCATCATGACTATAGAGAACACTTAATTACTAAGACCTGATGTTGTCCATAAATCTGGAAGAAACGTCTAAATGAGTGCATCCCAAGCTTTAGTAAGGACCATTTTTAACAGACATTGTTAAACTGTAAAGGAGAGAATAGACCCCTTTCTACTTTACTGAGTGAGATTTACGCTGCCATTGGTATCAAGCAATGTCTTAACAGAGCTGTGATACATTGCAGCAGACTAAAGTGTGTGCTCTTGGTGCCTTTTTTCAGCTGAGGATTAGGAACTCTGCTCTGCCAGACCGGTGGCCTGTGCAGGGTACCTTGACCAGCTGCTTTGAAAACTGTGAGGTATAGCTGCCCAAGGAGATAATCAAGTTGATTGGGACTAATGTTTTCAATTGTGTGAGCTAAAATTAAATGGTAGGAATATACTGGAAATATGTTATTTCCTCTCTGTACTGGTAAGCTGAAGGCTGTTGGCTTCCCTTTCAATTCCAGATATCTAAATATTTTAATTAAAACCAAACAAATACCGCCACCATATGCTATCCCTGCATACTTCTGAAGAGTTTTAATTTTCAAGTGTTGCTGAATTATTGTTTTGGGAATGAAAAGTTGGTTCTTCTCTGTCCTCTAAATAAATAAGCACATTTGCCTTAACTTTTCAATGTACCGTGGTGTTAATATCTTCATGGTTCACTGTGGTGAGGTCCTTGCAGGCAAATGCTTGAATGATGCTTAACCTAAATCTACTCTCTGGAAGTGCTTTTTCTGCTTGTGTGGATAATTTGCAGTGCTTCGTTGAGCAGAGTCTACAGCATGAATTAGCTGTATGGCCAAATTGTGCCTGTGGAGGGAAAATGATGAACGCCATGGGTTACTCTGCATCTGTTTGTTCTGCCTGGTGGAAGACTGAAGTCTCATAAGTGTGTACTTCTGAGCTAGTTTTTGTGGGACATTTGGGACTGGTAAAACCTTAACTTCCCAGGGGTGACGAAGGGAGCATGAGGTTTCTGTTGACAATCACTCCTGCTGTTGCTCACTGTGCAGAGCACAGTTGTTAGCACTGAAAGGAGCCCAGCATGGTCCATGGGGTCACAGGATGGCTTTGGAATAGGGAAGAGAGGGATAAAAACATCAATATGTTTATTTTCTGTGTGGATAAATTGGTTTGCTGTTGGCTGCATGCATCAGAGCGCCATGAGATCCATAGAAAAACAAGGTTTTTTGGGTGACATCTGAGGGACTTTGTTTGCATCTCATGGTTATTAGAAACGAAATATCTCAAAAAAAAAATCCTGTCTAGGTTTTAATTTCAATAAATGCACAGAATCATGCTGTCAAAAGAATTGTGATGTTAAACAAGGTTTTATTAGTCTAAAAAAATATATATTAAGAACAACCCTGCCCATAAGTCAAATAGTATGAAGCGATCATTTCAGGGTATAGTATTCATAGAACCACTGTGTCGTAGAATGGTTTGGGTTGGGTGGGACCTCAAAGCCTGTCTAGTTCCAGCCCCCTGCCATGGGCAGGGACACATTCCACTAGACCAGGTTGCCCAAAGCTTCATCCAGCCTGGCCTTGAACACTGCCAGGGACTGGGCATCTACCACCCCCATGGGCAGCCTGTGCCAGTCCCTCACCACCCTCACAGGTAAGAATTTCTTCCTAATGTCTAATCTAAACCTACCTTCCTCCAGCTTAAGGCTGTTACCCCTTGTCTTATCACTGCATGCCCTTGCAAACAGTCTGGCTCCAGCTTTCCTGTAGGCCCCTTCAGGGACTGGAAGACTGCAAGAAGGTCTCCCTGGACCTTACCCTATCAAGATGTTTCCTTCATCGGTCTGTGGGAAGCCAAATGTTGCTTAAATGTGACTGCTTGACAGAGTTGCAGCATTTTGGACACTAGATGTTGTATGTAAGATTGGGTTTTTTTTCCTCAAAGGACACAACTGTTTCCATTTCTGATCTCCAGTACTATACTGACATGTCAGCTACTGCAGTTTGCTATCCTGTGAATTTGGAGCATTGATAGACTGGAGTGTGACAAAACCAAAGAGTCTTTCCCTGAAGGACAGAAACTGTCCCGATTCATTAAACTGCTGCTGCTGCCTCACACTTTTCTCTGTGGAAGGTGCATGTTGTAAGGAGCACACGGTGCAGAGTGCACAGAGGTGCAGGACTTGTCATCTTATTCATGTCTGAATGCAAATCAGGCAGCAGCTTCCACTGCTCTGTGTAAAAAAAAATACAGGAAAAAACCCAACTTTGAAATGGTTGGAAGGTTACAATAGTATTATTAATTTCCAGAGGAGCTATTGTGGCAGGGTCTCATTGTTCAGGGTCTCATTGCACAAGAATAGAGCAAGACAGAATATTTTTTGTCCTCAACATCTTACAATTTAAATTAAGAGATGTTATAATGAGTTACTATAACAAATATGAGGGGCAGATGTTAAAGAAAAATGGAAAGGACTGTGACCAGAAGATGTTTTTACTAGATGCATCACTGCATAAATTGAAGGTTTGAGGTGGGTTGTTAAAATAGACACGATAATTATGTCCGCAGTCTCAGCTGGGCACTTGCCTATCCAATATGAGCTGGCAATTTACCATAGCTATTGTGGCAGAAATGGGGACCGAGGAAGGATTTGAAATCAATGAATACAAAGCAGGAAAGCACATTAAGTCAAATTACATACTAAATAACCCTGAGCTGAAGTCAGTGCCTCCCTTCCTGTCTGAGTTCTCTTGCTGTCCCCAAACTTTTCAGGATCTTTGACTATGCAGAACCTCTTGTTTGAACGGGGAACCTCACTTTCTGGCTCTTGGTTTTGCTTTATTGACATGAGATTGCAGCAACAGCAGAAGACAGCTTAAAATACCTCCCCTCACCCCTTCTTTCTTCCCAGGCTCAACTTTATTCCTGATTTCTCTACCTCCTCCTTGAAGCAGCGCAGGGGGACATTGTGGTCAGTTCATCACATGTTGTCTCTGCCACTCCTTCCTCCTCAGGGGGAGGACTCCTTGCACTCTTCCCTTGCTCCAACCTGGGCCCCTCTCTCACAGGAGACAGTCCTCCATGAATTTCTCCAACATGAATCCTTCCCATGGGGGCTTTGTTTCTTCATGAACTTCCCCAGCATGGCTTACATGGGGTGCAGACCTTTAGGACCAGACTGCTCTAGCACAGTCCCCCATGGGGTCACAAGTCCTGCAAGAAAACTTGGTCTGGCCTGGGCCCCTCTCTCCATGGGCTGCAGCTTCTGCCAGGAGCTTGCTCCAGCACAGGTTTCTCACCAGGTCACAGCCTCCTTCAGGTACCTCAACCTGCTCCACTGTGGGATCCCCCATGGTCTTCAGGTGTAATCTTTCCTTTTTACTCCCCATCATCTTCCATGGGCTGCAGAGGACAACCTGGTTCACTATGGGCTTCTCCAAGGGTTGCAGGGGAATCTCTCCTCCGGTGCCTGGAGCACCTCCTCCCCTTCTTCAGTGACCTTGGTGTCTGCACAGTTTCTTACATGTCTCTCCCTTCCCTGGTGCAAAAAGCTGCCACTCAAGATTTATTTTTTTTTTTCCTTCTTAAATGTGTAATCACAGAGGTGCTACCACCATTGCTGGTGGGCTCGGCCTTGGTGAGCAGCAGGTCCATCTAGGAGCCGCCTGGAGTTGGCTCTGTCAGACCTTCTCGCAGAAGCCACACCTGAAGCCTCCCCTCACTACCAAAACCTTGCCACACAAACCCAAAACATCTCCGTAAGAAGTGCTCCAGAATCAGGCTTCTCTTTGCAAGGCTTTCATCTCTACTCCGTTCAAAGAAAAAAATGCCCAGTAGCTGCCAGTTCTAATTTGATATGAGTGAAAATACATTGGCTTTGAGTGACACTGGGCTAACACACATTGTGGGATGTCATTTCTAATTTGTCATTTCAACTGTGTTAGCTCTTAGGTGTCAGTTCATAATTATTTATAAAGACTATTTTAATTTATTGGGTTTTGTTGCACAAAATTGCATTTATGTGTGATCACAAGGGCATCTTGAGCCTGGATTTCTTTGCTTTCTTAGTCCAAATAAAAATAAGCAAACATTACACATGCAAACCAGTCCGGATTCCTTCTGTTTGGAAAGACCTTCTGTTTGAACAAAGCTCTGTAACTCAGGTGAGACATACTGGAGCTGCTTGCAAACTCTCAACCCCACACCTAATTCTCATAGAACAGCAATAACCAGCCTGATGGAGCCTTATTGCCTGTTCAGTGCATTGTTTATTCTGATGGGCAAATCTTAAATTTTTATTGCTGCTGCTCTGAACTCCCTGAGCATTTTGAATTGAGATGAGTGCTTTCTACCTAATGAAACTAAGTGAGTGAGTCCTATAGCTTCCTAGTCTGTAGCTCATCCCTGGCAGCTGCAACTGCTCAGCAGATGCTCAGGAAAAGGACAAGTGGGCAGTGATCCTTCTCTGTGGAGTCCACGAATTTTTAAAACAGTTTTTGAAGTAACTTTTTTTTTTTTTTACCTTTGCTTGTGTAATGATAGTTCCCATGATGTGATTATGCATTATTGTACTCTGCATTGGTGAGGCCACACCTCGAGTACTGTGTCCAGTTCTGGGCTCCTCACCATAAGAAAGACATTGAGGTCCTTGAGTGAGTCCAGAGAAGGGCAACCAGGCTGGTGAAGGGGCTGGAGGGCAAATCATATGAGGAGCGGCTGAGGGAGCTGGGGATGTTCAGTCTGGAGAAGAGGGGGCTGAGGGGAGACCTTATCACTGCCTACAATTACCTGAAGGGAGGTCATAGAGAGGTGGGCGATGGTCTCTTCAGCCAAGTGACAGGACAAGGGGAAATGGCAAGAAGCTGTGCCAGGGCAGGTTTAGATTAGATGTTAGGATAAATTTTTTTACTGAAAGAGTTGTCAGGGCCTGGAACAGGCTGCCCAGGGAGGGGGTTGAGTCACTATCCCAGGATCTGTCTAAAAAACCAGTAGATCAGGTACTTAGGAATAGGATTTAGCATAGGATGGGAACAGTTGGACTTGAAGATCTTAAAGGTAATTCTGTGATTATGTGAAAAAACACTTCCTTTTTCTTATTTTAAGCTTGGTGCCTGAGCCTATTGTTGTGTTGTATGATCAGAAACAGCAACTAAGACTTCTTTTCACCTTCTCAGTATAACATGTCCTAGTTGTACCCTTCCTATCACATTCCTAAACTGAAAAGTCCTCTTGTGTTTAATATTTCTGCACATGCATGTTCTTCTAATGCCTCTGGTCTCTCTTCTCCCTATCTCTTTTTTGTATGTGGTTTATCTCTACACTAGCCTTCAGTTTGTGTTTTCAGTCCTGGTGCTCCAGAGACTTGCTCAGTCACTGTCGCAATGCAGCTAATGAGTCTCATTACACATCCAGAGGTGCGAGTTCACATCTCACCTCGGACCTGCATGAAGGCTGCTGCCAGCTGACTCGGCTGTAATTGGGTACCTGGTAATTTCGGCTGCGGGTAACCAGAGGTGGCTGGACACGATGATATGGGGAAAATGACTCTCTTGTGTTTTCTTTGCTCCATAAAGAGAGATGCCTCACACACATCTGCCTGATAAGGGTCTGTACTTGAGACTGACCTGTGTGAATACTTATTAGGGTATATAGATCGGTGAATTACCTAGGCTGTGCAGTGGAGGCAAGTAGTTCTGTACCGTGGAGTTCACAACAGCCCATATTTTTTCTAATTTAATCTCTCAGATTGTTCTAATATTTACCAACAAAGAAAACAAACATGTCTTGTAACTAGAATATATATGTCGAAGGAGGCAGTAAATTAAACGGATATAATAGGAAGGATTTTTCATAATAGTGTTTTTCATAACATATCTGAGGCATTTTAAACTTTGTCATACTTCATGATGAATGTTGAAATTAATACAATGACTTCATTTATCTGAAGTATAATCTAGGCCACTCCATGAAGCCCAGAGTGCTCTGTTTAAAACACTTCAAACATCTGCCTCAAGCAAAAGCTTCAGCTGTAGTAAGAAATCTACAGTTAGAAAAGGTGTTCTATTAAAAAAAAGGTACTATTTAAAAAAGAAAAAAAGATTATTAAGAAAGAGAGGGGTGGATGCTGTCTTCCCTTCTAGCTCTCAGGGAGAGGATAAATATAGGGCGTCTGAGGTTGTGTAAATTGTTACATCTTTTGTTTTCAGAAAATTGGTTGAAGGTGTGACAGACATGATTTATTGTCCCTTTGGACTGCATACAGATACCTGATTGATTTCAGTATTGTAAAAGCCAAAGCCAGACCCATGTTTTATCACCATATTCCTGTATGAGAGATCCTGAAGATGAGATGAAATGCCCCAAATATAAACTATCTTTATGATTACTGATCGACCAAGGAATTGGATTGTGTATGCTTTGTAAACACTTTCCCTTGTTCTGGGCATCACAGATCTCACAACCTCTAAACACAGGTATTTAAGGTTCATAAGTGTCTCTGCTTCAACACTGTGTTTTGTATTCTGGTCTTGTGGTTTTTATAGCTAGAGCGAAACTCCGACTTCAGCAAAATTCATACACTGGCTTATATGCTGCAGCAAATGATTTTGGATTGATGCCATAAAACGTGTCTATTTATTTTTTTAATGATTATTTTATAATAATAAGTAATTTTTCACAATTAGTAGTATGACAATTATTACACAGCCAAAGAAATAACAGCAGTATCTCTTTTTTTGGCAGATTGGTTAAGTAAGGAATAAGAGACCTCCTGTTTCTTGTGACTTCTTGTTTAAATGCAAACGGATAACTTATGAGAACCAATTTTTGGATGCTTGGATATCTGAAATGGATACTTGCTTAATTTTTGACATGATGACTGGACTATCTTCCCCCTTCTAGTTATTTTCCTTCTAACACATTAGGGTTTAAAGAGTCATGTCCGGAGCTAAGCAAGAAGCATATTCTGCCTCCTGTTCAACTCTTCCTAGCTTTAGATGTTTTTATTTCACAGAGCTGCCAGTTGAATATGTTAAAATTACTTCATGAGCAGTGAAAACATGTTCAAAACAGTACTCCAGTCGCTTCAGGAGTTTACTTCTGCCATTCCAGAATTGATTTAAAGGGGAGCTCTTCAATTTTGTTTATTTACTAGTACTTTCAGGAGAAGCTGGTTAGAGAAATGGAATTGCATAAGGAAATTTATGATCCTTGAGCAGGCTTCCAGTTGTTTGGCTTTTACCTCGTGTTTCTGATTGGGAATGGGTGATTGAAGCATTGCTTTGTGTTTCTCCACAAGTAGTTCAGTAAGCAAATGCTTTTGTTCCTGACAAAAGGTTGGAGAAGAAATAAAATTCAGATTTCTGCAGTTGCTTTTTGAGCTTTCAGTTTCAGGGATGCATCATGTAAAAGCCTAGAAAAGGCAAAGTAGTTTTTGAACTTACTTCCTTAAAGAATGCCTGAAACCTGCACTGGAGGGGAGGTGTTTCCTTATCCAGGAATCCTTGCCTTTGTGGGAGAAAAAATGTTTCCTCTGCCTGCTGAATAGCACGCAGGCTGGGGACCTGCCTTGCCTGTGGCTGTGGCTGCTCTGATATGTGGAGTCAGTCACTGGCTTTGCCTTTTTATAACAGGCATATATTCTTACAATCTCTCATGGTTTGGGAGAAGTCAATTTTCTGTTTTCCAGAACCGTGCTTTATTTGGTCTCCACTGCACCGTTCTCTGCCAGATATCCTGTCTCTTGCCTCATCCCTCGAATCTTAGTTGTGGTGAGGGGTGCACGTTTGGGAGCATAGTAATTTCTTTGTTCTTAAATGATAGGGTAAGAAGCATCACTGACAAGGACTACGTGGGAGGTCACACCACCAGTGGCAGCTGTCAGGTTGCATGGTGAGCCAGAGGTGGTGGCTGAACACAGGAATAAATGCTTCGTCACCATGGACTGGGGGAAAATCTTACTGCTTCTGTGTTCTGACATGCGTATTTCTCTTAACAGGCCACAAAATGGCATATCTTAAGTGTAAGTATAGGTAAAAGCAGTCACTAAACGTGAATTCTTCCATTTGTTCTACTCAGTAGTTCAGAAATTAAAATACTCTAAGGCCCAGAGGGGGAAAGAAGCCATTTTATCTGCCCCTGTTACAAAAGGACGCAGAATGGTTTGCAAAGAGAATAACGAAAATCTGCAGAGTCACATCTTCAGGCTGCGCAAGCAGGTACAACATGACAAAGCACAGCAAAAGGGGGCTCAGTGAGCAATCCTGCCAAGAAAACATGGTTCACATCCCATAGGAGGTAGGTGAAATAGGGTTTTACCTTGATGAACTGGGGAAACCAGTAAGACAGTATTTTTAAAAAAAAAAAGATATCTTGCCAGCTTACCAGATATTGCCAGAGTTTAATGCCAGATGTGAGTATAACGGCAAATATTTCCAGAATTTTGACACAATTGCAAACCCTTCTACCCACTTACAGTGAGGTTTTGGTGGGGCTGAGCTTATATCTAGACTTCTCTGGTCATGCCCCTAAAATAGTGTGTGCTCTCTCTGGGACGGGGAGGGGTGCAGTACACAGTTTTCTGTCTCTGAAGCAGTCTGAAGTGGTGCAGTAATGGATTTTGCCGTTGATACCAGCTTTTCCTGCTCCATTAATCTCTTCATCTCTCCGTGGTGCTCTGAGAAAACACACAGCTCTCCTCTTGATGAGCTTGACCACGGAGAAAGGGCTCCGCAACTGCCCACATCATGCTCATGGTGGGCTGGGGACAGCTTCTGACACAAGCAGTCATTTCATTTCCTTCCAAACTTGAATTACTTGGTATTTCCTGCATAACAGCAGCAAGCAAAAACTGAACACCTCTGACTGCTGGAGCCCGGGGTGAGGCTGAAAGGTTTGTGGCTTTGGCTGTGCATGGAAAGCTGCTGATTTCACAATACCTTTGCGTGTGCCTGATTTTCATCTGAAGTGACAAGTTTTAGGAAGGGGTTGACATTATTACAAGTAAAGGCGAGTTACTTGCAGAGCTGTTCAAAGGGAGTGGAAAAAGCCTTCCTCCAAGACAGGGAGTGGGGAGTGACTAATGGAGCCGTGAGCTCCCACAGTACCAACAGCAGTCTGGGGACAAGCTGGAAATGTTCAGACAAGAGTGGGGGAAATGCATTCATTTTCCCTTCTTAATAAATGTGTGGGATTCGTGCTGGCTTAGCAGGCACAACCCTGTTGCTGCTGTTAGTGCTGATCCACTGAATTTCACCTTGCTTGCCTCTCAAAGACCACGCTGCAGAGCTCTGGAGGGTTTGTGTTCAACATGAGGCATGGCCGTGGATTTCCCCAGTGATCTGTGGCAGATTGCCTACTTGCCTCACCCACAAGGCAGAGGGAACAATCCCTCCTTAAACCTGGCACCGTCCCATTTCTATCAGTCTATACCATGAGTATTGTATCTGTGTAGTAGCTGGAATCTCTAAGCTTGCCTGCAGCAATGATGAGCAATGATAAAAGATGGCTTTCCAGGCACTTGATGTGTAAAGGCACATTTTACTTGAGCAATAATATATTATAATAGAAACAAATATTCCATGTGGCCTCCTCTAGCATCCTGATGCTAGAAAGTTCTGAATGTTTGGGGCACTCCTGGTTGACAATTGTGTAATGTTTTGGATTTCACATTGGTCCTGTGGTGCCAGATTTCCATCTGCCATTTGACATTACCTTCAAATCTCTTGTGCTTCTGGTAGCTCACCCAGAACTGTTCCCACTCCCCCATCGCAATGTATCCTCTGCTTCCTTCCTAAGGGCCACATGCTGTCTGTGTGTCAGGGCTGTGGCACAGTGTACCCAAGGCAGGCAATGAAAACTTCAGGCTGCACGGATGGTGCAGGCTGCGCTTCCCTTGAGTTTGCTCTTCTGCTCTGTTGTTTGCTTTAATAGTCAGTTCGGATGCAGCCACGAAAAATTCACCAGGAACAGCTCCATCCCCCTCCTTTGGAGTGTGAAAACCCCTATTTAAGTTATTTGCAGTGTTGTGGGTATCTAATTATTTTGAATGCTCTGTTTACCCATGCTTGAGCTCCCTCGCAGTGCAGCCGGCATGGTTGTGTCTGAAGCTTAGGGAGGAGCATCCCAGCTGGATGCTTTTGACCAGCTCAGCTGTTCTGTTTATTGCTGTTTCCAACACAAAAGCTCTGGAAGCTGGTTAAACACTTTATGAATTGCTTCCCTACCCTAGTGAGATGATGCAGGGGCATGCAGTGCCCATGAGTGGACGCTGGCTTCCATGAGACATTCCTTTATACATGTGCAAGGTTTAATTACTTAAACTAAGTTTAGTTTAACTGTCTAAACCAACCTACCCACTAGGTTTGAGACAGTTTAGGAGGCAGAAAGGAAGACTGGTTTTGTAAGGACTAGAAAAAAATATAGTGAAGAAGGGCCTTAGAAGGAAAAGTGCGGTAACCAAGCCAGGATGTGACGGCCTCTAAGGAGGAAAGGAACAATAATAGATCTTCACAGGTTTGTCTGACACAGGCTGTAAGAGAGGGAAGGGGGGACTGGAGATGACCCTTGAGATATGGGGCCAAACATACAGCTTTGTGGTGGTGGCGTTTCTAACAAAGAAGTGGGGGAGAAGACAGAGGATGAATTAGGATTTTGATTTGATTTGCACTAAGCTTGGGATGTCAGGGAACCTCTTAGAGGGAGCTGCCAGCAAGACAGCACAACCTGCAAATGTGAAAGATTTTTAATGACTAGAAAATTTCTGAGTCTTAATGAGATGGCACTAAGGTTATTATTTATGATATCTGTGGTGCACAGTTCAAAAGAAACCGGAACACAACTATGAACACATAGAAGGAAGAGAGGGGGTGAAGCCAAAAAGAAATAATTAAAAAAGACTATATAACATCTTAAAATGATATCCCATGGCCTTTTGGTGGAACCTGTAACTTGTGATCCTGCCGTTTACCTATTCTGTTAGGAAACGAGGAGGGCCACAAGGATGATTAGAGGGCTGGAGCACCTGCCCTACAAAGAGAGGCTGAGGGAGCTGGGCTTGTTCAGCCTGGAGAAGAGAAGGCTGCGGGGGGACCTCATTGCAGCCTTCCAGTACCTGAAGGGAGCTTATAAGCAGGAGGGGATTAAACTTTTTAAAAGGGTAGATAATGGCAGGACAAGGGGGAATGGACTAAAGCTAAAGGAAGGAAGGTTTAGATTAGATATTAGGGGGAAGTTTTTTACAGAAAGAGTGGTGAGGTGCTGGAACAGGCTGCCCAGAGAAGTAGTGGATGCCCCGTCCCTGGAAGTGTTCAAGGCCAGGTTGGATGGGGCCCTGGGCAACCTTGTGTAGATCCAGACCTGGAGGTTAGTGGCCCTGCCTGTGGCAGGGGGGTTGGAGCTCTATGATCCATGGGGTCCCTTCCAACCCAGACCATTCTATGATTCTATGATTCTATGAAACATTGAGACTGGTTCTCATCTTACAGACTGCACGATGTACCCAAACTCAGGTTTTGTCAGCCTCGCTAGCCCTTGCCCATCAAGCACTTGGTACATTTCAGAGGCAGAGGTTTAGTTGGGTTTGTATTTCTCTTTGGTGGCTCCTAAGCACTGTAGATATGGCATCAATTTGTCCTTTTTCTCCAGTTCTGCTTGGCATCTGTTCTGCTCAGTGGGACAAGAAGAGGATTAAAATAGATTAAAATTGGGTAAAATGCCAAGGCACCAATAATAAATATGGGAAAGAACAGAGCTTTCAAATATAACTCATGAAAAGGTGGGGTGGTGAGGAGGGAAATGCAGCTGTATTTTCGGATGGAGATCCTGACAGGTCTATCAGTCAAGATGAAATCTCACATTACACAGTGTTTGTAGTCCAGAAATTCCCCTAATTGCTTTGCTGAAATCCTTACAAATTGATTTGCAGATTACATTGAAATCATTTCTCTCTCTGCTGAAATGTCATTTTTGCTAATAATGGACATTTTGAAACAGGAAATGAGTAATGTGTAACCCTTTTGAAATTTTAAAGGTGAGTTCATGGAGGCAGAATGTAATCTGCCAAGCTGAAGTGAGGTTGTTACCTGCACTCCTCTGATAAATGCCACAGGGTGTTTAGTGACTGGGGGCAGGGCAGTTAGGTCTATGCGCTGAACTCATACTTGTGGATTCAAATAGATTTTGAGGTATTTGCACCAGTGTTTGTCTCATTATGGGATGAAATTCATTGCCCTGAAGTCTTTGGGCAGGCCTTCCTCATCCTTGTCAGGGTTTACTCACATCAGGCCATTTGCTGGCTTGCTGCCAGAATGGGGAGAATAATGGTTTTGGGTGTGGGTTTGTTTTGGTTTTGCACCAGCTGTGCAGTGAGGGAGCTGGAGGGACCTGCTGCTCTCTGACCTCCATCAAGAGCTCTCCAGAGAAGTCCTTTGGTAAGCAAAGACGGTCAGTCGTGATCCTCAAAGGTCCAAACAGCTAAATCTTTTTACGTAGCCTGTGCAGTAGGATATCAGCACCCGTTAAAATGTGCTACTTCATAATATGCATTTCAGGGGACCAAAATTTTTCACCATTTCCAGTAAACAACTAGAAAACTGCCTGAATGACCTAACTAGGCCACAAAATGTTTCAGCTTTAATGTAAGGAATATGAGGCTTTTGCACCTCAATTTCATCAAGGAGATGGGCTGTTGAGCTTTTCAGTAACAGCAGTATCAACAAGACTCAAAATAGAAATAATTAGTTGAATTTGCAGACATTTGGCTGATTTTCAAATTTAATATAATTTCATTGATTCTCCCTATAGCTAACAGATTTATATATATATTTGAGACAAGATGGGGGAGAGAGAGCAGACCTGGGAAGTGCTTGCCTCAAAGTAAATCAGATTGATTCTTACTTAGCTTTCTCAAGGAATCCTGAATAGTTAAACAGGAATTGTACCCCAGTGATTACAATGAGAAAATAATTGCACTATTAAAAATAATCACCGCCTGGGATTTATATCTGAGCATTTGCCTTACGTGTTCATATAAAATGGTCTGAACAACAGAAACCAATGTGCAATTACAGGTATTTAAGTGCTGTTATAATGAAGCAATTGCTTGAAAGCGAAATCAGGCTTTACGATGTTTAAATAGAATATATATTTATTCTTATAATAATTTATTATTATTCTGTTCAATTGTAATGTCCCACTACACTGAGGCCTTTTTTTTTTTTTTTAATTTTCCGGTTGAATTGTTGATTCAAAGCTTACAAAATCCAGGGGTTGAAGTGCCCTGTGTGAACTGTATGTGTGTGTTTATTACAGGCGGCTGGAAAGTTTTTGATGCGGGGAAATTCTCATCTGTTGAAATTCGGAGTTTTGGGCAATGTTTCAAGGCTCCTCAGGTTCTTGCTTTGTGTGTGAAGCAGAAAGGTTGAGGGAGCCCTGGATGGTGATGGTGCTTGCACTGGTTTTATGAGACCGCGGGATTTTGGTGGTTACCACTCCCATTAGCCTGTTTATAACTTCATTTAGGGAATTTTAATTTCTAGCCATTTGTGGACACTAAAGAAGTCCCCACCCAACCATAAGTAAAGTATAGGAACTTGCCTTTGTAATACCCTTTCTTGGATAACTTAAAATCACTCTGTGTCCTCCTCAGGGATCTAGAGGCTGCAGAATAGAAGTCAGTCATTTCCTTTATAGGGGGAATATTGATTGCACAATATCATGGATGAGAAACTGCTGGGAAATCAGAGATCTCGAGGATTGGTGCCTTAACACTGGATTTCCAACATGGTTTTCTCCTGTCCCTTCCCAAAGCCACTCACAGTTGTTCCAGCTCATCCTTACAGTGGACAAAACTCAGTGGTGAAGTGCAAACCATTTTGTTAAGCAGAGTTCTGTTCTGTCCAGCCTTATTATAAATGTAGGACAGCGCATATGATGTACCCAGTAACAGGTACAGAAGAAGAGGCAGTTGCTCATAAACACATCTGTTTAACTTCATGGCATCACAGCTGGGGGATTAACACAGCTTGTTTTCTGGATGACACTGGGGTCACACTTCTAGCCTAAGGGACATCATTACTTACTTGCTGATTTTTTTTTTTTACCCAAAAGGATTGCAACTTGAGCCCAAAATGACAGATGAAATTGTTATTTATATATAAAATGGGTCACATTAATGTCTGGAAATTAGCATGACAGATATGAAACTCCTACTTGAATTTCAAAAGACAGCTTCTTCCTTTTGCAGCCCCCTCACATTTGAGGTCGTTAAGTCATTAGCAGGCATCAGGGAAATTGTAATTTTGCTTTTCTTCAACCTAACTATTCCTCAGTGCAGTCCCTTTTCTACTCACATTGCCACTTCTACTTGAATTGATTACTAACACGATCTCTGAATAAACCTACTGGTTATACAAGAAAAGATAGGAATCTGAGTAAAGCTGTTAAATCTAAGTTTATAAAATTATCTCCCTGGACTTAATTATCACTATCCTGCTGGATGCTCTGATTCTACACTTGCTTATCCCTTGACTTCACTCTCTTGTTTGCTAATACAACTTCTCATAATCCATGTAAGCTTTGCAATATATTTTGCTCGCTTGCTGACATTTCACTTTGTTGTTGATATTCATCTCTAGGTATCCCAAAAATGCCTGTCAATTAATCAGTCATCAGTCTGCAGAGTGTTATTAGAGCCAGGGACTAAGCACCCGGCTTTCAAATGAGGCAGCATTTATCAATTCATGCGACTCTTGCTATGAGAAAAGAGAAATAGCACTGTGGTGTTGCCTTTAGGATGGTGACATACAAGGCAAACTCTGGGCACAATCCTACTGAAGCTCTGGGAGGTATCTTTCCACTTCAGTGGGCTTTGGCTCCTCCTAGCCTTATCTGTTGTGATCCGCTGATCATTCTGCCTCATTATTAAAAACGGTCTGGAATCCAGTGTGGCCTTTAAATGCTGTTTTAACAATCAGAATTTTACAGGAATTTTAAGAACATGAGGTGGCTGAATTGACTGTGGAAATGTTATAGGTTAACTTTTCTTTGGACTTTGGAAGAAATTAGTAACTGAAAAGCCACTTTCTGCTAATACTTCTCCTGCTTTTCCTTGCACAGTTTCATGCTTTCCATTTGTTCTGTACATTCAAGGTGAGTTGGTTTGAATTTTTTTCGTGGGCTATGGGAGCAGTCTGTGACCATGGATGGAGAGTGAACTGGACATCATAGTGCAACACCTGGGCCAGGGTCTTCCTTCTGTCTCCTCCCACCAGGCTTGGCTGTGTCAGAGGAGAAGCCAAGAAAGCATTTCTCTCTACTGTGAGAAATACCAATGTTTTCTGCTTCCTGGACAGTAGGTTATTTTCCAAACCCACTCTCCACTCATCCCTTTGCCCTCAAAGCCCCAGGCTCAGGAGTATTCGAGAAATGATCAGCTTTATCTGAACAAGGCTGTCCATGTGTAGTAAATATGGAAATATGATTTTGTTAGTCATCTAAACAGTGGTGTTCTCTGTCCAAGTTCATGAGCAGTGTCATAATCAGTGCTAATATATTTGCTTCACCAAAATGCATTCCCAGTTGTGTTCCATACAAGGACTATGATGGCTCTGTGTAACATGTAAACAAAGAAACGCTATGTTGGATCTGTCCAAATGTAAGATAGAATTTAGGGATACTGACAGTTATATAAGCCCTCAGGTTTATGAACCCAGGGGAGATTGTAAGGCTTTTGCTACAGCCAGTTGCTTGTACTTTCTAAAAAGTTGGAGTGACATCTGTGCAAATACTCCGCAGATGCTTCCTCATTGATCTTCAGCATACGCAGGGCCTGCATGCATGCTCCTGACTTAACAAGCAGGAGAAATGTCTCCAGTTTCTCATCAATTAATTACTGGGAGGCTCAAGTTCTGCCTGGCCAGATCAGGCGATTGAGCACATGAAACCCCAGAGCTGGCTCAGAGCTGCTCCCTACCAGAAGCTGATGATCTGGGGAGGAATTGCCAGATGCTGGCTCCATGGAAGGTGCAAGTGGCATGGGAGGTGGAGGCTTGGCAAAGCCTAAGAACTTCGTTCTTGTGGAAACAGTTGGCTCTGCCTGCATTCAGGGCAGAAAGAAGAGTGCTTTCCAGGGAACATTATTTAAAATACACACATCTCTAACTTAACTGTGAGTTGATATCTTCTTCCTTGTCTGACAGGCCAGAGCAGAATTTTTGTTTTGGCGTTAAGTTAAAGAGGTTGATGAATTTTTTTTTTTAAACTTATTTATGAAACATGTTTCTCAGAGGGAATGTGTTTTGAAGGAAAGTTCCTGACCTGAAAGAGACAGAGTGGGGATTTAATTCCTCTCTCATTTTGTATACATGTTCTGATTGGTATAGTAGTAATTTTCAAGAAATACATGACCTCTAGTTTGTGGGGTTTTATGTTTTCTTTTCTTTCTTTGTTTTCCAAAGCCCTTTTCATCAGCATGCAAGGAAAAAAAAACAAACCCAAACTCTGAAAAATGTTTGCAAGACAGGAAACTAGTCCTGCCCGGACTTACTTGGCTATTCCACAATACCTGTCAAAGGTCTTTAAGTGATATAGTCTTTCAGCTCTTGTTTTTGACAATACAAACGGGTTACTCACTATGGTATTTGATGAGTAATGATATTCGATGAGTACTTGAGCACTGGTTGCTGTAGAGATGGAAGATCAGTAAAGAAATTGGGGGCAAACACATGCCAGTCATGAAGAAGTCAGAGTGAGGAAAACGAGCTGTATAGTTAGCAGAGTTGCAATTCAAATCCTGCAAAATCTTCAGTGCTGAAGGGTCAGATTTATACATGCAGAATAGCTTTTTATCCATTTCGTACTGCGTTATTGATCTGGCTTTAGACAGGCCAGAGATGCAGAGTAAAGGGAGGTGGCAGTGGAGTGACTGTCGCCGCTGTCAGGTGCTGCTGGGAGACAGCATGGTCCCAAAAAGCACCCAAAGGTCGTTGCTGGAACCAGGACTTGAGAGTCAGGATATGTAGATACAGATACGTGTCATATATACATACATATGTGCATACAGCTTACATTAGGGGTGATTTATCCTGGCAGCAGCTGTGCTGGCGTTTCGTGTCTGCTGAGCCCTGCAGTAAAGGTGCAGATGCAGATGCCACTTCTGTTACACTATTTCCTCAAGCAGCCCAACTAAGCTGACAAAAGCCCATCTGTACCTACACTAGGGGTTCCCTGGGCTAAGCTAAGCTGGCATTGAAGTACAGTTTGTGCTTATTTATTTATTTATTTAACATTCACAAGCAATGTAGTTGTCCCAACAAAGCTTTATGAGGGTAGCCTTAACCTTTAATAAAATGACCCCTGTACTGCTGACCTTTGCATGGTGACATATTTTAGGTCAGGGCTCACTCAGTTTTTAATGGGATGTAAAGTAATGTAAATGTAAAGTAATACTGCAAACTATTAGTCAATAAAAATGCTGTTTCCTCCCCTGCATATACGTATGCTCACCTGTTACAGTGGTATTGAAATGATGCCAGTTGTATCATGTTTGTAAACAGTGCCAGATTGGGACTGCATGCTCCATTCTGTAGGAGCATGGCCACTGAGGGACGTGGGCATCACGCAATTAACCAGCCCCCTTTGTTTTCCCTGGATTTCTCCTTGACATTTGCTGGGGAAGCAGATCCTGCAGGCTCAAGAAGAAGACACAGCGTAACACGCTCATGCCGTATTGATCATCATCTTGCCCTCCTTCAGAAGGAAGCTGCAGACATTGTGATGGATGGAGGATGACTTGACCAATGTTGCTGTGGTTTCTGTAAGAGGCATTCTCCATCTTTGGACAGAGACATAGTGTAATTTCTCGTGGCTGTGCTGCAGAGCGGAGCACTGATGGCTCTCTGCAAATGACCATAGCCTTTGAAAGAAGTTTTGCCTGATCAGGTACAGAAACTGCTGCACTGTGGTGTTTGGCAAAGGTTCAGAAAGGAGCCAGCTCCTCACCCCTCCCACTCCTGCTTCTCTGGGAGAAAAAGTACCACAGCATCAGGTTGGGGTCGCATATAGTACAAACCCCACTGAATAATTTAGTTGCAAATTAGCCATACACATACAGGGAAAGAGGGTTCTAATGAATTAACATTAATAGAGAGCTTTGTCATTTAAACTGAGGTCTGGTAACAGCTACCATTTATTTATATTAATATGATTTTGAATTGTTTCCAGTGTATTATCACTAAAGGGACATATTGTTAGTTAAGAATACTGATGTGCTCCCTGAAGTTCAGTATTGTCTTCTTATTTGTTATCACAGTTCACTTCTCACCATGGATTTATTCTGTCCCCATCTGCTTTGTGTTCCTTTCAAACAAAGCTCTAAATAAATTACTCCAGATGTAATTTTCCTCTGGCTTGTCTGTGCTGACTTTCCCTCAATGCCTGTGGTGAAAAGGACTTTCAAAGCCGCCTGCTCGTGGTGGGGTTGGGGGAGCTGGCAGTGGCCAGGGCTGGTGGGGGTGACCCTGCTTTGAGGGTGTTGGCACCACAGAGGCTGGGGGTGCAGTGGTGCCAGGCCATGCCACAGATCTCCTTGCTTGAGAGGCTGTGGGGGCTGAGGGAGGGAGGTTATGGGCTTGATGACTCAGAGCATGGTAATTTGGCTAATCCCCTGCTGAATGTGTGGCACTAGGAAGTGACTTTTCCTCCTTAATCAGATGAATGAACACAAAAATGTGACTGTTCCCTACTGGTTACGTTGTATTAAGTGCTGAACAAAACCCAGAGATTAAATAACAGCTCTGGAAATCAATCTCACTAGCTACTTATTGGGTGTCCCCCCTGCCTCAAATACGCAGTGAAGATATAAAAGCCTAACACTGCAGTAAAAAAGTGGGAAGATGAATACTCTGCTTTCAGACACTGACTTTCATTACTTTTTTTAGTAATGAAAGGAAATTTCTGCATGTAATGTGGAGAACTGTGTATTAGAAAATGACAATGAAGCAACTTTGGCAGTAGCGAAATAATGTGTGCATTTTATTTGTTCTCAACTACTCTTGGTTAGGGAATGCATCTTCTTTTAGCACCAGGAGTCTCAGCCACAGGTTTTAACAGAAATAATTCGGGATCAGCTCAGAAACAGCAATATCTGCTTGCAGTAAAGAAATATCTCCTAATCAGAGGGAACAGGGGAGGAAATCCTGATCTTTCTCAGGTATCAGCTTTAGAAAAACTTTTTCAAGATGTTTGATAAAATAGCTAAGCCTCCAGAATTAGCTAGAGAGGAGTATAGATTTTTGGTTAGAATAACCTCCAAGATTGGTCTAACCTGTACCAGAACTGGGTGAAGCCTCTTTCTTCCTCATACTGGGCTGCAATAGCCAGGCCTTTGGGTATCCTTGTGCCCTGGTGTGCCAGACAGATCAGGTCTGATGGAGAAAATCAAAGCTAAGCTTTCTTCCATGTGGTTTTGTATGGCAAGGTTCTGGAGGAGAAGGGGGGCGGGGGCTGTAGGGGTGGCTTCTGCAAGAAGCAGCCAGAAGCTCTCTGCATCCCTGACAGAGTAAACACCAGCCAACTCAAGGCTGGAGTCATTACTGACCAAGGCTGAGCCCATCATTGATGGTCACAGCACCTCTAGGAGTCACATTTAGGAGAAAAAAAAATGCAAGCAGACACTTTTTGCCACCAGCGAAGGGAGTGAGAAGATGTAAGAAACTGTGCAAGCACGAAGGTCAGTGAAGGGGGAAAGGAGGCGTCCCAGGTGCTGGAGAGAAAGATGTCCCTGCAGCCCATGGAGGACACCATGGCGGGGAGAGAGAGAGAGACACACACACTAAGTGCAGAATGATCTCTCCCCGTCCTTATCTTGACTCCTAAACCTCTTAATATATATTTTCTCCCATGTCCAGCTGAAAAGGTGAGTGATGGAGCGACTTTGGTGGGCATCTGGCCTCCAGGCAGGGTCAAACCACCACACACATCACTTTTTGGAAAAGTTACTGATCCTTTCCCCCCTCAGAACACTAAACATTATCAGATGTGACTGGTGGCTGCTAATTACAAGTTATTTTTACTGCTAACCCCCCTCAAAAAAATGAGCAAAACCCCAGGCTCATCTAAAGAGAAGGAGGAAAAATGTCAGTCTTATTGTGCAGAGAGCAATGCTGGAGACATGCACTGCTTGGTTGATTTGTCCCACTGTGTACAGTAGGGCTTGTGGCTACATGCAGCCACTGGATTCATCGAGTTAGATATACATTGGGTTCATCTGTTTCATGTTGACATAAACTGAAGTGCACTCAACAGGGCCTTGTTGTGCTGAGACTGTCACCTTGAGTAATGGCTGCTTATGTGATAACTCAATGTAACTATTGGATAGCGAATGACTTACTGAGGCTTTTTGTCAAACCACTGTACAGCACAAATTCGAGTTTTTATAAATGGGGTCCAGTGCCTATTACAATAAATCAGAGTATTTGTTGCTTCTTGTACTTACAGCATATTTAATTTACACCCATAATCAGAGAAACCCATTGTGATTATAGACTTATTTTTGCTGTTGAAAATGGTTGTGGTGAAATGCACCTCTAATGATCTTGCTTTCAAAACCTTCCAAAATTTCTCCTAGCTGTGCCAGGAGAAGCCAGTTGGCCAGGATAATGCAAAGCAGGGGCTTAGCCCCACTGTCCTCAGTAACCACATACCCACCAGCATGGAAGGACTGACACATTATCATCACAGGTAAGGAATGAATCTCACCTCACATGGGTACATCACTATGTAAGGCAATAGGTTACACTCCTGATTTTGGAGCTGTCTCACTAAATGATGGTCTTGGGTCCCAAAAAGCAATGAGAAGAGACTTGCAATGAAGAGAGGTGGGAAATGGCACAGGTTGACAGTCACAGAGGGGTGGAGTGGGTTTGAGGAGTGACAAGACTGAGGCCCCTGAGCAATTCTGCGTCTCTGTTCGTAATTTCTGAGGAAGGCTTATTGCTCTGGTACAGTCAGCAGTGTTAAATGAACATTTTCTTGCACAGCTTTTTCTTTTTGGGATGTAATATGGTACCTTTTTCTGGTTTACTAGTGCAGGCTGGATATGTTTCTTTAATAGAGGTCAGGATATATGTGTAGGCTTCTCCCTTCAGTGATGGCCTTTTTATGGCATGCCCTAATCTGGTCTGGAGGGAATTTGCACAGAGCATTGTTTGAAGCATTCACATTGTGTGGTCTTCTTGTGGTGGTGGCTGGCAAATCCAACTTGTATGGAGGGTGGCAGAATAGCTCTGGTGTCTGTTACGCTGGCGATTGTGGGGTCCTCAAAAATAAGTAACCTGAGTGCTTTGGTTTTGTCTGGAGTGGAGCAGAACATGGGCTAATTTGTAGCCTTAGATATTAATTTTGCGACAAAAGGTGCTAACTGCAAATGATGGGGTCACCCGTGTTTCTAGAGTGGTGGGATAATGGAGTTGGGGATGCAGTGAACAGCCTCTCACTCAAAACACTGCATTTGGGGAGTATTTGCTTTGTAACAATTTTGGGGAAAGAGACTTGGACAGCCTGATGTGCAGGGCTGCCATAGACTGATGGGATCATGTTTTTGTCCCACGTGCTTGCTCTGACTCCATAAAAATGATCCTGCACACTGGCAACAGAGTGGGTTGGGCAGAAGAGGATTCAAGCGCTTGGTCATTGAAATTATTCTGTATTTAACTCTAATGGCTTTTGAAGAGCATTTGTTCCCTTCTCTTCTCTTCCTTAACTTCCACTGCAATGAGGGAGAAAGACTGATTTTTTTTTTTTCCTAATTGACAATGGGAAATAACTTGGTTAGAGTTTAGTGTTAGTTATCTCACATCACAGTGTTTAGCAGAGGAACACTTACCTCAGCACCTGAGTTCCCACCGTACAGTCCACGGTCCCCTGATCTGGCAATTTCAGCACCTTTACATGAAATACATTATCTTCCCACCCACATAATTTTTCTGCAGGAAGCTTCCCCAATTTCTCCAGTGCATTTACTAGGATAGCTGGTGCTTCACAGGTGTGAAACACTAGTTCTCATCAGCTCCATCTTGGAGGATTCATACAGAGAAGAGTTTTTGGTACCCACTACAAAGTCTGCATGTGAAGCTCATTGACATTTTTGAGACCTATTGCTGACTGCCTTATTCCCAGCCTTTTGTTTGACACCAGTGACATGGGGTGAATGACAGCACAAAATACTGTAAACCAGCTTCCATATTTTAATCTGTCTTTTAAACAAGGGGATGGAGATTGTTTCCTGGCATTCCTCCACAGCTCTGCACAGCCTAAAATTAAATTGCTAGAATGGAGCCCTAAGAGATTTTAATTTGCATTTCAATAGTTGAAAGTAGTGGTTAGTAAATCTTGTTGGAGTAAGCTTCAAGTTCTGGTTAATCACTAAAGTTTTTGATATCGGGGAGAAATTGGTGTTTAAAGGTAAAGGTGTAATACCCTTTACTGTTCAAGGGGATGAGCACAGAAATTCTGCCCCTCTCTTTAAAAGGTTTAAAAAGTATCAACGCACAGCTTTTTAATTATTGCCAGCTCAGCTGAGAAGTGACCTGAGAGGAACAGACTTGTGTAAACCAGCCCTGCTCAGCCTGTGTGCAGAGGAGTTGCAGTCATAGAATAATGGAATCATAGAATCTTTAAAGTTGGAAAAGACTTCTAAGATCATCAATTCCAACAGTCTGTCCAATACCACCAGTCAATTAAACCATGACCCAGAGTGCTATATCTACATGTTTTTTGAACACCTCCAGGGATGGTGACTCCACCACCTCTCTGGGCAGCCTGTTGCAATGCCTGAACACTTTCAGTGAAGAAATTTTTCCTAATATCCCATCTAAACCTCCCCTGCCGCAGCTTGAGGCCATTTCCTCTCATCCTATTATTGCTAGTTGCTCGGAAGAAGAAACCAACCACCTTTCAGGTAGAGAGCAATAAGCTCCTCTTCTCCAGGATAAACAACCCCAGTTCCTTCAGCTGCTTCTCATTAGACTTGTGCTCCAGACCCTTCACCCACTCACCAGCTTCATTGCTCTTCCTTCTTTGGACATGCTTCAGCACCTCAATGTCCTTTTTGTAGTGCGGGGCCCAAAGTTGAACACAGTACTCGAGGTGCAGCTGAGTACAGTCCCTCCTCCTCTCCCTTTCCCACCCTGTGTGATTTATTCACTCACCAGACCCACAAAATAAAAGGGGACCAGACAAGGTCAAGAAGTGTAGTTTCATGCATAGACAGAGGAGGCAGGTGACTAGGAAATCCAGGATACAATCATGACCTTGCTGCCAAGCTCCATCCATGGCAGAGACCTGGAGAACTGCTGCAGTGTGCCCAGGACTGTGTGTGAGAGAGGCAGCCCCATCTGGTCCTTCCTGTCCCCATGATTCCTCCATCCTCTGTCCCTCTGCCGAGTGGAGAAAGCTCTCCCGCACTGCTGCTGTGCCAGCCCTCCATCCCATTGACAGTTCATTTCTATCCTTCAGTCCTCTATCCTATAGGACCAGTTTGCTTACCTGGCTGAGAAGCAGCATGGTGGGTCCCCATGTAATGTGCTTTTGATGGCTTAGATAGCCTTGAAGAGGGTATTTCACTCTCAGATTAGCCCAAGAGAAGATGCTGTAGCCGTTGGTAAAAAATGCTGAGATGTGTTTTCAGCATGAGTGGCACAGGCATCTTGTCCTGCCCTCTGCCTGGGCAGCTGCGAGAGGTGGTGCTGCAGCAAGAAGATGGGTCTGTCAGAGTAAAATAACAGATTACCCTAGTGGGGAAGGAAATCTGTTCTTGGCTTACTGATGCTTAAAAGAAGCTGGACTGTTGGTTTCTGCAGAACATTTTCTCCTTCCGCTACCATCCCTTTCACAAGGGAAGTGTTCCCTTACTGCCCAGGCCTCCCTGGCACAAGGAGAGAGTTATGTGCTGACCTGGCAGTGCCTTTTCCAACCCAACTGTCTGTACTGTCCTGGCCAAGGGAGAAGGAAACATGTAGGTGACCCTGACAACAGTTGATGAGAGTACACTAGGCTGTAGCGCAATGCTCTGCTGTAGGAAAACACTCCTTGTACATTTGGGACTTGCTCCTGCAGACAGTAGGTGCAATGGACGCCTGTCCTGTTGTGATGTCAGATCTACAAGTGGACTAAAAGACCAAGAAACAGAAGGAGGAGGATATCTTGGTATAAATATGCTTTTAATAAGAAGGATTCTGAAGAGTCCCACTGCACAGCCCTTCTGTGGAGCTATGCTCTTTCTACCTTTGGTACTATTTTACTTTGGTATGAAAAACATATTGCAATTGTGGAAACTCCACCCTCCCACCCCCTCCCATCCCCA